>JARHVA010004787.1:222500-828742 GCA_037957365.1 Torreya grandis
AGCTCCATGATATGTAGGGGAAAATATGTCAAAGTGCCTACCCATGTTCACAGGTGGCCTGAATCCATAAAAATCTTATCCTGACTCATGCCAATGGCCACATGGAATAGTTCAAGAGATGTATCTAAGATAATACTATGATACTCAGTCACAAAATTTCACATCACACACACACACAAACAAACACAGACACACACACACATGGGCTAGGTAATAGTGTAGAAACTATAAAATTCACAAGGTAAGAAAAGGAAAATATACTTGAAAACTAACCCAAATCCCCCTTCTTATAATTAGGTCAAACTCATTTTTTGAGCTCATATCACCCTCTTATTCACCTCCCTCATCTAGTTGTACCTCAACTAGAGCTTGTCTTCCCCTTCCTTTATCTCTACCAACTATTTTCTAGCCTCCACTCTAACTCCTAGATCTTGTATATCATATCTTACTTGGGCCTCTACTCTTGTGACCTACCCACCATCTCCCATAACTACTTCCTATTATTGTGTTTCATCACCTCTATATCTTGGGGCATTTACCCCTCCTCCTCCTCCTCTCCTAGTTATGGGAGCTCCTAGGATAGATGTCCCTATGACCCATGGCTACTATCCTAATAAATTTAATCAATAATCTATAATCTCCCTCTCCTTTTTTTTGGTCAAATATTGAATGGGGAGATTAGACACATATTAAAGGAAACATTGCTAGTGAAATATAGGCATAAAGTGTGTCTCCACCTACCTCCTCTTATATCTAACATATCATGGTATTTCATAGACCATGAATATAAAGGCCTCATCCCATAATTATCCCCTTGTGCCTATATAAGGATATGAAATCATGTCTCTAGTTATAAGTGTGCTCACTACCCTAGGAATATCTCCAAAGCAAGCCATGTCTATATAGCTAACTAATTATAGACACCTAAGTTTGGTACAAGCCCATATTTTATGTCATTTATTATAACTTTTCACATAGATTATTAATATTGAATAAGTATATATTTATACATTTTAATTGTGTGTTTATTTATTTTTATCCATAAATTTTTCTATTGGTTATTCATCTTACCATTTTATCATGGGTCTCCCTACTTTTTGTCCTTTGTCCTTCTTGATAAGCCCATAGTTTATAGACAAGACCAACTTATGGTAATGTGTATGAAGTGTAGACTTGTACAACCATAATTTTTGGAACTTATTTCATGTCACATTTCAATTAAAAATAATTTTTATCTTTTGGGTATTATTTTAGGTCAATTTTTATGCACCAATATGTCCCAAATTCAAAATCAAAACATCTATAAATACAACACTTCTCTAAGACATTAAGGACAATTATCCTCACTCTCAACAAGTTAATCAATCAAATATTTTATTTTTTTATAAATAGATTTATGAATTTACATTCAATATTTTTAAGAATAAATTCATATTTTCATGCTTATTCCAAGGGTAAAATAGGATAAAGAGCATCTAGATTTGTATTCACAATTACACACATAAATGTAAGTGGGACAAATATATTTGAGTTTGATAGCTCTTATTAGTATTATCAATGTAGTGAAATTATTTTCATTCAAGGGGATTAACTAAGGTTATCCCATCTCAATCCATTTCACCTAACATGCACCCCCCAATTTGAATCCAATTTGGTTTGTGTATAGGAAACTAGGGTTTTGTCATTATAGGTATTTCATGCAATATTACAAATATGAAAACATATCCATAACCCTAATTAATTTAAGTTCATGTGGTGAAATAATAAATTCATTATGACAATAAATAAGGACAAGTTCATAGTTAGGAAACTCAAATTAACCTATTTTGTCATCCACTTATAGCTATCACATCTAGGAATATTCTAATATTCTAACTTTGATTTTTCATCAACAAAATTATGTTTTCTCTAGTTTTTTTGTTAGTTTATTTTCATAGTCAATTGGGACAAGTTAGTAGTCAAAGGATATGAATGGCATATATTATTGTTCACTTATATTGGACCTATTTATAATTGGTCCACTATAAGTGGACAAAAATATAGGTCACTATAACTATCATTCTAAGTAAATCAGGCTTCAATTTTACATGAGTTGTGGTGTGAGGGGTACTTACCCAATACTCAAGTTATATGATAACAATATATATGATTTTAGTCTAAACATACTTTATGGTATATCATAAATGCCTAGGTTTTATTTTTCAACCTTAGGAAGACTTCAACCATCTATTATTGTAGTACATTAGTAGTAAGTAGTCAGCCCTAGAAAGTTAATCTCAACATACCCTTGAGATGGGTTAGTGAAAATATGGGAATGGTGGAATCCTCCATTGTCAGCACCTTTTCAAATGTCTTCCCTATTTATGATATGGATCAACATATCTAAGAGCCTAAAAAGAAAACACACCTTGACTAATTATCCCCATTTATTTATAGGTCTTTTGACATGCCAATTTAGGTAGGGGTTATTAGGGTTTGTCTCTCCTAAAAGCATACTTATGTGAACAAATATCCCCAAGGGCTTGGTTACTAGGTGTTGGAAATATGATTTTCATTGATGTAAAAAGGGATATTATTGGCATGAGATTGGAGATAAGAGTATGTTTTATAGTTACATAATGCAAAGTTGTCATGATTTTATACACACCATTTCTGGAAGATTGAAGAGAAATTAATTGAAGATCTGTTATGGTTTTTTGATACATCCTAGATATATGGTTCATAGGTTTAGATGAAGAGAAATTAGCTCAAAAATAACTTATTTCAGCTCTCAAACATTACATGGTTTCTTAGTTAAACCCTAAGGGTTTCATACATGGCATTCATAGGCATGTTTTATTTTTAGGTTGACTAGATATAGGCAAGAACTAATTACTTAAGTTATATATTAAGTCCTTGTCATTGTTGTGCAACCAGCCCCTTTGAGCTAACAATTACCAAATCAAGTAATGATCAAAGACCTTAATATTTCCTACATCATAGACTTAATATTTATCCTAGTTTGATCAATGATTAGTTCTTAATCATATGTTGAAGATATAATGAAGTGTATCAAAGTCAATTTCTCAAAATCACTTGCAAGTAAATGTGCTAGTGATAAGTGTCAAAATCATAGAGCTTACACAATAAATATATGAAATAACTTAAAGTCAAATAGTCAAGGATTAATGTATAAATTCCAAGTGTAACAATAACAAGAACTAATAGAAAATGTGTAAAAGTCATGTGAGGGTGCCAAGTGTCACATTCATAGGGTCTTTTTAGAGATAAAGTTTAATCTTGTTAGAAGATCAAATAGTGAGTGGGTGATCATGCAATGAATATCTAACAGAGTGAGTGGAATCAATGGAATCAAGTGCTCAATGTTTAATGACATAGAGGTAAGTTGAATACCAAGCTACTTTGATGAGATCAATGGAATGTATTCATTATAAAGTATTAAGAAACAATGAGATTAGACCAAGTGCTTGAGTTTTTATGTTAGATAGAGGTAAATTTCATGTAACTTTAAAAATCTAACAACATGCGAGAGCTCAGATCAAAATATCTAATGGATTATTTTCAAAGTTATGGAAGTGTAAAAAGATATGACAAAGTGATTGAGCAAGTTTAATGGAATGAAACTTAAGATCAAAGGCCAATATTTAAAGATGTGTTCATCCTAATAGTCAAGTGATGGAACATGTAGGTAAGTTGTAAAATATGACACAAAGAATAAAATAGATTATTGTGATCAATAAAATTCATGTAATATGGCATGAGCATTAAAACTAGAGCCTATTATTTACTAAAAAAAGAAATGAGACAAATAATCATGGTGGTGGAGCATGAATTTAAGATGCATTAAACTTTTTATTCAATAAATATGAACTAAGTCTAGAATTGGCATGATATGCTAGCAAATAAGTGTGAACATAGTGAAGATGTAAAACCTAAATCAAATACTTATATATATATATATATATATATATATATATATATATATATATATATATATATATATATATATATATATATATATATATATATATATATATATACGTTATCTGGGATATAAGAAATAACTACTAAAGTGGTTTAATTGTGTTAAATATAAAATATAGAGACATAGAGGAAGAGGGTCAGAGTGGAAGAGAAGAGAGAGATGAAGAGCAGAGTTTGATAAGTTATATAGTAGACTTGTAACAAAGAATTGGAATTGGATTCATTTATGAATCAATATTATAATCTATAGTTGTAGCTCCATTTTTTGAATATAGATCTGATTGGTGGGTGCCATCAGATAAGTTGATTTGGTGCTTATTTAGGGAGTTTGTGCTTCCTTAGAGTAGGTAATCTTAAACTAGGAGATTGGTATCTCATTAGGGTCAGTGCCATTAAATATTATAACCAATGAGGTTTTAATTATATGGCTGGATTAGAAAAGTAGATTCTAGTATCTATTCTCACCATGGTTTTTCTCATATTGGGTTTTCCACACATACATATTATGTTATGTCCATTTTTGTTCATGTGATTTCTACATATATTTTTAATCTGCATTAAAAGTTTTAAAAAGGACTAAGTCAATTTACTAATTCACCCTCACCCCTCTTAGTATATAGTTCTATTCCAACAATTGGTATCAGAGCCCTGGTTCCTTAGAATAAGCTTAATCAACTTAGGTAGATCTTTGAAAATGAACACAAATGGCTAGTCAATAAGGCTCTTCCTCAAACAAAGCACCTCTCTTTAATGGATCAAACTATGAATTTTGGAGCATTAGAATGGAATCATATTTATATTCATTAGGTTTTGATTTATGGATGTTTATTTTAAATGGATATATAGCTCTTGCTATAACTCCTATTGATTAGGCTTCAAAGAAGGCATATGAGAGCAATACAAAGGCAAATAATGTTATCTTTTGTGGATTTTCTAATTTAGAGTTTGTCAAAGTGATGTATTGTCAAAATTCATAAGATATCTGTAAAAATTTGAAGATCATCTATGAAGGTGATGATAAGGTAAAGTAGGCCAAGATATAAACATACAAAGGTAAGTTTGAAAGCCTAAAATGAATGAAGAATAGAAAATTGTAGACTACCTCCTCAGAGTAAATGAAATAGTCAATGCAATCAAAGGCCTTGGAGAAGAGATGAAAGATTTGGTCATTGTCAAAAAGGTCTTAAGATCGCTACCATCAAGATATGATTCTAAAATCTCTACAATAGAGAAATCAAGAGATCTAGGTAAGCTCACTATAATGAGTTGTATGGAACCTTCACTTCCTATGAGATGAGATTGGGAGAAGTAAACACTTTCAAGAGAGAAGTTGCATTCAAAACAACCAAACAAGTAAAATCAAAAGCACCTATGTTCAAATCTGAGGAGACTGATGAAGAAGAAGGAAATTTTGTTAGAAAATTAAGAAGAGGGTCTGGAAAATATAATGGTAAGTTACTGTTTAAATTATTTAACTATGGTAAGGTAGGAAATTTTTATACTAAATGCCCTTATAAAAAAAGGATAACTCTGAGAAAGAAGAGGATAGTAAAAAGGTGAAACCCCACTACTCTAATAAAAAGTTATTTAAATATTTAAGGGCCTGTACATAAGAGAAGATAGTGATTCATTGGATGATAATGATATTTATTATGATGATCATGACTGTGCTTTTATGGTTGAGGAAAAGGAAGTCATATTCATGACATTAGGATTAGCTTCTATGGATCAAGAATTTGAAGACTTAGATGAAGAAAAGGAAGTAGAAGTAGATCTAGAGTGTGAAATCATCTATCTCTAAATGAAATTGACATTCTAAGAAAAGAAAACTCAAAATAGAAGAATCTTGAACAAAAGGAGATTGATAAAATGTCCAAAAGTTTTGAAAAATCTAATTAGATGGTGGTTATCCTAAAGACACAAGTTGAAGAGACCAAAAGAATAGAAGATGTAGTCAAACTTGAACTATAATCTAAATATGATGAATGCATGAAGTTATAAGTATATATAATGCCTTTAAGAAAATAAATTGAAAAAGCTAAATAATAAATAGACAAAGGTTTAAATCTAAAATGAGGATCAGTAATTCTTGATGAGTTGATCAACTCTTAAAAGCCATCAAAAGAGAAATCTAGTCTTGGTTTTGAAAAAGGGAAAATCCCCATAACTAGTACATCTACAAACTTATATGATAAATTCAAATCAAAAGGAGAAATAGGAACAAAGAATGAAAATTCTTGCATGAATGCCACTAAAGACATAAAGATAAATATAAGCACTATTGATATGAAGAAGTTAAATAGAAGCCTGAAGAAAAGAAGACAAAGGTAGATGATGCAGATGGTTTCATAAGGGTGAAAGATTTGAAGAATCCAAACTTAAGAATATTTCCTCATCCTATATAAATAAATGTTATGAATAGTTATTCTTGATATTTCTATGGTTATTGCTATACCTATAATCAATTTGGTTAGAGGGTTAGTGATTGTAGAGTTGTACCTATAAGGAGAAAAAAATTTGTAATAAAAAATTCATTCACACCCTTGTTAGATACAAATGTAATATGATATAATATTAATAATTTTGGTCACATATCTAAAAAATGTAGAAAAAACTTTGTAAGACTAAAAATACAAAAGAAAAGCATGCCTCTCAATGTAAAAAAAGGTTCACAAGTCTCTGAAAAAGGGAAAAATAAGCTAAATAAGAAATCCAAGGATGTGTAGAAAGTGAAAGATCAATCTATGATTGCTCAAACTACACTCCATTATAAGGAGCAAAATTTATGGGTAATGGACAATGGTTTCTCAAAATAGATGACTAGTGACAAGAGTAAGTTCATCAAACTGAGCAAATGTAAGGAAGGATCTATCAGCTTGGGGGACAATACTACAGTAAAGATCTGAGGTAAAGGGACATTGTACATAGATGGAAATTTTCTTACATGTGATGTCCTTTATGTTGAAGGATTAAAACATAATCTACTAAGTGTTATCCAAATGTGTGAAAATGGATATAAGGCCACATTTAATGTAGAATGTTATAAGATAAAGATATACAAAAGAGTAGTTGCTAAATGGAAAAGAACTAAAAGTAATATTTATAATATTAGTGAAGTGAATTAAAATAGATGTCTAATAGGAAAGATTGATGAGAACTGATTATGACATAGAATAATGGGCCATGTCAATTTTAATAACCTGGTTAAGGTGAGCTCAAATAAGTGTGTTAGACATATGCCTAAGATAACCAAACCTGTAAACACTACTTTCAAGGCATGCTGGTAAGTAAAGTAGACAAGGGTCATATTTTAAATAAAGGAGTATGAAACTACAAAGTCTTTATAATTAGTTCATAATAATATTTGTGGTCCTACTAAGATAAGAGGATATAAAGGAGAGAGATACTTCATGTTATTTATAGATGATTACTCAAGAATGACTGGGTAACATTTTTGAAGGATAAGTCTCAGGGATTTAAAAGATGCAATATCTTTATGGCCATGCTAAATAATGAAATTGGAAAAAAAATCAAATTCTTAAGATCTAATAGAGGTGGATAATTCACCTCAAATGAGTTCATAGAGTACAGTCAAAATCATGGAATCAAAAGGAATTAATCTATAGTAAGGAATCCATAATAGAATGGAGTTGTTGAAATAAACAACAAGATAGTCAAGGAAATGGTAAAAATAATGTTAAAATATGCCAAATTACCTAATGGGTAATGGAGAAAATTATTCCAAATAGTATTATATATCTTGGACAGAGTTTAACTGAGGGTAAATAGTGAAAAACTCCCTATGAACTATGGTATGGAAAACTTGCCTCTGTTAAGAATTTTATGTGTTTGGTAGCAAACATTAAATCAAGAGAAATGAAGACAAATTTGGAAGATTTAAATCAAGATGTGATGAAGGAATATTTCTTGGTTATTCTACCCAAAACAAATCATACATATGTTGCAACAAAAGGCTAGAAAAGATTTTAGAGAGTATCAATGTCAAGGTTAAAGAAGGCTTGAAAGATGTTAAACCTAACAGAGAAATATGTAATAAAGAATCAGATTATGAAGAGGATGTTGATAATGAAGAGCATAATGAAGTAAATGAAAATGTACCTACAAGATTTGTTGAAAATAATCATCCTATAGAGTAGATCATTATAATAAAAATGAAGGAGTTCAGACAAGGAGAAGAGTTACAATGAACAAAGAGCAAGTAAGTTTTTCTCTAATGTTTTAAATTGAGATTAAGAGATATGTTGAAGTTAGAAAGGATGAGAATTGGCTAAAATCCATGGAATAATAACTAAGCCAAATTGAAAAGAACAAAACTTGGGAATTAGTTCTAAGACTTTCAAACAAGAATCTAATAGGTACAAAATGGGTCTTTAGAAACAATCTCAATAAATATGGAACTTTTATAAGGAATAAGGCAAGATTCATATGCAAAGGATATGCATAATTTGAAGGCCTATACTTTGAGGAAACATTTTCTCTAATTTCCAGATTGGAAGCTATAATAATGTTTCAATCATTCTTTATTTACAATAAATTCAAATTCTATCAAATGGATGATAAGTCTACTATCTTGAATGGGAACCTAGAAGAGGAAGTCTTTATATAACAACTTGAAGGTTTTCAATTTTTAGAGGATGAAGATTATGTGTGTAGATTGATGAAATTTCTATATGGTCTAAACTAGGCACCTAGAGCATGTTATTCAAGATTAGACTAGTACCTACAATAATAAAGATTCAATAAAGTTTGTGTAGATGACAATATGTACTTCAAATTAGAAGGTGAGTATATTTTGATTATTGTTGTTTATGTAGATGATATCATTTTTGGTAGAAGCAACAATAGAATGTGTAAAGATTTTTCTACTCAAATGGAAAATGAGTTTGAAATGTCTATGATTGGAGAACTTTATTTCTTCTTAGGTCTACAGATATCATAAATTGATGAAGGGATATTTATATCTCAAACCAAATATGCTAAGGAAATACTCAAGAAGTTTGAGATGGAAGACAACAAACTAATAGGTACTCCCATGATAACTGGTTTTAAGTTGAGAAAAAATGATGAGTCCCTTGATGCAAATTATACATTGTATAGATCAATGATAGGTATTTTGTTATACCTAATTTCATCAAGACTAGATATCATGAAAGTAGTGTGCATGGTTATAATTTTTCAATCTACTCCTAAAGAATCACATGTTAATGTAGTGAAAAGAATCTTTAGATATATCAAGAGCATAATTAACTATGGCCTATGGTATCTTAAAAGTGAATATTTCACTTTGACAACATATACATATGATGATTGGGTAAGAAGTGTGGATGATAGAAGAAACACTAGTGGTGGTGCATTTTTCCTTGGAAACACATTTGTTTCATGATTGAGAAAAAATCAAGAGTCAGTTACTCTTTATATAGAAAAAGCATAGTATGTAGTAGCAGGGGCATGTTGCACTCAAGTCTTGTGGATGAAGCAAACACTCAAAAACATCAAGGTAGAATACAAACCACCTTTCTCTATTATTTGTGACATTTCAAGTACTATTAACATATCAAAGAATCTAGTGATGTATTTTAGAACTAAGCATATATCAATCAAGTATCACTTTTTAAGATAAAAGGTTATAAATAAAGAAGTCATGATGGAATATGTGCCAACATAGGATAAAATTGTATACATATTCACCAAATCTCTTCCCAAGGAACAATTTGAGTATCTAAGATAGAAATTGGGAGTGGTGGTTCTTACATCACATCACTAGATCCTAATGATAAGGCATGAGTGCAAGGGGAGTATCATAGAAGTCTTATTAATACCTAGAAGAAGAGAGAAAAAGCAACCAAAGTATGCATATTTTTGCAAATTTATAATGAGTTGATGGTTGTATATTCTTGGAAAAAATCCTTTATTTGATAAAAGGGGAGAAAAATGTGGACAAACTTTGAGAAAGTTGGATTCCCTTTGCCATTGATGTCAAAGGGGGAGAAAAAGTGCAAATTCTCTCTATAAAAGTTTGAAAGAGTAGAGCATATGTCCAAGATGAGTTCAAGAAAAAGTTTCATTGCCTAAGGGGGAGCAATTTTAGTATGAAATTTTTTAGCTCAAGTTCATCAAAAGCTAATGCAAGTAATGCCAAAGGAGCAGAGTATTATAAGATTAGAGCATTTAGTTTGCCATCAATGCCAAAAAGTGATATTGTTGGCAATATGATTGTCATTGATGTCAAAAGGGAGATTGTTAGCATGAGATTAGAGAGAAGAGCATGTTTTATAGTTTCACAGTGAAAAGTTGTCATGATTTTATAGAGACCATTTCTAGAGGATTGAAGATCTATTATGGGTTTTTTTTATTGCATCCTAGATATATGGTTCACAAGTTCAGATGAAGAGAAATGAACTCAAAAATAATGTATTCTAGATCTTGAACATTACAGGGTTTCTTAGTTAAACCTTAAGGGTTTAACCATGGTTTTCATAGGCATGTTCTATTTTTAGGTTGACTAAATATAGGCAAGAACTAGTTATTTAAGTTATATCTTAAGTCCTTATCATCATTGTGTAACTAGCCCCTTCGACCTAGCAATTTCTAGCTCAATCAGTGATCAAAGACCTTAATATTTCTTAAGTCTTAGACTTAATATTTGTCCCATCTTGATCAATGGTTAACACTTAATAATATGTTGAATTCAATAAAGCATATCAAATTCAATTTTTCAAAGGTACTTATGAGTAAACATGCTAGTCATAAGTGCCACAATCATATATCTTACACAGTACATCTATGAAGTGGTTTAAAGTCAAATAGTTAAGAATTAATGCAAGAATTCCAGGAGTCACAATAGCAAGAATTGATAGCAAATGTATAAAAGGCACATAAGGGTGCTAAGTGTCACATTCATAGGATCTTGTTAGAGATATATTTTGAGCTTATCAAAAGATCAAATGGTGAGTGGGTGATCATGCAATGAATATCTAATAGAGCAAGTGGACTCAATGGGATCAAGTGATCAATGTTTTAAGACATAGAGGAGATTTAAATACCAAGCTACTTTGATGAGATCAATGGGGCGTATTCATTCCAAAGTCTCAGGAAGTAAAGAGATTAGATCAAGTTATCGAGGTTTAATGTTAGATAGAGGTAAAGTTCATCTAACTTTGAAGATCTAATGGCATGCAGGAGCTTAGATCAAAAGATCTAATGGATTCCTTTCAAAGTTGAAAATTTAAATCTTGGAAGCATACAAAGATCTAATAGATTGAGTAATATTGTTCATGGTGAGAAATTTAAGATCAAAGGCCAATATTTAAATATGTGTTCATCCCAATAGTTAAGTGACAGAACATGCAGGTAAGCTATAAAATACAACACAAATAATGAAATATATTGTCATGATCGATAAAATTTGTGTAATTTGGTATGTACATCAAAACTAGAGCCCAATATATGATAAAAATAGTAATGAGATAAAGAATCATGATAGTGGAGCATGAATTCAAGATGTAAGAAACTTGTTGTTCATAAAATACAACACAAATAATGAAATATATTGTCATGATCGATAAAATTTGTGTAATTTGGTATGTACATCAAAACTAGAGCCCAGTATATGATAAAAATAGTAATGAGATAAAGAATCATGATAGTGAAGCATGAATTCAAGATGCGGGAAACTTGTTGTTCATAAAATATGAACTGAGTCTAGAATTGGCATGATGTGTTTGCAAACAAGTGTAAACATAGATAAGATGTAAAACCTAGATCAAATGCTTATATATGTGTGTGTGTGTGTGTGTGTGTGTGTGTGTGTGTGTGTGTGTGTGTGTGTGTGTGTGTGTGTGTGTGTGTGTGTGTGTGTGTGTGTGTGTATGTATATGTATATGTATATGTATATATACATACATAGATATATATGTATATATATATATATATATATATATTATATATATGTATATATATATACATATATACATATATATATATATATATATATATATATATATATATATATATATATATATATATGTGTATATGTATATATGTGTGTGTGTGTGTGTGTATATGTCATCTAGGATATATGAAATAGTTGCTAAAGTGGTTGAATTGTGTCAAATAGAAAATATAGAGACACAAAGTAAGAGGGGTAGAGTGGAAGAGAAGAGAGAGATTAAGAGTAGAGTTTTAGAAGTTATATAATAGACTTGTAACAAAGAATTGAAATTCCATTCATTTATGAATCAGTATTGTAATCTAGAGTTGTGTGTGTGTGTGTCTATGTGTGTGTGTGTGTGTGTGTGTGTGTGTGTGTGTGTGTGTGTGTGTGTGTGTGTGTGTGTGTGTGTGTGTGTGTGTGTGTGTGTGTGTGTGTGTGTACTATATATATATATGTGTGTGTATGTATGTGTGTATGTATTTATGTATGTATGTGTGTATGTATGTATGTATGTATGTATATGTCATCTAGGATATATGAAATAGTTGCTAAAGTGGTTGAATTGTGTCAAATAGAAAATATAGAGACACAAAAGAAGAGGGGTAGAGTGGAAGAGAAGAGAGAGATTAAGAGGAGAGTTTTAGAAGTTATATAATATAATTGTAACAAATAATTGAAATTCCATTCATTTATGAATCAGTATTGTAATCTAGAGTTGCAGCTCCATATTTTGAATATAGATCTGATTGGTGGGTGCCATTAGATAAGATGTTTTGGTGATTAGTTAGGGAGTTGGTGATTCATTAGAGTAGGTGATATTAAACTAGGTGATTAGTATCTCCTTAGAGTCAATGCCCTTAAATTTTGTAACCAATGAGGTTTTGATTGTGAGGCTGGATTAGAACAGTAGATGCTAGCAGCTATTCTCATCATTATTTTTCCCATATTGGGTTTTCCACATATACATATGGTGTTATGTCCAATTTTATATGTGTGATATTTGAATATATTTTTAATCTAAATTAAAAGTTTTAAAAGGGACTAAGTTAGTCAATCTACTAATTCACCCCCCCCCCATCAGTAGATAGTTGTGTTCCAACACTAGGTATTGGTATGCAGGGTAACTCAGTTGGCTCATTGTGACCATTCCAATTCAATCATCTCTAGTGAAACTAACTATATATGGTGTCTTAATCTATATACACTATGAGACTCAACTATTACACCACTAATCTATTAAACAATGCTTAAAAAAATGATGAACGATATTTAGCAATCATGATTTAACATTATAAGTGGATTTTTATTAGTCCTAATCTAACATAGTGATAAAATGAAGAGTAAAAGAAAAGGAAAAAGGTAATAAAAATACCTATTTCAATAGAGATGAAGTTGATGTGAATAAAGAGGATAATAACTCTAGTTAAAGGATGTTGTGATATTCAAGGGAGAAGTTGATGTGAATAAAGATGAGTATAACCACCATAAAAATACATGGGAAATGGCCATTTAACTACACAACAATCTAAATATCCAAATTTTTATTTTTTATAAATAATGGTGAGATTTACAATAGTCATTTAGCTAAAAACTTCATTTTCAAAACATCAATAAAAACACTATGTTAGGAAAGCAAGAAAAATGTCTGGTCTATTAACTATGGAGAATCCAAGCATGACTATTCCACTACTCTATGCTCTAATCTAAAATAAGCCAACCCTTCTTAAAATTCAATTTTTGATCTTATATATATACCTCTAAGTCCATGTAATTCCTTTTTAAATTTTATTTTCCTAATAATGGGTTGGTTACAAGCAATCATCAATGCAATTGGAGATGGCAATTGATATTCTGATAAATGTGCATGTTTGATCATACCTTGACACAATATGAAGGCATGCTCATGCTTTTCAATTATAGGCTATGCCATTATCTCTTTATCATTAGCTTATTAGTTTATGATCCACCATCCCCATCATCATTTTCCATCTATCACTCTCTCATTGGTTTGGTGTTATCTTATGTGTCTCCTTCATTCTTGCATACAGACCTTGAGTCACCTCATTTTTATCTTGTGTGTTGGTTGGGGGTTCAAACTCCCTAATGAGAACATGCACCCAAATCATAGGTTTAGTTTTAAAGATGAACCCTAAAATATCAAATGAAATGGTCAAGCATAAATCTTTTAAATAAATGACAAGGTAAAAGCACTAAATCAATTGAATCACGAATAAAGAATCCATAACCAATTTAGACTGAATGTGAAAGAAATGAAATATTTTGTTGGTTTAGACATAGGCATTCACAATAATCATCTTTCATTTCAAATAGATTCCCTTTCCATATGTATAAATCATATGTATATTAATAATTAATTTAGCCTAAGAATTCTAAGATGAGATAATATCCCTATGAAGCTTGACAAGCTAGTGGAAATTTAACATTTAATTGACCATTTCCTCAAGCCTTTGATAGTTTTGATGTTCAAGAGGCCATCAAATTTAAGCTCATTAAATTCCATGTGACATGTCTTTATTGGCCTAGAATCTAAAGGTTTATGATGCAGTGATGGGCATATACCCATCAAATTTAAGCTTAAGGTAAAATTTGTTATCATTGAGTGCCACACAATAGTCCCTCTTCAAGTTGGATCTTTGGTCTAGTTTCATAAAATGATGCCATATGACACTCTCTTGGTGAGTTAAAACTTTGATATCACTATTATAATCAGTTTAGTCTCCATGATATTGGGCTCTTGAGAAGTCACCACATTGTGACCTCTTGATATTTCAAGGTCATGGGGCTATTAGAATATTGTTGGTTTCTTCTATCTATTTGAGCTCTTGGGCTCTCGATAAATCACCAACTAGTGACCTCTTAGAACCTTGGGGGATCAAATCCTTTAGACTATTTCTAAATCATTTATGGTCTTGGGATCTTGATAAATCACCACATGGTAACCTATTAGGCCCTCAGTTCTATGAAACATTTAATCCTTTTATTAACTCTTTATTAGCCTAGGTTACTAAAATAATTCCATGTGGCATTATCTTGGGGCCCAAGGGCATTAAAAAGACTTATAAACCTTTTGACTTAGAAACTTTTTTCATTGGCTTGAGATTTCAAAGTGATATGACCATAACACATGGAAAGGTATGGGGGGAATCAAAAGACTCAAGTCTTGAATTTGGAACAAATATAAATAGCTAAGGCATTAAGCTCAAATTTTGGATACATGGTTGACTCAACTCTATTATCTTGGACTTAGTGCATTTTAATCTCACTTACATCAATTTGGTAGACTAGGAGCTTAGAAAATCTCAACCTAGGTGACACATCCTCAAACATAAAAGTTCCTTAGACCAAATGTGTAAACATTCATATTAGTTAAGAAAAAGAGGGTCCCCATTTCCAAACTCAAAATAGGTCATGTTGTGAAAGTAACAAAAAATGGTGACTCCTATTGGTAGATACTCTTTAGCATATATAGAATCCAAAATCTTTGGTTCAAAAGAAAATAAACATTAGTTACAAAAAATCACTCAAAATAAATTCATAAAGTGAAAGGACTAAATTTTGCTATAACTTGTGACATACTAAGTGAAAAATCTATCAAAGACCATCTTTGTTTGTGATCAAGTGATTGATTCATTTTTTTATATTCATGCATAGTAATTCATATTTACTTAAATAATCAAACTTCTAAAGGGGAAAATATTTATATATTTGGCTTGGTGGAATGGTGTGGGTATTGATCTGCTACCATGTAGACATCCATAGCCTCACAGAGATACCTTTGGTCCCTTATTAAGGCCTTTCTCCACTACTAATTAGGATAGAAATCCTATGGTGGAAGTTACCAAGATGACCCTTTCTAGGAATATTTTTATATATTGCATTTTATACCAATTATTTTGAAAGGAGACTTTAATTTTTATATCCATGCAGGTTTGGGGACCAATCCATATAATTAGGGGAAACCAAAATTTTCATGATCAGTTTAGACAAACCCAAAAAAGATAATGCTACATTTTCTTTAGATTTTTTAATTAAGTGTACAGATGGCTTCAACCAAGAAAACATATTTTATAAATTGACAAATACTATTAAGAATCATTAACATTCAAAATTATGTAAATGAACCATGAAATTACAATAGTTCACACAAGATATTCAAGAAAAGTTCAATTAGGCGCTTGAGTTCCATTAATGTCACCTATTCAACATGCATTTTTTTAATTTTCTTTGATTAATGTGGGAATGTCAAGGTTAAAGAACAAAAAAAGGACTAGACAAAACACAAATGAGAAAGGAAAACTAAACTAACAATAAGGGACATGAATAAAAAGTAAGAAACAAAACAAGAAAGGTAAAATAAATTATTCATAAATGTTTTTAATAAAATGCATACTTGAATTAGTTAGACACCCAATTCTTCAAGATTTTGAGAAGGAAAAAGTAAAAATATACTTGTGTCTATGTTTTAT
Source organism: Torreya grandis (assembly GCA_037957365.1). NCBI lineage: Eukaryota > Viridiplantae > Streptophyta > Pinopsida > Cupressales > Taxaceae > Torreya > Torreya grandis. The sequence goes on from JARHVA010004787.1 coordinate 238,926, forward strand.
TTTATATTGGAAAACACTATCCCAAAGAGATTTGTCAATAGTATTTTCATGAAAATTGAGCAAAATCATATTGTAAAATCTAGAGTTATACCTACATCTAATTTCCAAAAGCATGAGGGATAGGGCATGATGAATACTCTTCCCAAATGTGTAATTATGATAAGGAATGGATCTAAGCATCAATAAATACTAGAATAAATTGATCAATCAACCTTGCAAAGATTTCTCCTTTGTTGCAACTAGTAGATGAGTTACTTTCTACCCACATTTTGGTTGAAATGGATGCTTGAACTGCATTTTATTCATTTTTATTTCCAAGTGGATATGGGATTCATTATTCCCATGTCAATAATCTCTTATCTTTGTCATATATGGATTTTTTATGTGGATAATTACATTAAACTAATGCATGTTCAAGTTTGAATTATATTGGCATACGTCTCATGTCCATGGCCTCTACATTCAATACTTCACCATTTTATAATAATGCAAGTCTTCTTATAAATGTAAAATATTATATTTTATCTTTTGTCAATCCATTTATTCCACATAGATAGTCTAATTCATCTTTGTTTTCTTCTTCAATATTACTCACTTCCAATGATGGACTAGGAGAGATGCTTCTACTATTATGTTGCTTACCACTTTGAATCAATCTTTCAATTAGAGAGGATGCAACATAAGATAATAATTTTTCAAATGTATAACATGCATATTCCTCATACAAATGGTTATAACTCATCAAGTTCATATTCAGGTTAGTTTCAAGAGATTTATGATTCACCCTCTTGAGTAGTTAGCTCACCTTTGATTTGATCTTCTACTACTAGGTTACTCAAGATAGTTATTGCTTCCTCATCATCATTACTCTCAAGTATTAACCCAAGCATTAGCTTTTGGTTACTTCTTAAAATTAATGGCACATAGTTATCAAAAGTATCTAAAGACATCTAACTACTAAAACCAATACAAACATCCTCCTGATTATGTAATTAATTAATAAATTTATATGCATTAGTGGAGAAAGCAGGGCCTTCATTAAATACATGAGAGTTTAATTGATAGCACATATGATTCAATGTTTGGCAAAATGTTTTATTATAAAATGTGAATTGATAGATAGGCTAATGCATAATAAATCAAGTTGAAGCATTTTGAGGGTAGACACTCAATTTTCCCAATGGGTAGGAAAATTTAGTACTGTGATTATGGGACATGGCTTGTTATTCAATGGAGAAAGCTTCTTGGTATGTCAAAATCAATGACATAGGAACTAAATGAGTCCTATAAACAAACATAACATTGAAGGAAAATAATTTTTTGAGATAAATATATGGTTATTACTTCTATTTGTAGGAAAGGGTCTTTCAACCTCATATATAGTTAATGAAAACATTAGTTGAAATTACTTAGAGATTCACCATGTTCCTTATGGGCCATAAAAAAATAGTAGTATAAGGTAGAAATATAAATGGTATTAATAAAATATCTTAGGAAAAAACCTTTTAAATTATCCCATGTGGTTATACACCCATCTTAAAGTTGAATGTACTAGTCATATGTATCTTTATCCAAATAATAAGGGAACAAGTAAAAAACCACATCTTCATGTTGGATGTGAGTCCAAATGATATCATATTTGAATGCATAAATGTGTTTTTATACTATCATAATCCTACCATGTATGTACTTTGAAAAAAATGAGCCAAGATTCTTAGGTAGGTCATGAATGAGCCCTAGGATGTTCACTGGGCAACTATAACCACCTAGCCATGTAAATGCCATGGGACTAGCTAGACAATGACTCAAGAGTGTTTTTATATTAAAATTTTCATTAAAGGAACTCTAAATTAATATTCAATCCCTCCTAGTGCCAAAAAGGTTGATGGTTCTTTTGACATGCCAACTTAGGTAAGGGATATTAGGCCTTGTCTCTCCTGAAAGAATATTTGTGTGAACAAATCTCCCTAAGGTATGGTTTATCAATTCTTGTTACATAGGGTAATCAACTGGCTCAATGTGATTATTCTAATTCAAGGGGATCTGGTGAAATTGATCTAGATGGTAGCTTAATCTATAGACACTATGGGACTCATTTTTTCCATCACTAATTTATTGTATAATTCTTAAACAATGATGGAAAACATTTAATAATCATGATTTAACATTATAAGTGGATTAATATTAGTCCTAAGCTAATGCATAGATAAAATTAAAATTAAAGGAAGGTAAAATGGGAAGAAAAAATACTTCTTTCATAGAGATGAAGTTATAATTTCTGATTGAACAAATCTCATATAAACCAGTCCTTAGTTAATTTAGACCTAGCATAACTCTAGCTAAAGGACAATACAAGAGTCTATGGAGAATTTGTTGTGAACAAAGAGAAGCATAACCACCATAAAAATGTGAAATAAATGTCCATTTTACTACACAACATTTTGAATATCAATATGTTTATTATTGATTAACAATGGTGAGATTTACAACAGTCATTTAGATACAAACTTCATTTTCATAACAAGGAAACACTATAATAAGAAAGCATGAAAAATTCTTATTTTACTAACTATGAAGAATCTAGGCATGTCTAGTCCATTAATCTATACTCTTATCTAAAGGGATCTAACCCTTCTTACAACACAAGAGATGATCTTATATATACCTCTAAGTCTATGGAAATCCTTCTCAAATTTTCATTTCCCACTAATGGGGTAGTTACAATAAATCATTAATGTGATTGGAGATGGTAGTTGATATTTTGATAAACATGCTAGCTTGACCATGCCCTGATAGGATATGAATGCATGCCCATGATTTGTAGTTAGAATCCACACCATTATCTCTTAATCATCAATTGATTACTTTGAGATCCACCATCCCATTCAACATTTTCCATATATCACTCTTTCATTGGTTTAGGTTTGTCTCATGTATTTTCCTCATTACTACATATATACCTTGACTCACCTCCTTTTTTCCTTGGGATTTATCTAAGTATTTAGACTCCCTAATGAGGATATGCATCCAGATTAATGACTCAATTTGAAATATAAACCCTACAGGATCAAATGAAATGGTAAATCATAAATCCTTTGAAGAAATGATATGGGAAAATCATTAAATCAATTGAATCATGAATAGAGAATCCATAACCAATTCATACCAAATGTAAGAAATAAATAAAATATAATTTTATTTTATACATGGGCATTCACATTAATCAGTTTTTGTTTCAAATAAAATCCAATTCTATATGTATAAATCATGAATAGATAAATCATTAATTTAACCTAGGTATTTTAAGATTATATAATGCCCCTATGAAGCCTATTTAGTCAATGGAAAATTAACATTTAATCGACCAACACCTTCCTGAAGTCTTTGACAATTTTGACATTCTAGAAGACCATTAAATTTAAGCTCATTAAATTCCATGTGGAATGTATTTAATGGATCAAAATCCCAAGGTTATAGTTAGATGAATAGAATATACCCATTAAATTTGAGCTTGAGGAAAAAATTTATGTCATAATGATTCCACATGATATTCCCTTGTCAAGTTGAGTCTTTTGTCTGGGTGTACCGAATGATGCCACATAGCACCATCTTGGTGAGTCAAAAATTTGAGCTCATTACTATAATCAATTTAGTCTATGTGGTCTTAGGATCATAAAAAGTTTCCATGTGTTAGTGTCTCAATACCTCAGAGCCATGGGACTATTAGCTTATTTTTGGGTTCTTATATCGATCTAAGATCTTGGGATCCTAGGAAATCACCACATGGGAACCTCTATAACCTCAGGGGCTCAAATCCTTTAAATTATTTACAAATTTCTTGTGGTCTTAGGATCTCAAGAAATATCCATGTGGTGACCTCTTGGGCCCTCGAGTCCATATAGATTTTAAGTCTTTAATTAAATATTCATCAACCCAAGTTATCATGAGTGTGCCATGTGGCACAATCTTGGGTCCTGGGGAAATTAAAAAGACTTATAAACTTTTTAACTTAGAAAATTTTTAGACTAGCTTATAACTTTCAAGTGATCTAATGATGACACATGGAAAGGTCTAGGGGTCTTAAAAGACTTAAGACCCAAATTTAGAATAAATAAAAATGGCTAAGGCATCAAGCTTGGATTGTTAAGACAAGGTCAACTAAACTCAAATTTATTAAACTTAGTTTTTTTAAGCTTGTTCAACTAAGTTTGGTAGACTAGGAGCTTGGGAGAGTTGAACTTGGGTGACACATCCTCAAACATGAAAGGTCCCTTAGACTAGATGTGGTAACATTCATATTAGCTAAGAAAAAAAGGGTCCCCATTTTCAAACTAAAAAATGGGAATGTTGTGCAAGAAAAAACACCATTGATATCCTCTCTTTTATGGTATGATATATTTTTTGTTATATTTGAGTTGGTACTTGTCATATTTTTTATATTGTGGATTAAAAAATTTTAAATGGATTCTAAATATGAAATTCCCAATGGTCCTCATCCTTTAGATTTAATTTTCTATAGTAATGTTACACCTTAAAATTATGATAATTAATGGACTAATTATCACACTTTCACAATTTATAATGTTTCTTACATAAATGAAGAGAATGATTGTGATAGATATGACTATATTATTATGAAAATCAAAATTATTGGTATAATAGTGAAGAATATAGCGAAGATGAAAATGAGAATACTAATTTAGAATTTTAAAAAAAAAATCATCATTCCTCCCATATATTCATTGTTTTTAATAAATCAAAACAAAAAGAACCTACTGATATGAATGTCTTCTCTCTCTTAATCTCTCATAAAGATCAAAATGTGAAAAATCAATAGTTAGTACACATTTTTTACCTTCTCAATTTTATATTTCATTACATCACATTAATCAATATAAGCTAAAAATGCATAGTCCTTGTATAGAAATAGAAAATGATACAAGTGAATGTGTTAATCACTCTCTTTCTATGAAATATATATGTTATACATGTACATGATATTCTATACTCTCCTTTAGACATGGATAATGATATTCAAGATTATGATAATCTTTTTCCTCCCTTAGAAGTAATAGATAATGATATAAACTATATTATTTATCACTCTCTTGAAATATCAAAAGATTCAAATGAATTAGAATTGTAAATAGAAAGTGACATTATTATTTTATATTTACAAAATAATGGTCATGACATACTTTTCAAATATTATCAATAAAATATTCTTATGTTTATATAATTTAAATATCATGATAGTACTACTTATGATGACTATTTCACCTCTCCTTATTCAATCAAACCATATGAAGAGTAGTATGATTCCTTTACTCCCATAAAAATTCAATGTGATAATATAAGCAATGATTCTCAACTTATATTAATTTTTATTGAGAATGCAATCTTCAACCATGTAGTGGCATTCGTCATAATCCTTTCATACCAATTTTTTTAATAGATGGTCAATTAAAACCCATAGTATTTTTAAACTATTATTATTCCCACTAATCATATTATATCCATGATTCATGCCATTGGTGACCTCCAAAATAAAGTTCTTGATCTCACTTTAGAAACTAGATCATGTTGTATAAATATCAAAGATAATGTTATCTTAGGTCAACCTCTCACATAAGTTGTATATGAAAATATATATACAAAAGGATTTTATGCCTACACTACCCTTTTTTTATGTTTGTTGATATCTTTGTGCTCATTTAACTCAATATACACTTTTTTTTTAGAGAATGGGGAAATGGTGGACATATTCCATTAAAATCTTTCCATATAAGTCTCACAAAAGATTATTTAGATTAGTTTTATACTTTAACTAGTGGCTCATTACCTAAATTTAAAAAGTTATAAGATGCATTATTATCAAATTATCATAAATGCATGGTACCTAAGTTCTCATTAGAGCATATACAAGGTTTATAATAGGATCATGATGAGCTTATCAAATATTACATTTTACAATTGAAGGATACTTTACACTTATCAACCCTCATATTTAAAAATAATAATTTATATTTAGTAGGGGTATCTTGTCTCCAATAAAATAAATATCCATACATAACCTTCATGTTTATTTTGAGAAATTATACATGGATGTGTTTAGATATGCATGTGATCTCAACTTTGCAACATAAAAGGTTACTGAGTTATAATTATTTTCACATAAGCAAGTAGTTCTCAATAAATAGATTAATTCATATTTAATATATAAAATAAAAAATCCAATTCTATTCATTCATAAGATATATGTATACTAGATATAACTCCTATCAAGTAAAAACAAGTCAAGGTACTCCATAAAGGGAAAGAACTAGTTTACAAAGCACTACCTTTAGCAAATATATATACTTTTAATAATAAGACATCAATTTAATTTGATAGATTAAAATATTAGAGACATGATGTTTTACATTCATTATTGAAAAAAAATATAATCACTCCTCTTCCCAATTAATATCACCCTCCTCATCATTAGTAATACATAAAAGGCAAACCATTTTATACCCATCATGATATAAATATACATAAAGATAATGATTTATATGCAATATGTGTAAATATATCACAATTAGTAGATAAAGGGGTTATCATATTTGAAAAATAGATAAAAATATAACACAATCAACTCGTTCATCCTCTCCTAGAAAATCAATAGTATATTAAATAGAACATATAGTCATTCAAGCACCTGTCAATAACACACATAAAGAATATTTTTTTGTCAATAAAATACAATAGAATAATACATGTAAAATGAAATTTTAGAAAAGTATGGGATATAATGAGCAAGATTTAAAACATACATAAAGTTCCAATATATGGAAAAAAAATTTACCAATCACTTTGGGACTTAAGACCGTGAACACATATTGGATTTATAACATATTATTACATAGGGTAATGTAGTTTTGGGATAGTCTTGTTTACAAAAAATGAATGCAATAGTGAATAAGGATAATGCTACTTTATCTTTTAATTTTGAAGGTGGTTTGATAACATTCAAAATATCTAAATCAAACTAGAAGGTCATAATGGTACATGATAAGATTACACCTCGATTGCACAAACATGGATACCAAATCAAAGGTATTAAAATTTAGATAAGGGATATGAACATATAGTGTATACTTCACCAATATAAAAATATAAATTACCACAAGTAACTAATATGGATGTGAATATTTATAAATAATACAACCTCATAGATACATTATCACAAGGATAGTGAATACAATACATAGTTTATATTCCCATCAAGATAGTCATTATGTTTTATAGTATACACAAATCAATTGCGTGCATGCATCAAAAATTAAGAGGTCTTATCAATAACACATTTCCATTATAAGAACATAATTAAATATATAATATCATAAGAATAATATCCATCATAAAAAATTAATTATCCTATAAAATTTTCAAAAACATGTGAAATATACAATTCCACACAAGTCTAATACAATAAAAATACATCAAAATCCATATATATATCAAAATGTTTTACATTATAGAATTATAACATGATATAATATCACCCTATGATGGGACCATCAACCTATGCCTCTCCACCTCTATATAATAATAATAAATCATGAGAATATGAAGCTACACTAGTAGTTGGTTATGATCTTAAGAAATATCAATTCCTTTTCTCATGATGCTTATACATGGAACTCATTCATGTAGTGTAACACAATCAATCTAAAACTATACATACTCATGAAACACATTCTAGCCTACATTTTCTTATGGATCAGGAGGGGGAATCTATTGTCTAGTAAGCTCCACCCATTTTTAATCATTCTCAACAAAAGTTACATCTCTCTCAGTTATTGCATCATCATGCTATGTTTTTACTACAACATAGTCTATAATAGTTATATTTTGTTGATAAAAAAATGGGGCATGCTCACAATATTAGTAGCTTACTCTAAAATATCCCAAGGACTATCTCACTTGAGATATGTTTCATCAAAACCTAAAAGTATGTTTCTATGATGGTTACATCATACTCACCATCCCCTAAAAAATAAGTGATATGTGATATTAATATCAAAGTTATCAAAATAAATAAAAATATGAATAAGAAATAAATGATATAAATACATACTGGTAAGAGGTGCCTAAGGACCACCCATTACTACATGATTTAAATTAGGAATTAATATAAAACCCTAAGTAGATAAAATATTACATAAAATCGAAGGATAAATATAGTAATAATTAAGCATATTAATTTATCAACTACTGTAACTAAAAATTATTCAAAAATAGTACATAGTTATGAAAAACAATACTTATCTTGAAAATCAATTGAGATAAATGTTCTAACACCTCTAAATTATAGTTTTTACTAGGCTTACTATCAGGAACTGGATTAAGGTGTTAGAAATAGCCATAAACAGTCTTGGACAATAGCACAATCCCCTTTATCAATAGTGGGGCATGCTAGTGTCTAAGGTAAGTAAGATATAGTCCCACTATAATTATTCATAATTAATTTATAGGTTTTTATATTAGGTCCCATTCTAGCTATGGTCAAAATTTCAAGTCTATACAACCAATATTTTTTCTTGTAACTCTATTCTCCTCTATAAATTCTAGGTTTTTATGCTTGTAATGGTCTGAATGAATACCATGAGAAAAATGGGTTAGTGGGTCTTGTGTGTTTGATGTGTGATCCACACCCATATGTGGGCATATTTCCTACCTAATAATACTCTAAATATGGATCAAGCTTGATTTAGCTCCTGCTTATGTGATGTGTGAATGTCTATGAATGCTAGAATGTCTGAGTGTGAATGCATGAGAGGATGCCTTGGATGCAAGTTGAGATATGTATAATTTCATTAGGGATGAATTTTTGAATGTATGGGATGAATCAATACTATATTTGGAGAATTTTGATCTTTCCCTCAATATAAAGTGGTACTTTTGTGTTCTTCTATGTGATAATGTCCAATTAGAGTCTAAGAGTGTGAAAGTAGTGTTTATATAGTGGTCTGATAAAAATGACTTGGGAGGGTGACTTAATAATAGGCCTAGGCCAACCCTAATATTTTTATGGAGATGAAAATTTAATTTTTGGAGTGTTTAGGGACTTAAATTACTAAATAATTATGCCATTATGGATTTCATGTGGTGTTATATAAGCCTAGGTGTTATTTGTGACTATAATGTGACTAAAAGTGGATCAAAAGAGCCCTTAAGATGGGTTAAGTGCTATACTAAGGGTAAAGTGACCTCAAGTTGACATCCATGGTTAATTTTAATGACTACATCCCCCCCCCATTTATTCTATAAATGTATTAAAGTGAAATGACTAGGATAAAGGAAAGAGAAAAAGTACCTATACTTACCTATGAGATGAATCCCATGAATGTGGGTCTAAATATATGAACTTTAATACATTGTGTGTCCTAAAAATGAAACATATATGAATCAATATTTATTTAATAAATATCAAAATCAAATATAAAATTGAGTTAAGAGATATGAGAGAGAGAGAAAAGGAATGAATACACCTCATTGGGTACATGAACCAATACAAAAAATTGGTGAAATCATGTGTGTAGATGGTTATTAAAAGATGAATATCATAGACTGAGCTGATTGCTTTCCCAATCCCCATGTATGGGTGGATCAATAAATTAAGATATCCTTGACTCCATCATTTTCTGCCCCTATTTGGTGGATCATAACCTATGAATAACTTGGATTGGATTGATGACTTGTCCAACCCTCTCATGCAGGTGGCTCAATAACTCAAGTAGACTATGACCCCATCATTACCTACCCATGTGTAGTAGATGCATCTAAAACTAAAATTGTGTGATGTAAATGAAACTATGTAATATAGATCTAAGCCACATGGAAATTCTAAAACTTAAAAATGGAACTGGGCCACTTAGGAATCCTAACCACTATAGATAGAATGAGGCATTAATTTGGTGTGATCTTAGTGTAAAACTAGTTCAAAACTAATGAATATGGTGTTTGGAGTATACAACATGGAAAATAACATGATTTTTTCCTTCTATCTAACAAAACTAGTGCAAAACTAAACATATGGGGAAAATGTGTCGTACACATGCCCCAAATTTTTATATCTTTGCATATGGATTGTAGACTAGGTTATAATAATCGATGTATGTGCATAAATGAAACTAAAATGAGAGTGATCATGCATGCATGATGTACCAAATCTGAGCAAAAATATGTAGTTTTGTGTAAAAACTAAGTATATATTGAACATATATGATAGTCTATGATTGAGACTATGAAAAAATGAACTATAACTATTGTACCTTTTTGAAAATTCTATAATCTTCTATGTTTGAGCATATTGGTCAATAGTGGGGTGGGTAGACTAAAACACACTATTATTTTGCTAATGTACTATACTATTATCCAAAAGTGTTGTTTGTGAGAAAAACTAAGATTAATCTATGTGACTATGTTTCACTATATTTTCCTAAGTTTAAGCTCTATAATCTATGTATGTGTGTTGAAAACTATGATCTCAATGCCCTAGGATTGCCTGATCTCTATGACAAACCCCTATGAATTCCCCCTCTTTTTAGGGGAGTTATTGAATCTCTACAATAACTATCTTAAAAATAAAATCTATGTATTATGTGTATTAGACTGGAAAACATATGATATCTATGTGATAAACCAATATAATGTGTATACATGACATTGGAACGTAAAAGAGATTGAGCATAAGTTGGAAATTTATGATGTATGTTAGATCTAAAATTCATAAGGTTGTCAAGATAGATATAAAAATCTAAACATGTATATGCATAACAAATTTGAATATAATCTGAGTAAACTACTTAAGTGGATGTGACATGATGTCCATTAAGGTACCCAAAGAGGAAAGGGAGATGTATGATGTTGCTCATGGTATCTCCATTAGGATGTGAAATCAAAAAGTAAGAGGCAAGTGTCATGGCCATGTTGCATACATAAAATCATACATACAAGCACATGAGGTATGCAAAGTAGGCCAAGGGGACACAATACAAGGGATATGGGCATATGTCACTAAGTCTAAAAAATAAATACATGCAATAACATGTTCAAGTTTCCACATATACAAAGATCAAACAATATTGAATTAGAGAACATGGAAGGACATGTTTAAATGTTGACATAAACAATTAAGAAGCACACATAAAGGCATGGGCACATGTCCAAAGCATACACACAATGAAATGAAATTGGCTTAGATCTATAGAACAATGGCATATTCAAATTCTCTTAATTATATGTAGAAGAAAAGAGACATAATAAAATCTAAACTAGTAAAGCTAGAAATGAAAGAATGCATAAAAATGTGGTACAAATCCATATAAGAGAAAAGATGTACATAATTTGAGTATATAAAATTAGTTGGCAAAAATTCAATGTAGTATAGAATGATCAATATCAATATATAATAAATGTTAACTATCTGATATGGAGTATAGAAAGATGTAACCTGGCAAACCACAAGTTGTGTGTCTAATGCCCCAATAGGCTAATGTTGCAATGTTGAATTGGTTTATATGTGTATATTCCTCTGATGGGTAGATGTTAGTAAATCTAGATCTACTTAGAGGACTAGATCCTATAGTAATCTATGAACACTTGACGGGAATAAGTAAAACATGTATGTATGATAAAACTAACTACACTAATATAGATAACATATGTAGTACCTACAAAATAGAAGGAATGAAAACATGTAAATGCATACAATCTCAAAATTTTATTTTCTAAGCAAATATTTGAATTATTTTGTATTTTTGAACATATTATATTATTTTTGGGTTTTTTGAGTATGATCTATGTGCAATAAACATGAAAATGAAACTATATTTTAGACCAATATAAATGAAACTATGTACAATTAACATTATAACATATTAACTGATGATTCTTGTAAGAGACTCACTATCAATGTGATTTGTATCTAGTAAAGGAATTATGACCATGTATACACATAATATTTTCAAACTTTTATCACTTATTGACACTTTGTATCTTGAAATAACCCATCGAGTCTCAATCTCTCTAAGTTCATGCCTTAAGGGGTGTGTCAAGAAAGGGGTGGGTAGACCATTGGTGCTTCACAGGATTATTGTCCCTTTTAACAATTTTTATATACACACTTGTCTCCTAAAACCATTATCCCTAATATTTTTATTATCTTTTGTACCCTTTCTATCACTTGCTACATTTTATCCTCATTTTCCTCACCTTAATCCTTTTTCATTAGTTAGATTTACTAGGTTGACTAGGTTGACCCTATACAGTTTTGAATAATTTTCACTTAGGAACTAGTTTGTCCTTTGGCTGACCTAGGTCATGACCTAGTGAATAATTTTCTAAAATTGTGCTAGGTCAACTTTGTCATTCCTATCGACTAGTATTTTCATAAGGGTTAAGTGTAAAATCTGCCTATATGTACAAGTTCATTTCCATAATTTATTATGAGAATAAGAACTAAGAGTAAATGAACATTTTCTTTTTGAACATTATAAGTGAGAAGTAAATCTTAGGGTTTCATACTTTATTTAGAGATATATATCTCATCTTGTGGAGAATTATTTTACATGCATTGATAGGTTGTGTAGCCTAAAGATGATTTGTCTTTATCATCCTTACATACCACAATAAACTCTTAAAAAGTACCTTGGCCAAGGGAAAGATTTAGGCTCGATGGGCTCATCTTCAAAGGTAAGTATCCCTGACTTTATTTATCCTTTGTAAGAGTAGATATATATGCATTTGTACTTATCTTCTATACATTCATATTTCATATATATTGATGTGAGTATATGTCTTTTATGCATGTTTATTTTTATTTTTTCTAACCTCCACTTTGTGCCACAAGATTTGGTGAACACTAGATTATATTTGCTTTACTTGTTATTAGTTTAATGAGATATCAAAACATAAAACCCCCTTAGGTTATTATGTGATTGTACTTGACTAGAGGCTTTGGAACCCTCCCTAGCATGGTGTATTATAATAAGATATCCCCTAATAAAGTCTAGTGGATCTCCATATTGGTCATGTTCCCACTTAATGAATATGTCCCCAATTGAAAGTGTATGGTATGATCTATCTTATTTAAGTTAGGATTGATTTATAGACATTATACATTTTTGATTTCATACATTCTAGTGAACCTGACATGAATATAATCCTTGTAGGTATTTCTTCACTTATTTCGTCATTTCATTTTTCATATATTTGTGATGTTAGGTCAACTATATCAACATTATAATAACTTCTATTCACAAGTTTAACACATATTCACATCAAAAAAACTCTATTATATTTATGAAGGTTTTCTAGAATTCTAGTTCAAACTACTAGGTTAACCTAGTTGACCCTATATACTTTCAGGCATCAGATTCAACATACTAGGTTAACCCAGTCAACCCTGTACACTTTTAGGCATCAAATTCAGCATACTAGGCCAACCCAATCAACTCTGTATATTTTCAATCTATCAGCAATAGGTTTTTACAAAGCTTGGTTGACTCAATCGACATAGTAGAATTTACAAGTACAAATCAAGGTTATTTAACATCAATCTTATTTTTCTCTACATCTTCAAACCCACCAAGGTTACTTTCTATCCTTCTTTGTCATTTATATAATTTATTATAGTTCTATTTTTCATAGTTTTTAGTCTTTAAAACTACCCCTATAGATTCAACTAGGTTGTATCGATGTAGTTCTATATTTTGTGTGCAGCCTAAAAAGCTAGGTCAACTTTGTCAACATAGTTCACTTTCAAACTTTTTTATTTTTTAGTATAAAGGTGACACTATTGACCCTATTTTGTATTATTTTCATAGACTCTTGACTAAATCAACACTACATTATGTTTCAAAGTTGGAATTAAAATTTATATGTTAGTAATTAACTCACACTTTCATTTCTTATTGTTTGCATTCTTAGAATACATCACATAGTCTAATTAGGTGATTTTAAATATACCATTTAGTTTCAATATTTTCTATTTTATGCACACACTACCAAATCAAAAAATCTTAAAAAACATTTTAACAATTGTCTACCCAAGGCCTACCTACTTGGAATTCATCACCAAAGGGGAATCTGACTTGGTTTTCTATCCAAGTATAAACACATGGTTAATGATATATTTTGGCTAAGCACCTGATACCATTATCACTATGGTGTGTGACATGAGGGGGTAGGCCCCAACACTAAGCCTGTACCATTACCAATATAGATACCTTTCAACCCAAACATCCTAAAACCATCCTTAGATTGCTTTCTAGTTATTTGTTTAAAACCAACTTCCTATCACATCTATAATTATACTCTAATAATCTAAAAACATTCAGGTTGACCACTTAGCTATATTTTACTTTCCAAGTTGACTACTTTCTCTTTTCTCAATTATATGTTGTATTGTAAAAACTTGTATTAGCTAATGTTGTTACAAGGTTTTGTGTAATGTGCCTCAATTGGATCAATCTCATTGATCTAATTGATTATGTGTTTCCTTTCATTTTTTGATTTCCTAAGTACTTGTAAAAAAATTCTTGTCTCAATACATAGTAATTTCTATCAACACAGTCTCTTACATAATATCTATTTTTCCCTATTTATTGTGCTAGGTTAACCTAGTCGACTCTATACACTTTTTCAACCTCTGCTTATTGTGTTAGGTTGACCTAGTTGAATCTGTATATTTTTTAAGCACTAGTTTTATACTAGGTCAACCTAATTGACTTTGTACTATTTTTGTCACTTACTATGTCTTTTCTCTTCAAATCTCTCTTACCTTGTTTAGTCATTTTCCTTCATCATGAAATTTTTGTTTGAAGATAATACTAAATTAAATTCAATAAACATGATGAGTTTTACCAACCCTCATATGGTCTCCCATAAGCAAATTAGGGATCCTCTCTTGTATGAGAGTAATGTTCATATAACCACTCACATAATGAACTTTGGGATCCATGCTCATTCCTATTCATTTTATAATCCTCTTTTATCCCTTGAATATTAACCCAAATTAGAGTATACCCCTAAAATGATTTTCTTTATCTCTAAATTTCCTCAACACCAAGGAAAGGATCCTTTTACCATTTACCATCTCATGATTAGTGGTCAAGTTTAAGAGCCCCATTCACCTTATCCCATACTCTCACATGGATTTAGAGGTATTAACTTCTTTTATTCTCAACATCTTCCCTCTATTATGAATCTTTATAATACCATGACCTCTTCTTCTTTAACCTCTTATACCTCCATGCCTAGTATATCCACTAACATGGTAGGTTCTACATCTAGTGGGCCTCTTATAAGACCCACTCTCCTTAACTATTCCACTAGTGCATCATTTTATACCTAAGGTAATCATGTTTCTATTTATTCCTCTTCTCATCCCTTCAATTACCCATCTTTTACCACACAAGCAAATTTTTCCATTAGTACCTCACATTTTAATAGTTTCTCTCAAACTCCTATCAACACCAATAGTGTGGCCAAGCCACTCCTTCTAAATATAATGCTTTAAATAATGATAAGAATTATAATCAAACCCACCAAATATTGTTACAAACACTTAATCAAATTAATACTTTTGAATAACATAATATAAATCAAATGATGAGAATGCAAAATCACCTTCTCCATCTTCAAAATCATCCTCAACCAATGTTTTGGGGCACACATAATCAATTTTTTACCCATCTCCTATTTGAGATTCCCAAGGTAATATCATCCCTCAACCTCCTTTGGTCAATAATACAATTAAACATCTTAAAAATAAGCCTCTTATCACTCAAATTTTTAATATTGATAAAGGAGGTCTCACCCCTACCATCTCTTATAATCAATCAATTGATCTTACCATTCATCTAAAAAAAATTGGATATATTTATAAATATTGGGTGAAATTGAATACCTTTGGTGTTACCAATATATTAGCCAAAAACCTCACGGATGATGCATTAGATTGGTACAAATAACTTAAAACTCATTCTATTACTAGTTTGGAAGATTTAGTAAATGTTTCAGTCCAAGAGTTTCAAACTAGTGATCTTTCTAAACACACTTTGACCCACATTATAAATTTTAAACAACTTGAAAACAAAACTACCCAAGCTTTTTTTAAAAGGTGGAAAACATTGTCCAACAAATATGAACATAACATGGTTGATGATAACTTTTTCCATTTCTTTACCAATGCTCTTTTTCCCAAGTTACAATATCAAGTCCACACTCTCTCTCCATATACTTTCATTAGGGGAAATTTAGATGTAAAATAGGCCTTGTAAGAAATATTAAAAAAAATATATTTCACAAATTAATTAAATACATATAATAAAAAATCACTTAACCACATTAGTTAAGTGGGGCCACATATTTATATAATAATTGATAAATAGACTTTCTCATTATACTTTCTATATTTTTTAGATAGCCTTTAAGATTTTTTAACACTAAAAAAAAATCAATATTAAGTTTCTAATTTTTTTGGAGCTTTCATCAATCAACAAAAAATAAGTTTTAATAAAATATGTTTTTAAATATAGTTGAAAAAAATTGTAGCTTCAATAGATCCTCCACCATCCATGCATTATTTTATGGTTGACTAATGCATGACATAATTCATGGAAGATCTACAAATACTATGTGACTTTAAAGGTTCCAACATACTCAACCCCATGGATGTGGGCATGTCATTTAACCCCAAAAAATTTGATGGTGGACTTGGATTTTTATTGAAAATTCATAACTCTCTGATCACTTTTCCCAACCATTACACTTTCATGGTAATTGTATGAAAGTAATCGTTTAATAAAAGAGTTGCACATTGTGTAATTATTAGGATTCCTTTGTTTTAAATTCACATATTACATCTTCATGGGAGGTGTTAAGATTAACCCTAGAGTTAAACTTTGATGCCATTTCAAATAGATTTTATTGACCAAAGGAAGTAGATTTGATGTCATATTTACCTTAGATTTAGAATTATGTCTTGGAGTGGAGAAATCGATCCACTGTAAATTTTTGATAGAGGTAGATTAATAACACTTTTTCTATGAATCATGAGGTTTTTTAGAGCTAAATATACTCTAGTAAGTGGACCATAAGTCGAGCGAGTTCATTCTCCATACCTGTGGCTTTTCATTTAACAAAAGTAAATTTCAATGACATGAATTTTATTTTTTTACATGAAAAAAATATGTTGAATTCACTATCACATAGGTGCATGGTGATTGAAAGGAGGTATCCTTGTATTAAAAATGATCTATAGTGGAATTGAAAGGAAGTATCCTTGTATTAAAAATAATGTATTGATGTATCTTGTTAATTCATAATAACATAAAATCAAATATGTGCCAACCAACGTATAATGAAACTCATGATAGAATCATGATATAATTATTAAACATAGTAAATAGACATGAAGCAACTCATACTCCTATAAATAAAAATGACCATAGTACATACAAATTTTATATATGTGATGTCTAGACATGGAGATAAACACATATTTTTAGTCTGTTGAAAGTACAATGCATATTTATAGTCTATTGAAAGTGCAGAGGGGCTTTTTGAGTCCATTGAAATCCTTGACTAAAATGGAATGCACTTTTTCTTGAATGGAAATAATAGAGATAAAAATAATGGTGGTGGTGTTGTTCTTGGGATAAGTTAAAGAAAATAACATAATAGAACTTGATATGGAAATAATGTTAATGTTGCTGGATGAAAAGGTTGCTTCAAGAGGTTCAAACCCTAGACATGGTGATAACAAGGATTGTGTGAAGGTAATGAAGAAGGTGAAGATAAATTACATGACATAAAAGAGGTAACCACATAGAGGGTTTAGGTAGGAGTAGAATCAATGACTATAGGAAGATACGGTAATGGTGGTAGCTATTGCATCTATGAATAATCATATGGAATATGATCACTGTATGGATACATAATATATATGTCCTATCCAGACATGGAGATAAATGCATATTTTTAGTCTGTTGAAAGTGCATAGGGGATTTTTGAGTCAGTTGAAATCCTTGATTGAAATGGAATGTGGTTTTGCTTGAGTTGAAATAGTTGAGATAAAAAGAATGGTGGCAGTGTTGCTCTTAGGTTGATTTAAAGAAAAGAAAAGAATAGAACTTTATGTGGAAACAAAGTTAATGATGCTAGATGAGAAGGCTACTTCAAGAGGGTTAAACCTCAAATATCAATGACATGATGTAGAAGAGGTAGTCATATAGAGGGAAGATCTCTACTTGGTATCTGAGATTGTAGGAGCAAAATAAGCAACTACAAGAAGATAATATAATGGCCATTTACCAATAATACCTTATATGTACATTAATATTAAAAAAAACAAAAAAACTTTACACTCTCTATTAAAAGTGAAGAGATTAAAATAAAACAAGTAGGGTTATTTTAACCAAAGTGGGTTAGTTTAGAAGATTTAGTAATTTTTATATAATAGATAAAAAATAATATATTTTTTAAAGTGATGTCAAGCTTAAGGGATGATGTCATACTTTAATTTATATACATTATTTTCATATGTCATATTTCATAATTTAAAATTTTATTTGGAGGCCCATTTTTAATTAAAATTTACCCTAATAAGAGTAGGTTATTGACCAAGATAAATGTCAAGATTTCTTTATGCATCAATTTGATCCACCCTAACCTTCTATGGGTCCTTGAATCTTACTCAAGAATAAAAATTTTAATGCTACCAATGATGGTGGCATAGACTCTTATGACACCATTCACACTATTCAAGCTATTGTTTCTAATCAATATTTGGAACCATCTCCCCCTTCTTAATAATGTACCAATCCTCATTTATCTTCACCTCATACCATCAATGTTCATAAACCATTATCCTCAATTGAATTACTAAAACATTTACCTAGGCCTCTTCCACTAGAACTTGATCCTACTTATCCTATGAAATCCTGGTATGATCCCAACAAGTTTTTTGGTTTCATGCTAGTTAGGGTCATTCTCATGAGACCTATAGGAAGCTTCATAACTTATCTATGGATTTTCTTCTTAATCCTAATTTTGATCATGATTCTATCATTTTAAAATGTCAAAAAGCCTATGGCATTGCTTTTAAGGCTCATGAAACACATAGTAAATATCAAGCCTTGATTCAAACTAATGCTCATATGTCTAACTATAAAAACCCTATTCCTAATTGTCAACCTAATAAACATAACTAGGATAAGCCCACCCCTTCCACCACCAATGTATAAATTATTGTTCACCCCACTTCTGAAGAGAATGTGGTTAATATGAATAATATGTGAAGGGTGGTTGCTTTTATTGATCCTCAACCTATCTACACTTATCCATTGTCCTAAAAATTTCATGTTATCCAAGATTATTCTCTAAATAACTTAAATAAGCTATGGAAAGTTGACATTATAACCTTTGATGAACCACTTTTAACTCCTCCTTTGGATAATACTTCTCATTCTATTTCTACCACCCCTCCATCTTCTTTACCTAACACTAATGATAATCAAGCTTCTATTAACACTTCCTTTACCAACTATCAACCTACACCTAAACTAACTAATTCACCTTATTAGCATAATTTAAAACCTTTTTTCTAAACCTTATCCTTTTTATCAACATAAATTCCAATGTACTTTGGTTCCTCCTTCTGAGGCCCTTATTAATTACTATGCACTTATTTCTAACAATCTCCTTATGGGTCATGATGAGTGGGATCCCATCATGGAACTCACTAATATCCCATCTCAAATTATATTCCTTGAAATTATGGTGACTTATCCATGTCATCACAACCATCTTATGTAACTCTTGTTTGAAATAAACATCCCTCTTCATCCCCTAGTAGGATGTAAAGTAACCGTATCTAGATCTAAAGATAGCATATTATAATAATGTGAAGAGATGTCCATCCATGTTGATGAAATAATGAACATTTATATTTTCTTAATATTTACCATCATTTTTTTAATTCTTGATGATATTATTCTTTATGAAGATGATCCTCCTCTATTCGTTTGCATCCAAATAGGTGATATCTATGTCAAACATGCATTCATTGATGAGGGTTCTGGCACCTTTGTTGCCTCTCTCTATTTTATCAAAACCCTTAGATATTCTAATGAAATATAAAATACACACACAAAACATGACAACGATATGATCAAATTTAAATTTCTCCTTTAGGTTGTATGTGGCTTCCCATTACCATCTTGCCTATCAATATCATGTGAAGGTGATGATATTTAACTTTCTTCACTCTTAAAACATCTTGCTTAGTAGGTTTTGGACACACCATATGAGAGCAGTTGCTTCTTCCACCTGTTAATGCATTATAATACCTCATAATGGATCCATATATAGGACTCAAGGTGACACTAATGATTATAATTTTGAATAATTTTAAGACCATGGTGTCTTTAAGATTCTTACTCTTGAACCTTTGCCCAATGTTCCATTCTATGAGTCTCAATGATTCAACTTTCCCACCAATTCCACTCGAGGTTATAATGGGAATCTTGAACTCATTAGTAATATTCCTCCTAACCTCTTATATTTTTATGAATATGAACCTAATGAGATCAACCTAAAAAATAAAACTTCCAGTCTCTCACATCATCTCATCTCTCAGCTTCCTACTTATTTGTAGCCTCATTATCACAAACCTCCCTATGATGATATTATCATTATCTTGGCTAAGACTAAGCATTATATTCACCACACTTCATAAAATGATAAATTAATTCTTACCTACATCATTTATATTCACACACTTGACTATGATCATGGTTACACCTTAGATGATCCATTCCTAGGTGGTCTTATTTAGGGTCATGATGTTGAGATTATTCATTATCATTCTTATTTGACTCAATATTTTAGTGATTCTTCCCATATTATATTGTTTATATTCCTAATTTTAGGTTTTTTCCTCTTTATCTTAGGGTGGATATGGTGCTGACACCTCTATATTATGAATAAGCTTATAGGAGTATGCTCATGGATCATGTTATGACTGGGCCTTACCACTTTGCTAGGTACCCTAACCCCTATAGATTACTTATCCCTGAGATGTGTGTAACTCTTATTCAAATTTATGTATAACCTACCCCTCCATTATTAGAACATGCATTGGAGCCCATTCCTACTCCTACTATATTTAATCTCATTATTTCTCCCACTATAATTGAGTTTATTTCTACCCCCACTATTATTGAGTCTATCCTTGATTTTGATCCCATTACTCCTTCAATTGAGCCTAATATAATTACTTCCCCACCATCACCTTATCTTAGTGATGGTTTGCTTCCTTTACCTTTAATTTCTCTATTTACCACTAAATGGGAAAATGAGTCTTCCCAATCTCCTTCCATTCTTGTTACACCTCTTCCTATCAGTACTTATACTAAGCCTTCTCACATGAATATATGTTTCTTCCATGACATAAATAACCATTATTACATGGATTATCACAAGATGCAACAATATATTGATACTTTGTGTCCTTCTACCCCTCACTCCTTAGACAAGGCCATACCTCCCCCAAAGGTACTACCTAAGTATTTTCCTAAGTATGGAGAGATGTATTATCTTTGGCACCAATGTGGTACCCATCACACTAATGTCACATCCTTTAGTAACACCTTAAAGATCACCTTATATATATTCATTTACCTTATACCATTCCTCTCATAAGTCATTCCTATAATAAATCTCCCCATTATTCTCCCATGGTTCTACCTCTAGTGGTTTCATCCCTTCATCACCTTCTATTTACCCACCCATGAATCTTTCACCTTTCAACCTTCCCTCTCCTATGGATCCTTTTCCACCTATGATTATCTTACCTATGGATCCTTCCCCACTAGTTATTCATGCATATCCCATAAATTTCACTCCCATATAATCTTATGAGCATCCCTTTCCTACTATCCCTTCTCAACATGATCCATCAAACATTCCTACCTTTTTTGTTGAGGAGATTAGATAAATATTTTCCCAATTTTTGTTGAATATAGATGAGACATTAGTAGTAGTTTATGTTTAGCTTCATAGAGACTTATAAGATGTTCTAGATAATGTGTGTGGGAAAATATATCAATATTTATTAACAAATGCATGTTTTTCTTTACATTTTCATTTTAGATTAGATATGTGGTCCAATCTTATCTTTATCTATTTGTTATATCATTTGAAATTATGTCAAATTCTTATTTATCTTACATGGTGACTTTACTTTTTACATTATATATTTCTTATAATATCATTTATGTTATCTTATGGATGTATTATTTATCATTTCTTTATTTTCCTTCTTAAGTTTCTTTCTTAAAACTCCCTTATTTTTTATTTTCCTTATTATTTTCTTTCTTATATCTATATACACATATAATTGTCATTGTGATTTGGTTACACAAACCTTATTCCCTTTAGTCATTCCTTATTTACCATGTGATTAGTTAACAAACAATTAATCTCATTATAATCTCCTTGTACTAGTCCACTCTGGATCTCCTTTATTCCCTTTCTTCCCTTTTTGCAAACTAAGCATATACATAGTTGAGACTTGATATAACATGTTGGTTCATTGTCAATCCTAAGTGTCCTAGTTAGTATTTTCTTTGGTTACTTAGCTTCCTTTAGCCTAAGCCTACATTTCATTCATATGTATCACTCTCTCTCTCTTGTTTGGTCATCCAAGTACATATGGAGGAGGAATCTTAATAATCTTTTAAAACATTCAAAAGCCAAATAATTTAACAAAAGGAAATTATATAATAGACAAAAACATTTAAAATTTATTAAAAGTTAAATCACACTAAAAGTCATGACTCAAAGCACATCTCCTTCTTCTATTCAAAGCTCAAACTCCATGGTTGGACTCATGATATAGTTGAGGTACATTGGGGTGTATTAGGCCATTAGATTATAAAAAGATAATTAAAAAAATCTTTTAGTTCTACATAATTTCTCATGCAAGTACACAATATTTGTAGTAGACTGATAGCTCTGTAATGGGTCCTAAGGAATGGGGAACATGTCATGGGAAGGTAGGCCCATTTTAATTTTATCTTATTAATATACCTTCATAAGTTGATCTTAGTAACATTCTTATTTTCCTAAAAATATTTGTGTCTATATCAAATAGGTTTCCTTTGTACATTGGTGGTCACTAGTCACTTGTGTCTTGTCATGTCCTTAGTATGCCTCATATCTCCCAAGGTCTTCTCATAAGACACCTCAATTATGATTTTTACATTCCATTTTTCATTCCCTACATGCCTCATATTTCATTTTGATAAATATTGTTTTTTTCATTGATCATTCCCCTTGGGATTCCATTTGTGAGTTACATTGTAAGACCATGGATAGGACTTGGCCTTCCTCACAAATTCACAAAATTTCATATTTATATTACCAACATCCCTTATTTCCAAAATTTCACATTTATTCCATCTAATTTGTGTTCCCTTTATTATTTTAAGTATAAGACCATGGATAAGACTTGACATTCCTCAAAAAAAATTCCAATAAACCAAATCACAATCAAAATTACGTGTGTCAAACATGAGATAAGATGTGATTGATTATGAATTTACATGTCATTGACATGCTTCCTAGCTTGATTTAGTGTGTTTTATGATTACTTGATTTCTCTTTCACTTTTATCTTCTAATTTTTTGATTGCATGTAAGAATCCAACCATTCCTTGAATTTTTCATACTTCCCAGCTTGAATTAGTGTGATAAATTTAAGACCATTTTTTGCCAATTTTTTTTTCTCTTATACTTCTCAAATTGATTTAGTATGATTTATTGACTTAATTGATTTTATTTTTATACCATTTGTCCTTTTATAGATTTTCCACTTTATTAAATTATTTTTCATACTTCCCAACATGATTTAGTGTGATCTTACTTATTTAATTTGGTGTCAATCTTTCATTTAGTTTACAAACAAACTTTTCTTTATTTTTTTAAGCATCTTGTTTTACCACTCTTTTATTCTTTATACTTAGTCATTTTTATTATTATCACATATTTCCCAATATGAAATAGTGTGGAGTATTTTTTTTTGATTGATTATATTTTACAAAGTCCTTTTTGTCTGTTTTTCTTTAACCATGCATGTGTCCCACATAATGCTATAATATAAACCACAACTCATATATTTCCCATAGCGTATACAAAAAATAGCTAAATGTCATATGCTAAAAATAAATATATCCAAACATTAACAACCATAACCATAATGACAACACATACAATTAGCATCCAACTACCAAAATGAAACATATATATATATATATGTATGTGTGTGTGTGTGTGTGTGTTATGAGTTTTTCTACAAAAATAAAACCATATACAATGATATAGCTCTATTTTTGGGCCCCATACTACCTATCTCATGGCCTATCCATTCTACCTATAGATGCCTTAGTCTAACCCCTCTAAACATAACATTATAAAGAGGTTATCCAAGATCTTAGTCTTGATACCTTACCCTATAGATGAGCTACTGAAATTACACCTATGCTAATTGGGCTAGGGTCACTAGATATATCACCCTCTCTTACACATGTACCTATGTTATATGGGTTAGGGTCACTACGTGTGTCTCTCTCTCTTGGGCCTATGCCTATCCCATCTATATTGTGGTTGATAAATCCATGGCTCTCTACTTAGCTAGAGCCTACCATGCCCATGTCTTTCCTACACTCACCTCTGCTAGTAGTTGTATACTCTTTTTATGTACTTGTAACTACCTTATGACCTTTCCAACTAGTTTAAACCAACTCATTTGATCTAGGGAAAATGATACCCTAGGATCTTCTATTGTAGTAGGGTCATATGACATCAGCATCTCATCTACGATATCATCAAGTGCTCCCCTCACTAGGGACCTCCATCTAGTCTCCTCATCCTCTACCACACTTGAAAAAATCACACTAGATAGATATTAGGTCATTGATATATCTTAAAATATATCTATCTTTAGTCTATCTCAAAATAGATTAAAGAAAAAATTAACCATCTTTTATTACCTATATGTGTGTTGGCTACCATGATCTCACTATCTACATGATCATTAAGAATGCTCTACCCATTCATGCATCCTCAGATAAAATAATTTATAGGTCACCACCTAAAAATAAATCATGAAGTCACCACTTTTTCCCATCTTAGCCTATGCCTATATGGTCTCTCTATCATTCAACTCTAATATGGCTTGCCTATTGGGTCATCTATGATGGTGATAGTATATGCTCTTTCTTACTCCTATTACCTTTATCGATGTTATGTTTATGGTTGTCACTACTCCTCTTACTATAGATATGGTAGTGGTACCTCTGGTATTCCTACCTTTGCATCCATCTCCTCCCACTCTACTACTTGTCATGCTTGACTAATCCATGGTCTCTCATGATGTGGCTTGAGCATTGGCCTAGCAACTAGTGGTCCTAGTTCTCTCCTCCCCCATTGATCTCACACATGATAGGACCAACATTTTTGCATCACTATAGGTGTCATTGGGTGAGGTAATCCCATCTATCATAGTAATCATGCAACTAGATGTGGCTTTGTCCAGCAAGTATAGTACCTTGTCACCTCTATCCATACCAAAGCTATTACAACTATCTCCCAACTAGGCCATATCATATTGATGTGCCCATATGTTTTTCATATAATATATACCTATCTCACCATCTATAACACTCACACATGGGGAATAACTAATGCTACTTGGTCATGTCTCCATATTTGAACCTGAGGTAACATATCATCAACCACATGGGTAACCTAACTAGTTGATACATGGGGAATCTCTTATGTATCCATCTCATCAATAATATAATCGGTCCTAATGACTTCTTCCCTCTTGAAAACACTCCATACATGTCATTCACAAGATTCACCTAGATGATAGACCCTAAGTCATATAGCACCCTCTGTTTTAATATCATCTTGCTCAAGGCTATCACAAATAGTGGTACCTTTCCATCTAACTTGTGACATAGCACCCATGTTGTCCAAAGTCCTATCATAGCCTTCTATATATCTAGAATCTATGATGTATATACATTGAACATGTTTTCCCTTAATCCTGAGTATATTATCTCCAAGCCTGTCACCTATATGGCTAAGGTTTTCCTCTCCTCATCACTATCAGGTACTCCTATGACCATGGGTGTCCCTATTATGGGTAGTCTTAAGATGTCATGAACATCCTCCAAGGTGATACCCACTTCTATGGAACCCCCCTCCACCTCCCACTTCTATGGAACCCCCCTCCACCTCCCACTTGAAGATGTTAGTCAATCATTCCTAGGATCCCAAGAACATGACTAAAAAATCTAAACTAAGTGGTATCTTACACATCTCTATGATATCTCCTAAACCTATAGTATTCAATCTATCTCTATCCTCTATAGACAAATGCTCTAATAAGTATATAAGCCATGATGCATCCACTAAATGTTAGAATCTTAAACACCCCTACAACTAGGAAATAATAAAAGATGTATTAGATCTTCCATGTAATTTATAATCAAAATACATTCTTTTGAAATAAAAAAGTAAGCCTAACTATTTCCTAGCCATTTTTAATAAATTTCATCTATTTTTAGCTTACCTATCCCTTTTAGTCCTTAGTCAATCATTTTAGGCCATTTTAGCACTCGTTTGGCCTTTTTCATGCATTTTTGTACTATTCTAGTTCCCTGGTCAAACATTAGTTTGACCAAAATTTCCCTATTTTGACCTAGTTGACTTAAAAATCTAAGTCAAACTATTTATTTTTCCCTTCTTAGTGCTGAGTTGTCATAGTGACTTTTTATATTAGGTTAATAACAATGTATTAAGTTGGTAGTCTACAAAATATACTACATCGGAACATACCTACTAGGTCAACAATATGGATTTTGACACTTTTTAACCTACTAGGTCATCTAGGTTAACCTAGTTGTTTTTCCCTATCGACCCCTTACATTTTTTGAAATAAATGCCTTCTGATGATTATTTCCTCAAACCCTTCAAACCCATTTCCTTAAATGGTTTTTCCTACCCTTATCATCTTTTTTGAGTTCATTCAATTACTAAAAATTATTTAAAACACAAATTTATAAAAAAAACATAAAATCAATAAAATATTAAAAAATTAGATTGAGATTCTCAGTTGCCTACCTGTAGTGCATCTATTGCCATTGCCAGAGGTCCCTCTCATCTAAGCTATTATTTCCTTGTCATCCTAGCTTGTTTTATCTATCAGAGATCTTTTCTCTCCTTCACAAGTCAAAAATAACAAATGACTTTCATTTCAACCTATTTAAAATTAATTTTCAAAAATCTTAATCTTTTTCATCAGATTCCTTTTTTACCTCTATCTTTATTTTTACTCACTCATTTTATAAACCATAAAATGTTCTAGAATCATGATGACATATAGAATATTTTCCACTACTATATGCCTATATTCCAAAAAATGATTTTTGGCTATTTTTTGCACTAACTTCTATAGGTTCACCTAATGTTCTTCACATTAGACACCTTCACTTCTCTTACAGTCTACTTCTTTATATGTAACACTAAGGTAAGTAAAGGTATATGTTTTTAATTTTTTTCCTTTCATTTATCTTATTTTCTCCTTGTTGCATCTTATTTAGCATTAGTGTTATGTGTTATCATGTTTTATTTCTAAATCACCATCCCATATTGCACTCATGTGACATGTGATGAGATTTGAGTGGGGTATACGTATACACATAATATTTTCCAAGTTTTATCACTTATTGACACATTATATCTTGCAAGAACCCATTGAGTCTCAATCTCTCTAAGTGTATTCCTTAATGGGTGCATTGAGAAAGGGGTGGGTAGACCATTGATGCTTCGTAGGATTGTTATCCCTTTTGCCACTTATTATATACACACTTATATCCTAAAACCATTATCCCTAAGCTTGATATTATATTTTATACCTTTTATAATTAGTTGATACATTTTAGCCTCTTTTTCCTCACCTTAATCCCTTTTTGTCAATCAATTATACTAGGTCAACTAGGTTGACCTTGTATAGTTTTGGGTGATTTTCACTTAGGAACTAGTTTTGCCTTTGGCTAACCTAGCTCATGACCTAGTGAATAATTTTATAAAATTGTGCTAGGTCAATTAGGTTGACCCTATTAGCCAATATTTTTGTAAGGGTTAAGTTTCAAATCTTCCCATATATATAATTTCATTTCCATCATTTATTATGAGAAGAAGAAGAAGTAAGATCAAACAAACATCTTATTATTGACCATTCTACTTGAGAAGCAAAGCTTAGGGTTCCATACTTTATTTAGAGATATAGATCTTATCTTGTGAATAATTCTTTTAGATGAATTGATAGGTTGTGTATCCTAGATTTAATTTATCTTTGTCATCCTTACATACCACAACAAACTCTTTTGAAGCACCTAGGCTAAGGTAAATATTGAGGCTTAGTGGGTTCATATTTAAAGGTAACTATTCCTAACTTTGTTTCTCATTTAATAAGAGTAGATAGATATTCATTTTTACTTCTCTTCCATGTATTAAGATTTTGTGTACATTGATGTGAGTATATGTCTTTTATGCATGTTTAGTTTTATTTTTTCTAAACCCCACTTTTTGCCACAAGATTTGGTGATCACTAGATTATATTTGCTTTATTCATTATTAGTTTAGTGAGATATCAAAACATAGGACCCCTTTAAGGTTACTACATGATTGTACTTGATTGGAGTCTTTGGAACCCTCCCTATCATGGTGTATTATTATAATAAATCCCCTAATCAACTCTATTTGATCCCCATATTTGTCACGTTCCCACTTAACAAATATGTCCCCAATCGGAAGTGTATGGTATGATCTATCTTCTTTGAGTTATGATTGATTTATAGACATGATGAATTTATGATTGCATAAAGACCACATGTAATGTGAGAGGAAGTATCCTAGATTGGGGAACCAGATGTATTAGATAATTTTTATATGAAGCTTACTATGAAGTGTGGTTATGGATCTATGGAGTTGACTAAACTAGCATGTGAAATATGGGGCTATTAGGGACCCATTTCATGGAAGGATTTTTCAATGGAATGTATGATCTATGTGGAATGTTTTGGGGACTCAATAACATTTATATTAGTGTGAATGGAGTAGAGAGAAGCTCTCTAGAATACATAATATGTCTTTGATGTATGAGTCTCTCTAATAAAGGTATGTGTGAGAGACTATTTATATTAGTAATTTTGTAAAACTAGACATCACCTACACTAGTGGATCAACTGATATCTGAAGTGTGGTAATAGATGGAACTATTAACTAGTGACCATTGTGTAGCTAGATGTGGAGTAGGTAAAGGTTACTCATATGGAAGGCCCTCAATTGTAAAAACTTGATTAACATGTATATACTTAATACATATATGTATTGTGGATGGGATGGCCCAAAGTTTTTGTATCCAAGGCCCAACCAATAATATATCAAAGATTATATCACTAGGTACCACTATGAATTTGATGGCCACATGTGCAGTACTAATATGTAATAGAAGTGATCTCCATAATGGATCTCTGGACATGGCCACTAAAGCCATGAATAATTATATTTGTTAGATAAATATCCTAATCTAAATATCCCAAGTGATGTAGAAGTGTAATATTACACATATTAATTCTTGGCACATTGTCAACCATGACACTCTAAATAGAATGATGATCAATGTAAGCTCACAAAAAGAGTGCATATAAATATCAATCATCATCAATGATCTCATATTCTGAGAAAGTGATAAGAGGCCTATTTGGTACTATAATATGATATACACCAATATATTATGTAGAGTGTGTGTGTCTATTGTATTAATATGATAAGATGATGGTGGTGGATGTACCTAATAAGTATAATACACACTTGAAGTGTCTATTGTCTAATTATTCATATGCTTTGGAAATGCATCATAAACTATTTTCATTTTTTTACTTCAATTAGTTTTGTTTTGGGTGTTTCTTTAGGAGTGCTTACATCAATGATATTAGTCTCTATCAAATCTTAGATCTTATGTCATAAGTTGATACATCTATTCATAGTATGGTTGGGTCCCTATGATAACCATAAAATTCATTGGAATCATAATTCTTTAGAAGAGGCCTATTCATATAAAACTCTTTTATAGGAGGGAGAGATATGACATCGCATTCCAAAAGTCAATAGAGAATGTGAACTAATGGTTCAAGAATAATTGTAAAAGGTCTCCTTAGAGGAATTGATAAAACTAGATGAGTTGGATCTAAGGCTATGTTTATTGTTTTCTTTTACTCAATCTTATTTTAAATGGGCCTCACCTTATATGGGAGTTTATTTTAAATCTTCTTGAGGAATCTGATCTAGATGTGTACTTTAACTTGCCCATAGAGATAATTTTGACTTCCCACTCCTTCATTGTATTGCATAAATCCATAAATTATGGAAACCTTTTGAATAATATAAATCCATGTAATTTTGGTAGTAATATTTGATTGAATATGTCTAGCTCATTATATTTTTGTTTTAGTTGAGCAACTTGAGCATACAAAACTATCACTAATGTTGATTGAAAAATGTGCCAAAAACATATCTACAAGTGAATTAAATGTTGTAATAGATTTATTAGGGAGATCATAGAACCATTTTAATAAATATTCCTTTAAACTACAATGGAATAACTTGGTTAAGAGCTAATCATTGGACATGTAATCTAAACATGTTCCATGAAAAGTGAATAGATGATGCTCTGGGTCACCCTTACAATCATACATAGTAAGTTTAGGCACCCAAAATCTGGATGGCAAGGATTTGTCACTATATTTTGTACCAAATATGTATGTAGGAGAAAATGAGATTCCAAAGAATGATATGGTCTAGTATCACCCTACTGAATATGTAACACCTTGGCACTGATCTCTTACCTAAGGTATTATACATCTAGAGAGAAGGGATGTTTACTAGCCATAGGAGGTATTACCACTAGTGAGAGTTGGATAATTATATCATGTTGTTGAAGAATTTGAGTTCTCCAAATAATAGGTGTAAAAATATTAGTATCTATGGATTTATAGTATTAACCAAGTGATGTGTTCTTTATTTCCAATATAGCTTGCAAAATTTTTGCATGATCATGGGGTTGTTCCCTAAGTCTATCTCTAAAACTTTGTAAGACCTCATCCTTATTGATTATAAGATTGTCATCATTGAGGGGGGAGTATGTCTTGAATCCCCTCTTGTGTGTCATTAATATACTAATTGCATTGCTCATGTTCTGATGTATTATCATTAAAGTTCACATAATTAGTATGTGAAAGAACAATTGGGGGGTTGTAACTAGGCTTTTATCCATGGTATAAGCTCAAACATAAGCAATATAGGTATGTTCAATAGGATTTCAATTAAGACTATCAATTATTCTTAAAGGAAGAGATATAAGTTTTTTATATGGCATATAGTAAATAAAATGAAAGAGTGATGCTATATGAAATCTAAAAATCCTAACATAGCAAATGAATAAAGAAGGATACAAACCTTAGGAATATCTAGGGCTAGGTTTTAGATGTTTTAGATTAAGGTAAAAATAGGTTTTGAAGGGGCCCCGAAACCCAGAAACAAAGATAGAAAGATGAAGCATTTACGACCACAGGCAGAACCTAAAACCTACTACAAATAAGTATCATAAATAGGTTTTATATGGACCTAAAACCACTAGAAAGACCACAAGTCATAACCTAGGTTTTACATAGACCTGGCTACACCATAGTCAAAAGATTACAAAAAACTAGGAAACAGGACCAGATAACACGACCAACTAAAAGAACCAGGCTATTCTTCCAGTTCTAAAATCATTTTCACTGCTTCCTTACCTTTCACAGCAGTGTCCTGAATGGTATTAGCCACTGACATAGCTCCCTCTTACATAGATTTCTTTCTTGAGCTCTGTCTCATCCTCTTGCTAGGCCCCTCTATGGATATGATCTCCTCATTAGCTCTTTTTCCAATATTAACAGCTGCAGCACATATGTTAGATGTAACCTCCTCCATCTTCATTCTACTTTCCTTGATGAGTTCCCTTAGGTTGTTCTCATAGTCTTTGAGTTTGATGGGAATGTCTCTCATCTATTTTTCCATGTTATTGATTTTGTTCCAAATTGCCTTTTGGTTATCTTCCATTATTTCCATTTTCCTTTTGAGATCCATTATCTCCTTAAACATCCAAGAATCAAGTTGGAGGATAGCCTTTGCTTTGCAATTATTTAAATGTTATTCAAATTAATTTGGTTTCAATAAATTATTTAAATATTTTGGGAATTAATATAAAACCCTAAGTAGATAAAAGACTACATAAAATCATAAAATAAATATACGAATAATTAAGCATACTGATTTTACATCTACTATATTTGGAAAGTATTCTAAAAATAATAAATAATTATGAGAAATAACACTTCACTTGAAAATTAATTAAGATGAATGTTCTGACACCTATAAATTAGAGGTTTTATTGGTTTGACTATCAAGAACTAGATCCAGGTATCAGAAATAGCCAAAAATAGCCCTGGACAAAAGTGCAAACCCATTTGCCAATAATGGGTTGTGTTAATGTCCAAGGGTAGTGAATTATAATCCCACTCATATTATTATAAAATTATTTTTAGGTTTTGTATATCAAGTCTTATTCCATTTATGTCCCAAATTTTAAGTCTTTTAAACTAATATTTTTTCTTATATCTCTATTCTCCTCCAAAAATCCTAGGTTCCTATACTTGTAAGGGTTTGAATGAATACCATAATAAAAATGGGTTAGTGGGTCTCATATGTTATACTTGTGATCCACACCCCTATTTTGGCACACTACCTACATACCAATACTCTAATTAGATATCAATCTTGATTTAGTTTCCTACTTATGTGATATGTGTGAATGTTTGTGAATGCATGAGATGATGCCTTAGAGGCCACTTGAGATAAGGATACCTACACTAGGGATGAATTATTTAATTTAAAAGATAAATAAATATAATATTTATTGGAATATTTGGGATCTTTCCCTCAATATAAAGTGGTTTTTTTTGTTTTTCTCTATGATAATGTCCACTTAGGGTGTAAGAGTGTGAAATTAGTGTTTATATAGGTTTCTAATAAAAATTACTTGGGAGGGTGACTTAATAATAGGTTTAGGCTAACCCTAATCCTATTATGGAGATTAAAAAATACTTTTTTAGGTTGTAAGGATTTAAATCACTAAGGGATTACACCATTATGGGTCTCATTTGGTGTTCTATAGGCATGGGTGCTATTTTTGACTATCATGTGACTAAAAGTGGATCAAAAGGGTGCCTAAAATGGGTCAAGTGATATACTAAGGGTAAAGTGACCTAAATTGATCATCAAAGGCATGAATAGTTAATTTTAATGACTACACTACACCACCTACATCCACTCTAGCATGTGCATTAAGTGGATCTTCCTCTATAATTGGAAACAAAATATGACATATATGGGCTAACCATCATTGTATGTATGTTGGTGTGAAACCAACATTAGATTCATTTAATGTTTACATCATAAGATCCAATTATTCTAGTGATATGGGAGATAAATATACATCACTTTGATGAACCATATCCCCCTCCCACATTGGATCCATCACAAATCATCTCCACTCATGTTTTTGGGGTCACATTCTATGGGATGCCTAGCTATCTCATGAGACACTCAAACTATAAGTTCTCATAAACATAATTACATCAATCATAAATCCATAATCTCACCTAAATTAACCTAATATCTACCCTATCCTCTATCCACCCCCCATAACCCATATAAGGTTACTGCATGTATCTCTAATAGATATACAATCTAGTGTTTGATGACACTACATCATCCACCTCTTATAATGTTAATTTTACTCACCAAACTCTCAACATAAATTTGTGGATGATCCCATTTACCATGAGGCATCCCTAAATAATTAATCATTATGATATTCCCATAGGCCCAATATTAGAAAAGAGAGGTTGAGCCTAACCTTCCTCTAAACCCATCTTGGGTAAACTTATGCAAGTCTATGTATAAGTGATCCAACATGGTGTGACTCCAATAATATCTCATATCTAGATCCTCAATATCATGAAAAAATCAATGTATCTAGTATGAAATAGACACATTGCCACCATCAACAATAACAAAAGAAGCCAATGTCACAGAAAAAAAATACTTAAATGCATAACATTTACTAATACAATCTCTAACAATAATTTAGTAATATTACTAAAGGCATAATGTACCCTTTGATGATGTCTAATCATATAAAAATGAGCTTTCACAATATGATTTGTCCCCCCGTCACCATGTAAGTGTATACATTCAAAATTTAATCATTAATTTATTAACAATGCTTTATTTTGATATCATTGCCTTGGTATATTTTCCATTTCATTAATTTTAAATCTCTATGGGATCCTTAAATATTCTACTCACTATCTCGTAATAACTAAAAATATCATTCAAACATACTTCTTTTGCTTAAATATTCATTTCATCTAAGTTCCAACAATCTCTAGCCTTTTAGGACAAGATCACACCATGTTGAACAAGGCCATAGCCCACCCCTATCTAGTAGTGTGGCATTTTCCCCCCCTCCCCAATAGTAATTTTTTGAATTCGATACATTTCATATTAGTCCTCCTATAATTTTAGTAAGGTTGGTTAGCTTAATATTCTTTTATTTAAGGACATCAATGTCATTTAATACACATTTAAAAATCACTTGGAAACTCTATTACATATTAATCAAAAAGGTACTAATCTTTCATATTCTAATTCTAAGTTATTCTAATATTCATAGGTGAAGTCTCAAGATACTTTATTATAGGTCAAGGTTACTCATTTTTAAACATTCAATTCAATATTATATTTGCATTCCTATAGGAAACATAAATATTCACACAATCACTCTAGTAAGAAGAACTACTTAAACTTGAGGCCTTTTGGACTATGGCGGCAACACTCAAATTACGTGGGATTTTTTGAAGATAGCTCAATTATTTCCATTACTTGATTCCCCTCATTTTACATTTGAATCTTTTTTTTTTTTGTCTGTAGGAACTAGGATTTATTATTATAGGTATTTGTGTGTATCAAATCAACACTCACAAATAACCAATCAACTATTTCTAATATCTAAAGGAAATTAGTCAAAAATATTAGTCATGTAGTCAATCAATACATGGCCATGGTAAAAAAAAAATCTATAGTGTACCTCTATCCACCTAGCATTACCCTATCCAAACACATCATAGAATTATCTTTTTTTCTATGACACATTCATAGATATTTCAAGCCAATTTTACATTATAGATTTTCTTGCACAATCAGTACCAATCATATCCAATCTAGGTTTACACATTTTATTTTTTATTATTACTTATAGCTCATTTTAAATTTTGTATTTTACTATATTTTACATTAATTTTTTCTATATTCTATAATCTAAATCATTATTTCAATAGGTTAATATTTATTAAATTTCATTGGTAAATCAAAATAAATTGATTAAATATTTTGATGAACCTATATTCATTTTAGAACACTACTTGTTGTTTGATTGATTTTTGTCCTAGGATTTCATGAAAATTTATATAAATTATTAACACTAAAATAAAATAATCTTCAACCTTGGATATAAATCTGACACCACAAATCAATCTTCTTCAACCTTGGATTTAATCTGACACTAAATAAATTATCTTTTCACCTTGGATGAAATTTGACACTAAAAATTTTCTCTTTGAGCTCAAGTTGAAATTTTTGGATCTATATACAATAAAATTCTTCAACTTTTCTTTTTTCATTATTTTCTATTTTTTGTTGCTTGTTTTTAGAAACTATATTCTAAAAATTGTAAAACTACTTAGTGATTATCATTACAGGATAAATAATGATATGTTTTATAGACACTATGATGTTGGGGGTATTTCCCTAATATTCAAGATTTTATACATCATTTTGCCAATATTTTAGTTTCCTCATACCTCATGATATATTTCAAATGCATAGGGTCCCTTTTTTACACTATAAGAAGCTTTTGTAGTCATTTTATATGTGGTCTACCTAAAAGGAGTGTGTCACCCAAGGAAGTTACTCTCACCATAACCTCATAGATAGGATAGTGAGCTACAAGCATGGTTTAGCTTGTATAATTAGTGCATTGAAATATTAGGCCTACACTAGTCTACAAATGATTGAGTATAATTGAGGTCCCACATATTCATTCAAATCCTTGCATATATTGCCTATTATACTTTAATTTTTTATTGTATTATATTCATAAACATTAGTTCCTTTATTTATGAAATATGTACTTGATATCACTAAGTGTTTGTTTTTTGGCATTTACTATATTCAAATTCATTGTATATATCATGGACAGTCAAAATAAATATGCTAATGATGTTCATCCTCTATATAGGTTATTATATACTCATGTTATGCCTTTTATTTATGATGATGAATGGATAAATCACAATCATAAAAAACTTATGGAGGAAGCATATGTGGTTGATTATGATTTTGATGATATAGCAATGAATAGACAATTTTATTTTGATGAAACTTGGGAACATGAATCTATAGAAATGAATTAACCACTAGATACCTATTTGGAGTCACCTCTAGATTCTTCTTTAGAGTGACCTATGTATTCCAATTTAAATTCATTTCTAGACTTATTTTGATTTATGATGACTACTAGGGTCATCATAATGATAGGGTCAGACTATAAGATAAATAATTAGGCATAGTGAAATGGTGATTGTGAGCCTTTCAATATCCACAAGGTCTAAGACTGAAGGGTTAATCCTTGGTATTTTTTAAGTGTACAAGACTGAGATTGTATATATAATAATATTTAACTATATATAACATCTATTACTACCATAAAATAGACATTTAAACCTTGAGTACATAATACTGGTGTAGATGTAAGCCTTTCCTTAAGGATTTTAAAGGCTTATTCACACTTTTATTTCCATAGGAAATATTTCTCTTTATATTTTAGTAGGTGATGGGGTTAGCTATATTTTAAAATTAGGTACAAATTTCCTATCAAACCTTACTATACCAATAAATTTATAGACTCCATTAACATTTTTAGGTTTTGGCCATTCCATGATGGCTTTAATTTTTTATGGATCTAAAAGAATCATTTTAGTTTATATGATATTTTCTATTTATTTTAATTTATTCTAAATGAAAACATAATTTGTAATTTTCCCAAATGTTGTAATACTAGTTGTAAGTGTTTTAAGTGTTCTTATTCATCCTTAAAATATCATCTAAAAAGATGAGCATGAATTGATCCAGATAATCCTTGAATACATCATTCATAAGGTTTATAAATGTTTTAGGTGATTTAATTATCCCAAATGGTAGGACTTAAACTCATAATGTCCATACCATATCCTGAATGTAATATTAGGGATATCTTCCTCCTCCATCCTCAATTGATGGTACCTTGATCTAAGTTCAATTTTAGAAAAAATAGATGCCCCTCGTATTGGATCAAAAAGGTCATCCATGTTGATTAAAGGATACATTTTGTTTATATTTTATTTATTCAACATTCTATTGAATATTTTTTTATGTATGGAGGGAGTGCAAAGCAACTCTGATTAATCTGAAAATGAAGCTAGTGATCATCTAATCTGGACTATAATTACTGGTTGTTATTCTAGTATTTTTTTAAGTGTGATTGATGAAAAAATATGTATATAGTAAATTCAAAACCAAAAACATAGTATTTTTGTATTTTTGTTATTTAATCTAAGTAAATTAAACATTCAATGAACTGAATTCTAATTGGCACTTCTAGTTATTTTTAAGAATTTATTGGAAAGTATTCTTAATTGACCAAATAATTAATCTAGGATATAAATGAATTAAATATCCCTCCTAAGATAATAAAACACCAAATAAAATAAATTTAACATAAATAATCAAGTTACCATATTGGCATTGTATTCAATAATTCCCCCTTTAATGCAAAGATGAGAGATGTCTATTATCTCCTTAAGTCTTCCATGAATATGCTTTTGCAATACCTTAGTGAGAATATTATAAATTTTATCTTCAATTCACAAAAATGTTTATCATTTACTAGGTTTATGATAAAATGATGTTTGAGTTCAATGTGTTTTGTTCTAGCATGGAAAATATGATACTTGGGTAATTATATTGCCTTATTGTTATCATAAAAAAATATATGTTGGCTCAAGTTGATCATATTTGAAATTATCTAAGATCCTTATAATCCATAATCCTTGTGTTTAATATGATGAAAGGTCTATATATTTATACTTAGTAAAGGATAATGAAACTGTATCTTATTTCTTTGAAGACCAAGAAACCAACCCAGTTCCCAATGTGAAGCAATAACCTAAACTTGACTTCCTAACATCAAGAGATCCTCCCTAATTGAATATATGTATCCAATTATACATAATTAACTTAATAATATAAGATTAATATCATGATTATAATTACCTCTTACCTATCTAAAAATTCTCTTCATTGTTTGTAAATGTTTGAGTGACAATTTTCCCATAACACTTGAAACTAAGGAAACCCCATAACTGATATCAGGTATTCCCATAGTGAGATACATCAAAGCTCAAACCATGATCCTAAAATTATTTTCATAAATTTAATGAATCTTAATCTCTCTCATTATATTTTATTCACTTATAATTGGAGTGTTTATGGGATTTGAATCTTGAATATTATACTTATTTAACATGTCTTGGGCATACTTGGCTTGACAAATAAATACTTCATATTTATTTTGATGGAATTCCATGCCAAGTTCATAGTCCAAGATTATTAATTTCAAATTATTATTTCATATCTTCCTTGTATCTATTCAACATCTCCATAGAGCTATCTATAAAACTCAAATCATATTTATAGAGACAAACATATAAAAACATTAAAACTTAGTGTTTGTATGCAAATATTTGATTCAATTTTAATTATTAAAAAGAATTGATCTAGTACCTAGTATCAATTATTTATTACCAATATTTTGGATCTTGTTTCAGCCCATAAAGAGAGCTATTCAACTTATATACCTAGAATCATTTACCCTTTACATCAAAACCATGTGGTTTTATCACATATACTTCTTCTTCAATCACTACAATTAAGAATGCACTTTTAACATCCATTTGATATATTTTTAAAAAAAATATAATTATATATATAAATCATTAGTATTATAGTATCTTTACATGCCATAGGTGCATTGGTTTCCTCATATTCAACCCCATAAGTTTGCACAATTTTTTTTCAACTAGTCTATCTTTTAGCTTATCAACTATTCCATCATTATTATATTTAGTATTATAGACCCACTTAGTTCCTATTAAATATTTATTTAATGTAGGTTTAAATAAATTTCATGTATTATTCCTCTCAATATAATCCATCTATAATTTCATAACATCAACCCATTATTTCTTTTGATTAGCTTTTGCATATCTTCTAGGTTCACTAGCCACATATGGTAACATAAACATAGTATTTCCATCATAAGAATCATCAAAAAAATAACCTTAATAATTATTCATACTTGTGATATTACTCTCATAATTATAATTTAATATTTGATTCATAGATGTGGATTCAACAAATGTTTTGTGTTTGCTTAGAGTTGATGAAGATGGATGACTAGCATATATTTTTTATTATAAAGGGTAAAGGGGAAGTTTTTTGAACTAAGGACCCCATACCTTAGAAGATAATCCAAATAAGAGAGGGAAACCCAAATCCTAGAAAACAAGAAAAATAAAAAATATTAAGGCATACTAAGGGCCCCAAATCGACCAAAAGTAGCCTAAGAGTAACCAACAAAGGGTTTTTTAAGGATCTTACCCAAAAAACCTAAAATGAAACAAAATAGTAGTGGCCAACATGCCAGATCAAGAAATAACTACTATAACATCCATATAATGAAGAGAGTCTCTCTTTCTCAATTTTTATATTGAGATCTAAGAGATATATTAGATGAAAATGTTTCTTTTTTACCTCATCTTCTACCCATTCCCCTCCTCTGAATTTGGTAGTATGAGAATGGATAATTCTAAAGTTGCCTCTAAACTTTAGTTTGTAATAACTTCTATAAAACCTTCCCCTAAAAATTTTTTAAATTTTTTTTGGTTTTGACACTTTTCTCTTCATGAGTATTAGAAGCTGACATATGCTCCTTCTTATGTGATTTTACATCTAGTGTCCCTTTTCCATGAGGTTCCATGACCACAAACTTCCCATCCTTGATCAAAATCTCAACTGGTGTTTATGGAATCATTTTTTATTCATCTTCCCCTAAATTTTAATTTACTTATACTATCAAATATTTTAACTTTACATCTATCTACCCACTATTTATTTCTTCATTTATGGTTAAAGATAGGGTAATCATTTATTAGATTTCCTATGAGGAAACATCTATGGCATATAAAAGGTAGGCCCTCATAATCTATCAGTTGAACCCATGTTTTTTCCCTCATAACCAACTCCACCTGAGCTGAAATTTCTTTGGAGAGATCCACATGGATAAGCAGTCTATCATAGGTGGAATGTCCTTGTTCATAATTCAATTAATTTAGACACCCGAAATTTCCAATTACATTACCAATAATATTTAAAATCCCCACATTCTAAAACCATATGGTAAGATTTGGAAAATGGATCCAAACAGGTCTTTCATTAAAGATTTAAGTATGAGGGTTGAATCTAGAATACCAGGGTTTGTATAAAAACCAATTATTCTCCCAAACCCATAAACAATTAAAAATAAAATCTTTATCAATTTTAGATTCAAAAATAGCAATGAAAATACCTTTTTCATAGAGGTGAATGTTAATTTTCCCATCTATATGTGGTTTCCAGTTGTCTATAATCCAAGCATGTAGATTTTGAAGAGAGACAAATAAACCCTCAAATTTATAAATCATTCTGAAGGTAGATATATGTTCCTCCATAGTTTCAATCACTTCCAAATCCCTCTTTTCAAAATTAATGATAGGGTTCACTTTTTTTGGTGTTAGATATTTGACCTTTTCTTGTAGTAGTATTTGCATATGAGATGTGTAGATGACCTACCTCCATAACCATGGGATCTCAATTGGTGCACTCCTTTGGGATCCCTAGAGAAACCCTTATTGAACATGCCTTAAAATCAGTCATAGATATAAAAAAAATTAATATTTTTGTTTGCATCATAGATCCCCCTATGCATATGCCTTTTTTATCTAGATTCATTATAGCATGTGATGTCAACACAGAGCTAAGAGAATGATCCACTATTGTAGAGCTAGGTTTATCTAAATATGTCACTCAATTCTTCACCTCCACACACTATTGTGACCTAGCATCTACCCTTCCATCCTCTATTTGCACCCCCATAAATCCATCACTACCATCACCAAAACTATGAAACCCTAAATCTAATGTTGAATACATCAAAACCTAATGAATAGTGTGGATGACTAGCATCTTAAGAAGATCTAGTATTGTTTATTTTAAACTAAAAAGTGTGTAGTAATTCACAATCCATAAAAATAAAATTTAATATGTTACACTAATTCACTTATAAACTATTTACTTATGGTGATTTTCATGATGACCTGTCCTTCAACTTAGATCTACTTTCCATCTCCCAATTGTACTTAGATTTTAAAGAAATCATTTAACTTGTAAAAACCATCTTTATGAATTTTTATCTAATTTTAACAACCAAAACTAAGAAACTACCAATTATTTGCTTCTTCTATTCCAACATTAAACTCACTTTGTTGAGATTTGAATGCCTTATTTTCACTCTCTTGATTAACTTGATTCTTAATGGATAGTATCCTACAATCTTTTATCATGTGTCCTTATTTTTGTAATAATTAAAATTAAATTATTAATTTATTTTACCTATAAATTTAGATTCATATTTTCTATTTTAATTTGATTTTTTTAATCCTTTGATTCAATTTTTTTTTGGTCTTTTAAACCTTTTCCTTGTTTTCAAGTGCATGTTCTTGATCTCCTACATATAGTTTCATATTATCTTCATGAGACAAGAGAGTACCCACTAACTCATCAACACTTATAGTTTTCATGTCCTTAAAATCCTAAATATTGATCATAATATTCAACCATATTTGAGTTAAATATCTCAAAAAAATTCCTTACTACAACATTATCTTTTATAGTTTTTCCACTAACCCTCATTTTATATAATAAGTCATTTATCCTTATGAAATATTCTAAAAATCCTTCATTATCTAACATTCTTAAAATTTAAAAATTTGTTGTAAGATTTTGAAGTTTTATTTATGTTACCTTAGTATATCTTTGTTATTAAGTTTCCAAGATAATCCATGCCTCATGGTCATTCTTGCATCTTGAAATTCTTAGATAGATGCTTGGATCTATGGAACTGTAAAGATAGAAAAAAGCTTGTGCATTATTTGAGTTGGCCACAATCAAGGATCAAGATTCAATAGACATGAATGCAAAAATATATAAAATATGTAGAAGAGATAGCTTATAGTTTGTTACAAAATTGAAATAAAGTATGAACAAAAAGAAGTTGCATAAAGATTCATTAGCCAAAATAGATTTATGAAATGTAAATATATAGGTGGAAGATATACATGTCCTTATATCCTCATAAGTGTATGATTATCTTCCCCAATGACATAAAATAAAACCTAAGAAAATTAAACATGTGTAGGGAAAAAACTATTAATTGGAATAAAAACCTACAATAATAACCCCCCTTAAGTGTAGCTTAGGTGGGTGTAGAGTTGGGTCTTAGTAACAAGGAATAATAAGGTAACCAAATACAAGAAATTATTCCCAAAATAATATATATAACCCCCCCCCGACACACACAAATTAGAGAGAGATAGAGATAAATAAGGAACTAAAAATCTCGCCTAGATTATGATGTTAGAACTACTCAAACCTAAATAAAAACTTACCAATGAAGATAATTACTCTCAATGAATGGTTTGGTAAATATATTAGAAAATTTCACTAAAGTTTGATATTAGAGGAGATATATGGCTTTCTCATGAATAAGCTCCCTAATGAAATCCATGTGAATCTTGATATGTTTGGTCTATTTATGGAGGACTAGATTCCTAAAAATCTAGATTGTTGTTTGATTATCAAAAAATATATTTATTAGTCATCAAAATTGGACACTAAACTTAGTTAGAATCCCTTGAATCCAAATATCCTCATTGATAACATTAACATCTCCTATTTATTTTATCATTGTATAAGATAAAGCAATAGCAATTTTATTCTTATTTGACCAACTAATTGGTCCTAAACCAAGGGACAAATTGTAGTTTGAAATAGAATTATGATTTTAAATATCACCAACCCAATATGAATTTATATACCCAATAAAGTCAAAATCAATGCCTAATCCATAGTGAATCCCAAAACTATAAGTACCCCAAATGTAATGGAGAATCCTTTTAACTACTTTCTATATACACATAATATTGTGAACTTTTATCAAATACTGGTGCTTTACATCTTGTAGAAACCCATCAAGGCTCAATATCTTTGAGTGCATGCCTTAAAGGGTGAATCTATAAAGGGGTGGGTAGACCATTGGTACTTCATAGGATTATTGTCCCTTATTTCCACATTATTACCAATCCAAACATCCCCTGAAAACCATTCCCTAAGTTATTAATCTTATGTTACATACTCCTCCAGTTATCTCCCACTTCCCATCTTTCTTTTCCTCACCTTAATACCATTTTATTAGAAAATTTTACTAGGTCAATTAGTTCAAACCTATATAATTTTGGGTGATTTTCACTTAGGAACTAGTTTGGTCTTTGGTTGACCTAACTCATGACCTAGTGAATAATTGTCCAAAATTGTGCTAGGTCAACTAGGTCAACCCTATTGGCTAGGATTTATAAAAGGGTTTAAGGTCAAATCCACCTATATATGTAAGATAATTTCATCATTATTTCCATATGAAATCAATATTTATTATTCTCTTTCACTTATTTATAATATGCTCTTCCACCATTCTACTTGAGGAGTCTTAGCTTAGGGTTTCTACTCAGAGAATCTAGTCTTGTGGATAAGCCTTAGATGATTTGGCCT
Organism: Torreya grandis; assembly: GCA_037957365.1. NCBI lineage: Eukaryota > Viridiplantae > Streptophyta > Pinopsida > Cupressales > Taxaceae > Torreya > Torreya grandis. The sequence continues at coordinate 283,229 of JARHVA010004787.1, forward strand.
TTCTTAGTGATCCTTATAAACCACACCAACCTCTTAATAATCCCCCTTGGCCAAGGGAGAGATTGAGTCTTGATAAGTTCATCATTTAGGTAAGTATTCTCTAATTTTTCTCCTATCTTAGTAGATAAAAGCAGTATGAGTATTAGCTTTGAATAATATTACTCTTATTATTCCATGTATTTAGATATTACTCATACATAACTCAATTAATATTTTCTTATACATGTTTTTATTTTTTACTAACTCTTCATATTATGCCACAAGCTTTGGTGAGCACTAGATTAGATTTACTTTACTTGTTAGTTGAAAGAAATATCAAAACATAAGACTCCCTTAGGGTTATTGCATGATTGTGCTTAACTGGAGGATTTAGAACTTTTCCTAACACCATGTATTGTGGTAATATATCCCTTAATTAGGTCTAATATATCACCATATTGGTCATGTTCCCACTTAACAAATGTGTCCCCAATTAGAAGTGTATGGTATGATCTATCTTCTCCAAGTTAGGATTGATTTATAGAGATGATGCATTTCTCATTACATATATTCTAGTGAACCTGATGTGAATCTAGCCCTTGCAAGTTTTTCTTCACTTATTTCATTATTTTATCATTTTATTTTTCATATATTTACAATGTTGGGTTAATTGTATCAACATAGTAATAACTTCTGTGAACAAGTTTAACATATTTGACTTTGTTTTATCTATGTAGGTTCTTCTTTAGGTACAAGATAATAGGTCAACCTAATCAACATAGTATAGGTTTTTATGCTTTCAAACATCCATTTTATCATACTAGGTCAACCAAGTTGACTTTGTACATTTTTAAGATGTTAGTAATAGGTTTTTGCAAAGCTAGGTTGACCCAGTCGACATAGTTAATAGAATTTACAAGTATTAATCAAGGTTATTCAACAAAAATATCACTTTTATATATCCTCAAACCCACCAAGGTTCCTTTATATTCTTCTCTTTCTTTCCTTAAAATTCTATTTTTCATAGTTTGGTCTTTAAAATTACCCCTGTATAGTCAACTAGGTTAACCCTATTGATGTAGTTGTGTACTCTATATTTTGTCTAGAAAGCTAGGTTGACTCTGTCAACGTAGTTCATTTTTAAAAATTTGATTTCATAGTATATAGGTGACACTATTGACCCTATTCTATGTTCTCTACATATGCTATCAACTATAATGACATTGTACTATGTTTCAAAGTTGGAATAAACTCTTATATGCTAGTAATTAGCACACACTTTTATTTTTCTTGTTGCATGCATGCTTAGAATATATCACAATGTCTAATTAGGTGGTTTTAAATATACCATTTAGTTTCACTATTTTCTATTTTATACATACACTACTAAATCACAAAATCTTAAAATGCATATTAACAATTATCTACCCAATGCCTACCTACTAAGATTTCATAACCAAAGGGGAAGTTGACTTGGTTCTCTAACCAATTATAAAATGTGATTAATGGTATATTTTGGCTAAGCACCTGTCACCTTTATCACTGTAGTGTGTGAAGTGAGGGGGTAGGCTCTAATACTAATCTAGTACCATTTCCAATATAGATCCTTTTCAACCCAAACATCTTGAAACCAGCCTTAGATTGCTTTATAGTTTTTTGCTTACATCTAACTTCCTATCACATCTAAAATTATACTCTAATAATCTAAAACATTTAGGTTTACCACTTAGCTTTTAATTTCCAAGTTGATTCCTTGATCTTTGCTTAATTATATGTTATATTTCAAAAAATTGCATTGGCCACCATTGGTGCAAGGTTTTGTAATGTTTGCCTCAATTGGATCAACCTCATTAATCCAATTGATTGTGTGTTTCATTTTATTTCTTGCTTTCATACGTACTTGCAAAAATTATTCTTATTTCAGTACATAGTCAACCTTGTTGACACAATATTCTTTTTTCCCCTTAGATATAGAACTAGGTTGACCTAATTAACTTTGTATCTTTTTCTGCTTACTTCCTATCTAAAATACAAAACTAGATCAACCTAGTAAACCCTTTATTCCTATTTCATAAACTTTTAAATCCTATTCTCTACACTAAGTCAACCCAATCAACTCTGTACTATTTTCTACCTTCCTTGTTTACCAATTCAATTCTCTAATTATCATTCTTAGTATTTTTCTCATTTATTTACAATCATCATAAAGTATCCTATTATAATCTTCTTAGATAATTTTAATCCACTTAGACACTATATGGGTTTCTCCTTTCTTCTTATCTTTTCTTCCCCTTTTTAGCTTTTGAATAATCTCATGATACCCATCCACACATTACTCTAGCCTTTAGGGCATCTTACAATGCCCACCCGCATATCATTTTAGACTTTGGAGTCATCTTTCAATGTGCATACCTTCATCTACTTACCCTTTGGGGCATCTAACAATGCCCACTCTTATTCTCCATTACATGCTACCAAAATAATTCAACTTCAAGAAACATTCTAAGACACCTAGGCTCATCTCTCATGTGCTTATCCTTTATATAAATGTTAGTTTAGGATTATTCCATTCTTTTTATGCTTTCTATATGACATATATCTAACACTTTTTGTAGGTTACTTACATGGGTCTCTCCATCTACAATAGTTCTCCCTTTTTTACAAATATTTAGTCCTTCTTTTTGGGTATTTTGGGTTTCCCCTTTCTCTCATGAGTTTCATTGTAAAATCATGAATAGGAATTGATCTTCCTCATGATGTACCATAGTCTTATTTATTTTCATATTATTTTTACATGCATTTTGACACCCTTTGGGTTTCTCTTTTATGAGTTATAGTGTAAGACCATGGATAAGACCTAGCCTTCTTCATAAAATTGCCATCATGTTATTCCTTTTATAGAATGTGTTTTACAATAGTTATAAGTTTTTTATCCTTTTATTCAACTTTATATTTTTCTTCTTTTGATAGATGGAATTTGCACAATAATCCATTTTAGCATGTTATCCTTCACTTCCCTCATTATTATGATAAGGAATCACACATTACTATCATTGTATCCATTTTTTACCCTTTGTCACATTTTTTGTTGTTTGAAGTAATTCAAATTATTCCATGTGGCATTCGACTTGATTTCTTTTTCTTTCTTTCCACATTAGATAAAACAAGGTCAAATTAAGATAGCACTTTTATTTCACCTATATTTATGAGACTCTTAGACCCCATGCTCTCTAAAGTTCTCTCTCTTAGTAACCAAGTCCCAATTATTCAAATGAACAGTCATCTTTAGCACCCATGTTTAACTTTCCAAATCTATATGGAGGAGGAATTAAAAAATCCATCAAGAAAGTTAAAAGTCTAAATCATTTGAAAAAAAGGAAATGATATACAAAAGGCAACATACAAATCTCAAAAGTCAAAATCACACCAAAAAACATGATTACAAACACATCTCTTATCTCTAATTAAATATAAAACTCCATAGTTGGCCTCACATAGAATTGAGAGCCATTGGGATATGGTAGGCCAGTAAATTAGAATATGAGAATTCAATAAAATCTATGGTGATACCTACTTTCTCATGCAAGTACCCAATGTTTGTAGTATACTGATAGCTATGTAAGGGGTCTTGAGGAATGGGGAACACATTGTCAGAAGGTAGGTTCATTTTAATTTTCATGTATATAGCCTTTATGTGATGATCTATATACTTTATTTGCTGACCTAAGACTTGTGTGGATAAGATAAGTTATTTAGAGTCCTTAAGGTTAAAATTCCTCTTGTTTTGATAAACTTAATTTGAGTATCTTGACTTCGATAAAGAGTTCATCTACCTTGGTTTTTCCTTCATTCTCCCCTCTACCCATTTCATTTCCCCCGTGACAGACAAATTGTGATTCTAAATCTATTTTCCCTTCTTCTTTATTTCCTTCTTATTCACATCTTAAAAACATGATAGCACTACTTTGTTTTAGTTTTATATATCCTTAAAAGTGAAACATGTTTGAGAAACTATGGATTACTTTATTTATACCATAGAATTACATTCCTAAACTTGTTTTGATTTCCTTAACAATTTTTCATTATTGTACTGCCCCTCTATTATGGGCACCTAAGTCCATACCATTTTTCCATTATTGTGTGAGGTTAGCTTATTACTTCTCACTCAGCAATGTTGTTTTCCATTTTTATGTACCTTTTTCCATTGTTGAGTGAGATAAGGATTGTTACTACTCATTCATCAATATTATTTTACCATTTAGTTTTTCACATTTCCATATTTGTTTAAGTAAGGATTGTTAATGATTTTAAATTTGATGTTTGATTACCATCCTTTTTAACATGTATCCTTAGTTTGACTTGGTGAGTTTTCATTTCTTAATTAATTTTTACTTGTTTAAATTTTTTAATCTTTAGTAACCTTAGCTTTCTAATTACCTAATTTACTCTTGTTTGACTTGGTAATTTGGTCTAACATAGCACCTATCACCCCATATTACCAAATTTCCAAGTACGTCCCAACCACATAGCACTAATTATCTTGGATTTTCTATGTTTGTTTATTTTTTCTCTTTATTTTTGTATTCTTGGGTTTGTCAAAATTAGTCTGTGTGCCCTACACAATCAAAACTAACAACACAATAAACAACCATCTAGTGATAATGGTAAGTTAAGGTATGCATACATTTAATTTTTAGTTATTTCCTTTTTAGTCATTTAATTTTAGTTATTTTTTATTTAAAATACTATAATTTTTTTTAGCATCAGTGTTATGTGTTCTTATGTTCTTTATCAAAGCACCATCCCCTATTGCACCTTAGTGGCACATGATAAGATTTGAGTGGGGCATATGTATACACATAATATTTTCAACTTTTATCAAATACTAACATTTTACAACTTGTAAAAACTTATCGAGACTCAATGTATTTGAGTGCATGCCTTAAATGGTGCACTAATAAAGGTGTGGGTAGACCATTGGTACTTCATAAGATTTTTGTCCCTTATTGACACATTATTACCAATCCATCTAGATCTTAAAAACCATTCCCTAAGCTATTACTCCACTGTTACACACTCCACTAGTATTTTCCCACTTCCCATCCTTATTTTCCTTACCTTAATCCCATTTTGTCATTCAATTTTACTAGGTCTACTAGGTCGACCCTATACAGTTTCAAGTGATTTTCACTTAAGAACTAATTTAGCCTTTGGCCAACCTAGTTCATGACCTAGTGAATAATTATCTAAAATTATGCTATGTCGACTAGGTTGACCCTATTGTCTAAGATTTTTGGAATGTTTTAGGGTTAAATCCACCTATATATACAAGATCATTTCTTCATTATTTAAATATGCAATCAAGAGTTATTATTTTCTTGTGCTTCTTTATAATATGCTCTTCCACCATTCTACTTGAGGAGTCTTAGATTAGGGTTTCTACTTGGATAATATATCTTTTTGGATAAGTATTGGATGATTTGGCCTTTCTTAGTGATCCTTACAAACCACAACAACCTATTATGAATCCACTTTGGCCAAGGAAGAGATTGAGTCTCAACAAGTTCATCATTCAGGTAAGTATTAGCTAACTTTGCTCCTCTCTTTAGTAGATAGAAGTAGCATAAGTATTGGATTTGAATAATATTACTATTTTTATTCCATGTATTAGGGTCTTAATCATACATAGATTAATTGATATTATCTTATACATGTTTTTATTATTTACTAACCCCTCATATTGTGCTACAAGCTTTGGTGAACATTAGATAGATTTACTTTACTTGTTGTTAGTTTAGTGAAATATCAAAACACAAGACTCCCTTAGGGTTATTACATGATTGTGTTTGATTGGAGGATTTGGAACCCTCCATATCACCATGTATTATGATAAGATATCCCCTAATTTGTTCTAGTAGATCTCCATATTGGTCATGTTCCTGCTTAACAAATGTGTCTCCAATAAGAAGTGTATGGTATGATCTATCTTCTCTGAGTTAGGATTTATTTATAGACATTATGCATTTATCATTTCATACACTTTCTAGTGTATCTCATGTGGTTCCTACATAGATATAGAGATCATGCCCATTGCATATAAAATGTCAATTTTAGTGTATGTAAGATAGATGAGACTACCAACGAGTTGTTGATATGAGGTAGCATCAACCAAAGGAGAATGATAATAAACCTCAATATTCACACTAGATATAAATAAATTTGGAGTTTAATTATAGTTATCTATGTTAAACCATGCAAGAAAATCAATAACATACTTGGTTTATGCAATAATAATCCTAGAATTAGATTAAGAAATTTCAATCTCAAAAAAGTAATGCAATAAGCCTAATTTAATCATTGAGAACCTATAAGACAAAGTAGTTTTCATTGATATAATGGTGGATGAATAAATCCATGTGGTTAATAAATAATCCAAATAGATAACCAAAATCAATAGTGAACCATCCTGCCCTAAAATGTAAATATTTGGATCAGAATGGCATCTAGTGAACCCAACTAAAAAAATAAAGGAGCTCACTTAGCATATCAAAATCAAGGATCTTATTTAAGGCCATATATATTTTTGATGTTTAAAAAATAAGGAATAACATGGAATGATATTAATTCACAAAATAAGAAGATATATAGTATTATATCATAATGATATGGAAATATAGCAAAAAATATGAATAATATATAAGCCACTTTGAAGGGGTAACCTCCCAAATGATTTCAATAAGAATGAATACTCAAATATGATGATGAATAACTAACACTACCTCCTATATATAGTCTAACAAGGCCATGTGCCACCCATATGCCAACCTAATAAGTATATGAATGCATAAATAAATGTAAAATAATATGCAAAAGGGTTATGTAAGCCACAAGTTAACTACACATATCCCTAGACACACCAATGGTTAAGAGCATAGCATGCCCTTCCCTTTTAAAAAAACATTATCCCTAACATTGAAATAATCTTGGATGTTATTTCATTAATGATTCATCTTCCCAAGTAGCATCTTTAGAAGATAGATTCTTCTATTTGATGATATACTTAATAATCAGTTTAGATCATAGCTACTTAGTGCATGTTTGAAGGATCTCTTCAGGATCAAGAATAACCCTCCCTTTCTCATCTACTTTTGGTAACTCAATTTGAGTGGTAAATATCTATCCAATGACCTCTTTAAGGAAATATACATGAAATACTAGATGAATGTGAGTCGATGGAGGAAATTTTAGCTTATAGGACACACTGTCAATTTTTTGCAAGATTTGATAAGGGCCATAATACTTGGGGGACAAATTATTGTCCTTTTTTATATTAATTCAAGGACATATATATCTAAAATAAAACAAACACCCAATCACCAATTTTCAAAATTCCTCTCACTTTTATGTTGATCTGCATGTTGCTTCATACGATTTTGGGCTAAAGCTAAATTTTATGAAAACTAGCAAGGATTTCCTATTGATGTTGAAGGTGTTCCTAAACTACACATATTTGAGTGGGTCATCAAGGGTGAAGTGAGGAAAGGAGGATGGTATCCATACAATACCATAAAAAGAGACATTTTGGATGAACTATGCACTAAAGTATTATACCACCATTCAGTTATGGGTAATCATTGAACCCATTTATCTTGTTTATCTAACACAAAATAATGAAGGTACCCTTCTAGACACTTATTGACTACCTCAATTTATTTATAATATTGATAATTATAGGATGATATATGATTCAATTGGGTTCCTAAACAAGAAAATAATTCTATCCAAAAATTACTAGTGAATATGGGATCTCGATCACTAATAATAATCTTGGGAGTACCATGCAATTTTTGAACTATATTAAAGAAGGCAAAAGCTATTGTACTGAACACCAATGGTTGAGATAAAGAAAAAAAATTAGCATACTTTGTGAGTCTATCCACAATAACCATGATAATGTTTCTACCTTCAAATCATGGTAACCTAGTAATGAAATCCATAAATACCTCTTCCCATTACTGACTAGGGATTGATAAGGGCTATAAAAGACCTAGGGTTTTAATGGTTTCACCTTTATTTTGTTGATATACCATACATTTAGGCACATATTTTTGTACATCCCCCTTGAGTCCTTTCTAAAAAAAATCCTTCTTGACTCTATGATAGGTTTTCAAAAACCTTGAGTGATTGCCAAGTGGAGATGCATGAAGTTCTTGAAGGATTTTATGTTTGAGAAGAGAATTTTGACATAGATATAATCTCTCTTTGTATCATAAAATGCATTCCCCTTCCATATAAAATTTTTTATCCTATTATAACCCTCTTGTAGATTTGAAATCAATGCATGGGTAATATTTTCATTCTCCCATTCTACCCTTGCTTCCTTGAGCTAGTCTACCTTCCAAATAGTCATGACATATAACAATGCCTCAATTAGTTCATCACACCTATATAGTTCATCAACCACCAAATTTTATTTTCCTTTCTTTTAGAATATTTCAAAATAAAAAAATAACATTTTTTTCACCCATTTTTGTTTTTATTTAGAGGATAACCATTACTCCAAAAATTATTTAAGGCTATCATGATCAGTCTTTACCTGAAAGTGATGACCCAATAGATAAGGTATCCATTGTTTGAATGAATGTAGAATAGTTATCATCTCTTTCTCATAGATGGGTTTGAGATTATTTTTACCCTTCAGTTGATGACTTTCAAAGGTAATGAGCCTACCCTCTTGCATGATTATTTCACCTATACTATATGTAGATGCATCACATTAAACCATAAAAGTTTTAGAAAAAATTGGATTAGCCAATACCAGGGTGGTGCACAGAGCCATTTTCAATTGTTCAAATGCCTTAGTAGCTATATTAGTCCAATAAAAGGAATATTTATTCAATAAGGAAGTGAATGGTGTTTCAATACTACCATAGTGTTTTAAAAACCTATGACAATAACCAATTAGCCCCATAAATCCCCTTAATTTCTTTAGTGTCTTAGGAATCTTCCACTCCATGATGGCTTGTATTTTTTTAGGATCAATTTTTACTCCCTCATGTGATATAATATGACTCAAATATTCCACTGCCCAGACTCTAAAATCACATTTGGATGGTTTAGAATACAACTAATGTTACTCAAGAACTAAGAGTACCTATTTCACATGACACAAGTGGTATTCCTAGTTTATTATATAAATAAGGATGTCATCTAAAAACACAAGTAAAAACTTTCTCAAAAAAGGCCTAAAACCTATATTCATCAAACTCTGAAAGGTGGATGGTGTCTTGGTGAGACCAAAAGGCATGACCAAAAATTCATAATGGCCTTCATTAGTATGGAAGGTTGTTTTAGGAATGTCTTCTTCACAAATCTAGACTTCGTGATACCAAGAGTGAAGATCTAATTTGGTAAAATAAACAACACCATGTAATTTATCTAGAAAATCATCAATTATAGGAATAAGAGAATTATCTTTGATAGTGAACTTTTTGAGCTCTCTATAATTTGGGCACATCCTCCAAATTCCATCCTTCTTTTATACCATGACTACTAGAGAAAAATATTCACTTTGGCTATGGTGAATGGTAATTTCCTCCAACAACTCTTGTACCATTTTTTTATTTCACTCTTTTGGGAATAAGGATATCTATATGGTCTAATTTTGGGTGGCATGCTTCTAGGAATGAGTTTGATAACATGATCATGAGTACAAATATGAGTAAGATCTTTTGGCATGGATCTAAAAACAACCGAAAACTCATCCATTATTTTTTTTAACTCAGGATGGGTAGACTCCTTAGTTTGTTGAACATCAATGGAAAACAAGTGTGCCACATATCCTTTATCACCTTTTTTCAACATCTTAGTCATTTGATGTGAACTAACCATTTGTGGAGATTTAAATTTTAATCCATATAGTTCTACTAGTTTGCATTTAGAATAAAAATGGATGAACAATTCATGGAAATTGATCTTAATAGTACCCAATGTGATGAGACATTAGACTCCCAAAATAATGTCAATCCAACCCATAAGAATAAAAAACATAGGATAATCTAACAAATAGTCCCCCATTTCTAACTTAATATTGTGGCATTTTCTATAAAAATTAACTATACCACCATCTACAATTATGACTTAAAATTTTGGGGTTGGGTGGATGAAATAATTTAAACGAGTAGCCAAATTAATATTAATGAAATTATGTATACTACCTAAGTCAATCAACACTATGACCTTCTATTTATTAATGAAACCTACCACCTTAAGAGTCTAAGGAGTATAAATACATGCAAGGGCATGGAAAGAGATGGTAGGTTAAGAATCGATAGCTTCATCCTTGGGTCCTTTAAAACCCTCAATAGATTCCTCCTCATCTTCTTCATCCTCATTATCCCATTCAATGTAAAATAGCTTCTTTTCAGCACATCGATTACCTTTGCATCATTTACTATCACAACCATAACAAAACCCTTTAGTTCACTTCTCCTCAATTTATTTTAGTGTCAATATGATAGGTTGAGGCTGTGATGAAGTTGGGAAGGTGCATTCATGACTACTAGTGAAAGGATGATATTTTATCATCTCTTTTTATTTTGCTAAGTGTGCCCTCGGTATAGCTTCAGATACAATTATGGGGTTAAACATATGAACCTCTAATTGAATTCTCTCTTTTAGTCCACCTAAAAAAAGGTCAGCTAGATTTGCCTTAGTGATATCCTCCAAATGTAAGGTTAGATTTTAAAATTGATGAATATAATCCTTCCCTATTCCTATTTCTCATATTTTGGATAATTTGTTAAATTAGTTCTTATAAACCTTATAAAAACTTTCAATTTAAATTAGTTCTTATGATAATGAGACATCAATTCATTAGAGAATACTGACCATGTAATAGGAGTGCCAATCCTCTTCTTTTGAGCACAAAACCAATGATACTAAATGAATGGATCAAGTTCTAGATATAGAGATTCCATAACCACCTTTTTAGAGTTAGGAGTTTGGTGTAAATCAAATAGATTTTCAATTTGAGTGATCCAAGTGAGTGGATCCTTACCATCAAATGTGTGCATGTCTACTTTTGGCAACATCAATTTTACCCCCATATTGGTGGTGTTAGTATTGAGAGGAGGACCAAAAGGAAAAATTGGAGGGTTATTTAGTGGTAAATTAAATGAAATGGTATCCAATTTTTTCATTATTTAATGTAATTGATTGTTCATGCCATTAATCTCCCCTTACATGGCTAATATTTGAGTTTAGACTTGCACATCCTTTTGAATTAGACCATGTAGATTTGATTATATTTGAGAAATAATATCAAATTATTTAGGCTTCATTTCATCACTTAAATTATTTTTGTGGGTGTCTTTCCCTTTCCCCCATCTGTAGGTGTTAGGACCAACCATACAAAGACTTGATGGTGAACCTTATTTTGCCCTGTTGACCCAACTAGGACCACTAAGTTTTTTAAATATTTAGGCCTCAAATAATAAATATCAAATAATAGACCCAAACTAATTTTTTCTAAGGTTTCTAAAAATATTTTTAAAAAAATTGAAAAATTATACAAATTATGAGATATGGAGCAAATTTATGAAAAACCCTAAAATAGCAATAATTTTTAAAAACAAATCCAAATGAGATGAAATTTTAATATAAAATTAATTGAATGATTTATAAACTCTATTAAAAAAATTATATAAATTCACACCCATTTGCAATATATATCCAAATTTCAAGATCTAAGGTTTTTAACCTAATTATGGCCCAAATCGATGCTCTAATACCACTTGGAATGATATTAATTCACCAAATAAGTAGATATACAAAATTATATCACAATGACGTGTAAATATATCATAAAATATGAGTAATATATAATCCACTTCAAGGGGGAAACCTCCCAAATGCTTTCAATAAGAATGAATACTCAAATATGATGATGAATAACTAGCCCTATCTCCTATATATATAGTCTAACAAGGCCATGTTCCACCCATAGGCCAACTTAATAATTATATGAATGCATAAATAAATGTAAAATAATATGAAAAATGGTTATGTAAGCCATAATTTGACTACACATATCCCTAGACATGCCAATGGTTAACGGCATAGCAGAACATTCCACAAATCCTTATGATTAATCCATGTATATTTCCTCTTTGAGGTCATCATGAAGAAAATCACTCTTCACATCGATATAATAAACATCCTAGTGATGTGTTTTGGTAATGATAAGAGTGATTTGAATTGAGTTTATTTTATAAACTAAGTTAAACATCTCAGTATAGTCAATGTTAGGTACCTGAGAAAAACCCTTTTCTACCCAACATACTTTAAACTTTTATACTAACACATTTATTGTATATTTTATTTGATATATTTATATACATTAAAGAATTTTTCTTAATTTATGAAGAGGGACTAAATCCCAAGTGTTTTTCCTCAACAAATAACCATACTCTTCTTCCATAGTAGTATCCCACTCAAGAGTGTTTTATCCCCCACAAAACTATTATGGATTAAAATCAGATGCAATAAATGCAAGTAGGGCATTCTATAACTATGAACATGTTTGTTTAGTGTCTAATGGATATCCAACACAATATCCAAAAAAATTTAATGTATGTATATACCGAATAATATTAGATGTCATAGAGTTAGGAGGAGATTTCATCCTCTAAAGATATTCTAGGGGAAGGAGAAGGTAAGTCCCCATCACTAGTCTCATCATCAGAACTAGAATAATAATCTGGGTCATTAGGAAGCTACTCAATTAGATTTAAAAAAATAGAATTGTCATCAAATATAAATTTGTACAAGAAATAGGTAGATGTTTTAAGTGTGAATTTATAATGACACTCTTGAAAACAAACACTTTTCTCAATGAGAAACTCATTAGTGGTGGGATGGAGAACCTTGTATCCCTTAACACCCTCAAGATATCTGACAAAGATGCAAGGTTAATTATAAGGTTATATTTCCTTATTTTTCTTATTATAAATGTAGGCCATAAGAGGATATCCAAACACTTTAAAATTCTTAACTATGGGTTTCCAACCACTCCATGCTTCAAAAGGAGTGACTCCCTTCAATGTGTTATGAGAAACTAATTTCTATATATAATAAAAATAGTTTATAGCCTTGTCCCAATATTAAGGTACAAGAGACTTGAAGTGTAGCATATAGTTGGCCATTTCCTTTGAGGATCTATTCTTGTACTTTTTAAAACCATTCTATTAAGGACTATAAGGAATTGTACATTGTATTTTGATCACCTATTAAGTGTAAAATTTCTTAAAATGATTACTAACATACTCACCACCATTATCTATGTGCAAAATCTTGATGGATTTACCTAACTATTTTTATACAAGTGATTTAAAGTCTTAAAAATGATAAAAGACCTCAAATGCTACTTAATAAAGTAAACCTAAGTATACCTTAAAAAGACATCAATAAAGTTAAGCATGTATTTATTCCTATTGAATGAAGGAGTTATAAATGGACTAGCAATGTCATTATGACTTATATTCACTATTTGTGTAGCTATCCATGATTTACCTTTGTCATACTTCCCTTCTAGATGCTTACTAAGTATGCAACCTTGGAAAAATCCATCAGAAAAAGATACACATGGTAACCCTAAAACCATGTCATTATGACTAAGTTGTTTTAGATAGTGATAGTTTAGATGGTTGAATAACTTGTGCCATAATTTACTAACACCATTTGTATGAATGAGAAATGTAGTAGAGGTTTGATTAGGATAAAATGTGAGAAGGTATAAAATCATGACTAGTGATCAATTTTCCCAAATGTAAATTTAGAGTCACTTTTCACTTCCATAATAACCATAGAATCAAGTGTGAACTCAACTCTCTTTTATAACCCTATATGAGTTATTTGATAAATAGACAAGATATTTGTGGAAAATGAGGTAACACATAGAACATATTGAAATTTTTCATCATTCACTTCAATATATCATCTCCCACTAACTTTTGTAGAAGTATTTCTATACACATAATATTTTTAAACTCTATCAATTAATGACACTTTATATCTTGAAACAACTCATCAAGTATCAATCTCTCTAAGTTCATGCCTTAAGGGGTGCACTAGGAAAGGTGTGGGTAGACCATTGGTGCTTTGTAAGATTGTTGTTCCTTTACTATCACTTTCTATCCATCCAATTATCTCCTAAAAACACTCCCCTAAGATTTGCCTCCTCTTTTTCACCTTATGTAGTCATTTTCCTGCCTTCATTATCCATTCCCTAGCCTTAAAACCCCTTCCAATGGTTTACATTACACTTTTAGCCCTATCAACCTTTTATTCTAATTGATAAAACTCATTTAGGGTCTAGGTCAACCCCTGGTCGACCTACACTAAGATATAATTTGTTTTTTAAATAATGATATAGAGTCAATTAGGATGAACCTATTGGCTAACCTTTTGGAAAGGTTTAGGGTTATAGTCAACTACATATACACATTCATTTCACCATTTCTTAGAGAGATAGAAGGAGTTAATTATTCATTTATGCTTCTTTAAAATCTACTCTTCATTCTACTTGAGGAGTCATATCTTAGGTTTTCTACTTGGAGAAGAATCTTATCTTGTGGAAAAGTCTTGGATGCTTCAACCTTTCTTAATTATCCTTAAAAACCATAACAACCTCTTGTGAAGCACCTTTGGCCAAGGGAGATATTGAGTCTTTATGGGTTCATCTTCAAGGTAAGTATCTCTAACTTTGATCCTCTCTTTTAGTAGATAGAAGTAGTATAAGTAATGGCTTTTGAATATATTACTCTCTCCATGCATTAAGGTTTTATCTATAAATATATTAATTAGGATTCTCTTATACATGTTTAATTTTCATGTTTATTACCCCCACTTTGTGCCAAAATTTGTGGTGAACACTATATTAGAATTTTACTTTACTTTTATCATTTATACATTGTGAATATGAAAACATAAGACCTAGTTTGGGTTATTACATAGTTTTCCTTGACTAAAGGCTTTGGAACCCTCCCTAGTGATTTTATTGTTGTAAGATATCCCTTGGATAGGTTTAATTAATCTATCTTGGTCATGACCCTGAATATTTATTATATCAATAATCGGAAGTGTAAGTATGATTTATGTTTTCCAAGATAAGATTAATTTATAGATCAATTGCATTTCCCTTTGCATATAGTATCATCACCCAAAACATGCAAGGCATATAAAAAAGATCCAAGTATGAGAAAAGGTCATATGATTAACCCATGTGGTGTGAGGTGATGATCCTTAGTTTTTTTATGTTTTCACATCTTTTCTAGCCATAATTTATTAGTTTCCCTTTATGTTTTTAATCATTTCTTACAAAACTTTTTCCATACATAGCTATATTCATCCATAAAATTTTAGTTCATGTATATTTGAATAGTTAATACTTTTATTATGTAAATTAAGTATATGATATTTTATATTTTGCTGTAGAGTCTATTTTTTCTTGATATGTTTTAGAGGATGTTTGAATTAGTAGGTACATATATGGAAGCATTCATGAATCATCCTATACTAGTAGATAACTATAATGAAAACATCTTGTAGCCACCATGTAGCCAAAGCCAATAAAAAGTAGAATTAAATATATTGACCTAATCAACCCATGAGAAGTTATAAAAAAATTGTAACAAATCAAACAAATTTAGGAAAAGGTCACAATAATCAAACTTATCCTATAGTCGTTTCATGGTTCCATGTGACAAACAGCTCAAGCAAAAGGATATATTCTTACAACTGATTCTTCTACCTTGTAATCTATTTTGTTTTGAAATAAGATAATCTCCCCTAATGTATATAAAGGATAGTAGTGTTGAGATATAATATATAGATAATGGAATATAGATAATTGATATAGAATAGAGCTATAGCTATTATATTATGTAAGCTATCAATTTTGTAATTTCATGTAGTAATAATTGCTACATTTGTTTAATATGATCAAATATTTCTAATGTTAATATAGCATGTTGAAAGAAAAGGTTGAATCATAATTTGGATGAAGTAAGGTCCCCCTTTCAAAGCCTTGCTACAATAATCTAACTTTTTAGACTAGTTAGTATTCTATTTGATTCATTTATGCATTTGAGTATTCATTTTTGTTATGCCATTTCAAATTGATTTATTAATTACTTCAGGAAGCTTCCATAATTTTAATTATTTTGATTATGATTTATTTGAGTGAATCAATTTATATAATTTACTTTAGTGTATATTTTATCATATAGGAATACAATTTGTATAAGGTTAAATTAGAAGGTTGAGTGTGCACATACAGTGCTGCCATCCTATCAAGTTTACATCCCTAGGTTGAAAAATTAAATGAATTAGAGGATATTGGTCTATGGTAACTCTCATTATCTTTAAGAATTAAGAGAATTCTATCTGATTGAGTATTTTTTGCTCATCATTTTTGGTCCCATTACTAGGGAAGGGTGTCACACACTCTTAATCTTCAATCTTGATCACAATTATTTCAAGATGTTTACTTCATTCATAGTTTTTATAATATTACTAATTTTATAGATTAAATATTCTTATTTTAGTTTAAATTTCATTTATACAAAGTAAAATAGAAGGAAATTTCAAAACCCCCATTACACTAACCCTGTGCAGGCAGGGTGGGCAAAAAGTTTTTTTTAAAAAAGTGGCTGATGTACATGCACAGAGAAAGGGATCATCTAGGAAAGTTCCTACCTAAAGCATCAACTACTGATGTAATAAAAAAATTACATCCTATAAAAACTTAAGAAGATAAAAATTTTTGAAGAGAACCTATAATTGTCAATAGAAGAAGAAGAAAAGGAAGAATTCTTGGGTGGATCTATAGATTCCAAGTTACCAACAAGAAGAATATTCATGGGGGATCATCAAGAATAAAATAATGACACTAAGTCCTCTACCTTTTAATTTCCCATTCGTACCCCTAACATAAATGCACCCATGAATAATATTCCTCACTCCTACCCTCCTTACTTTTAGAGGGAAATCATCTAAGGATCTAGACACATTTCTTTTCTATTTTGACATCTTATGCCAGAGCTATGATTATAATCAAGATGCTAAAAAAATCAAGCTATTTCCAGAAACACTCAAATATACAACACTTAGATGGTTCATGGGACTTGAGAAGGAAGCCATTACTACCTAGGAAGGAATGAAGGACAAATTTCTATCTAAATATCAAGATTATTGTAAGGGTAAAAAATACATGAGAGATGACATTTTTTGAATGTCATAAGCTGATGATAAATCACTAGAAGAATATATGGAGAGATTTATGTTTAGTCTACAAAAATCCAAGTATATTACAATGGGGAAATAATCCATCAAGATGATATTCCTAAAAGGAATTAGAGATGATTGTCTAGAGACACTAAACTTAATGTCTGGTGTGGATATTTCCATAATAGCCTTCAATGAAATGATGATTCTATGCAAAAACTACTCCAAATCAAACATGAATAAGATTAGGGGTATAACCCTTCCTACAACATCTATAACTAGACTATATACAAGTGAAGTCAGCAACTTGCTATAAGATATGAAGTAGGACATCATCAACCATCTCGCTACTCAACTTGACACATTGCATACATAGAGGAAACACAAAGAAAATGAAAAAGACGTGACTGCTTATTGCCTTAAATGCAGGAAAAAAAGGCAAAATGCATATGCCATCTAATGAAAGCACAAATAGCCAGTATAACTAAAGAGAATCTAGAAATAGTGGAATTACATGTCATAAGAGGAGATAAAAATTAGGTGTTTTACATGGTTTAAAGGAAACCATGGCTGTAAATTCCATCAAATTTAGGTATGCCATCAAAATTTACATTTGTAAATTCTCAATTTGGTCCTTAGACAAATGCACCCACTCAAAATTGGCCTCAATCAAATTGGCAATTACCCCATAATCAATACACCAAAATTGGTAACAACCTCAACCTAGATTATTTCAAAAATAATAATGGTTTTTTCCCTCTAACCCATGGAAACATCTAAGGAGAGGTAACCAAGGTTTTTCTCACCAAATACAATAACCATAATAGCAGGTCTTAATGCTAAACACCTAGCAAAATCTTAGGCCAACTCAATTAACAACCTAAATAGTCCTAAACCCTGCTAATAAGTTGTTTCAACTAACACAATCTACCAAAATAAATCAATATCCAACATACACCTTATATATCAATCAACTCCACCTTCGCTCAGGATGAATTCTTCCACCACCCACCACACCCATAATCACAAAAAATGTTAATGAACCCCAAATCCATAGTAACCCACCCATATAAAATCTTAATCTTGTTATATCTAAAAATAAAAAATAAGTAGGTAATCCTCCTTTTTCATAGAGATTGTCTATTCTATGTCTAGAACTAGAACCAAAATTTGATATCCTAGTACAAATCAAAAATGTGTGCATTAAGATTCCACTCTTTCAATCAATAAAATATGTTCCTATATATAATAATTTTGTTAGAGAGTTATGTTTAAAGAAATTGGGAAGAAAGAATAATGATCCTAAAATAGTCCAATTCATTAGCCAACTAGTTGATATCATGTTGGGAAACATCATTTCCCTAAAATACTCTAATCCTAGAAGTCCTGTAGTCAATTTTAGTATCCATGTCCAACCCATCTCCAATACCTTAATTGATTTGGGGGTGGCCATCGATGTGATTACTATGGAGACCATGCAACAACTAAAACTCATCACTCTCCATCTAACTCCCATCATCTTATAGATGGTTGATAGGTCAATTGTTAAGCCCAAAGGGATTATTGAGGACTTGGTTATTACTATAAATTAATGGAAATATCCAACATACTTTATTATCTTATATACAAAAATGAATTTGGGTGGTTATCCTCTCATTCTTGGCTAACCTTGGTTGGCCACAACATATGCTTTTATTAGATGCAGGTCAGGAAAAATGTTAATTTCCAATGGAAATGATACTAAGAAATTGATTCTTTATCTGCCATCCAAGCCTTCCCATAATGATGGACCCACTCTTTAGATTGAGGACTTTGATTAAATTACCTCTTTACAAACTTTGTGCACTCTTAACCAAAGTCCATATTTATAAGCATAATAAGAAGATACTATTCTTTCTGGTATCCTACAAAACAATTACCAACAAGATCCTACATCCACAAACATATTGGAATGTAGACCATGCCCACTCTAGAATACCTTTCTTGAGAATAACCTCACTAGAACAACAAGGGACATATGGACATTACATCAGTTGCTTCCCCATCAATGCATCTATGCTCCTTTAATCACCAATGTGGAAACCATTCTCTCTTTAACAAAGTAAGTGGACATCATGCCCAACAAATCTATTAATATCAACACATCCTTGATAGCTCAGTAAGAAAGCCAATTACTTACAATGTTGAGGAAGCACACATCAACATTTACTTGGGATTACCATGACATGAGAGGGATACCCATAGATTTATGCACACACCATATCTACATCAAAGAATAATGCAAACCTATTTTCCAACATCAAATATGAATGAATCTTGTATTCAAAGACATTATCAAAATAGAGTTGAAAAAACTCTTGGATGTAGAATTTATTTATCCTATTTCAGATAGCCAATCAGTTTCTCCCTTGGTTATTATACCAAAGAATGGAGGGAAGTGGAATATTTGTGTAGATTACCATAATATAAATAGTGCTACTAGGAGAGACCAATTTTGATCCAAAACTTAGAAGTTTTGATTGAAATATATTTCAATAACACAATAATAACATAGTAACAATGAATTCTCTAAGAAGAGATGTTTTATTACTCAAGATCGCAATACAACTATATGCTTATCTCTGAGAAGAGATGTGTGATTTCCACTTCAGGTTACATCTTAATTTATAAAAAAATTAAAAGTATGAGGAGGATGTGTAAGGTCACCAATCTCAAGGGATATTAAGTGGTTTGACTTCCATAATTTAAAATAATACAAAATTTTAGGAATTACTATTTTTAGAAACTTACTATTTTTAGACTACACTACTAAAATTAAAATTTGGGGCACTTCCATTAGGTTTTTAAGGGTAAAAAACCATTGAGAAAATATTAATTCCATCTCACCATGTTCTCCTCTTTATTATCCTTCCAATGGTTTAAACGGGGAGTCAATTGGAGTTATAGTGCAAAAGTTATGGCTCTCAGAAGTTCTATAATCAATTGGGGTAGAACCGTCACCCAAATTATCACCTAAATTGTTGCCCAAATCAACATTCCCCTACCATTCATTGATCAAGTTTTGGACACATTAGTAGGGAATAAGTATTTTTCCTTCTTTGATGGCTATAGTGGTTATAATCAAATATTAATAGCTCCATAGGACCAAGACAAAACCACTTTTACCTACCCTTGGGGTACCTACACCTATGACATCTTACCTTTTGGTCTTTGCAATGCCCGAACCATGTTTCAAAGGGTTATTTTAAGCATATTTTTTGATCTCTCCCATGAATGTGTTTAAATTTACATGGATTATTTCACCATCTATGAGAAGACATTTGAAGAATCTCTTGACAACCTAGAGAAAGTCTTTCAATGATGCCAAGACCATCAATTATCCTTGAGTAATGAGAAATGTTACATGCTCATGATTGAGGGGATTGTGTTAGGACATCACATCTCCCCTACTAGAATTTGGGTTGATCTAGTAAAAATAAGTTCATTAAAGATCAACCCACACCAAATAAGTAGAAATATGTTAGAAGCTTTTTAGGACATGTTGGTTATTATAGATGGTTTATCAAATATTTTAGTAAAAAATCTACCCCATTGTTTGGATTATTTAGTAAGGATGTTAAATTTAATTGGAATAATGATTGTCAAAATGCATTTTAATAGCTTAAATACCTTCTCATCACAACTCCTCTTATGAGATGGACCTAATTGGAAAAATCATTTTCATATCTATACATATGTATCTGACACCACTTTGGGAGCTATCCTTGGACAAAAAGATGAAACTTTGAGTTATGTAATCTACTTTATTAGTAAGAATATCCAAGGGGGAGAGCTCAACTACACTATAACAAATAAATAATTTCTTGTAGTCATTTATTTAATCAATAAATTTTACACTACATTATAGGATACCAAGTATTTTTCCATGTGGATCATGCAACAATCAAGTATTTGATGAAAAAACTTGATATAATAGGTAGGATAATTAAATGGTTGATTTCTCTATAAGAATTTGATATTATGGATAGACTAGGTAAGGATAATGTAGTAGTAGATATTTTATCTCAATTACAAAATGATGAGAATAGTCCCATTATCAATGATTCATTCCCTTATAAGCATTTATTTGCACTAACCATTCAATCTCATTGGTTTATAGACATTGTTAACTATCTTGTTGTAGGATCATTACAATAATACTTTTTACCAAGAGAAAGGTAACACTTGATTCAAAAAAGCAAAAATTATTCTTGGATTACCTGATATCTCTGTGTCACTAGCCCAAACTCTATCATATGCAGGTGTATCTATGAGGATGAGGCCTATGACATCCTCAGAGCTTGTCATGATGAACCCTATGGGGGGTCATTTTACTTCTAAGATGACTACCATGAAGATACTTATTATAGGATACTATAGGCCTTCCTTGCATAAGGATGCTATAATGTATACCCATAGATGTGACCAATGTTAGCATATGGGGAAACCCACCCACTCTGATGAGATGACATTGTAGCCATAGTTGGTTATGGATCCCTTTTACAAATGAGGACTTGACTTTGTAGGTCCCATCAATCCCAAGACCAATAACAAAGAATATATATCATTTTATACTGACTATGTCACAAAATGAGTGGAGGTCAAATCTCTAGAAAATACCCAAGATGAGAACGTAGTTGAGTTATTGTATGAAGAAATATTTACTTTCTATGGGTTACTAAAGGAACTAGTCACAGACCAAGGACCACAGTTCACATCCAATATCATAGCTACCTTGGTGAAATAATATGAAATTAGACATAAAAGTCCACCCCTTACCAACCTTAGTCAAATGGTCAAGTGGAAGTTACAAATAGAGAGTTAGAAAACATACTAAGACTATTAGCTTACATAAGAAGGATTATTTAACTCATCTTTTAGAAGTAGTATGGGCTTATAGGATCATTTAGAAAACCATGACTAGGTTCACTTTATATGAATTGGTTTATGGTAAGAAGCCCATCTCGCCCATTGATTTTGAACACAAGACACTAAGAACAACACTTGACTTAGGTTTGGATTTATCCCAAGCCTAATAAGATAGGATTATGTAGTTGAATGAATTTGATGAGCTCTAAATGGAATCACTTCATCACACTAAACTAGTGTAAAAATAATGCATTGGTTAGCATGGTAGGAACATTAAAACTAAGAATTTCTAACCAAGTGATTGGACACTCCTCTTTGACTCCAAATACAAAGATCACAAAGGAAAGCTTCAATCTAGATGGATTAGACCTATGAGATTGAATAGGTCTTTGACAATGGAGTTGTAAATCTCATGACCATCAACTCCATTTGATTCCACTTAATTTTTAATGGTCACAGGCTCAAGCTATATAAGAAGCTTTTTTTTCCAAAGAGACTCTCACTCACCAACTTTTGGAAAACCAACATCCATCTCTTTTAAAGGAGGTAGACCAACCTATTTCTAAAATTGAAGGGTTTTTTTGTGAGCCCTTCTCTAATATTTTTTAGTAGTAATAAGCTTCTTACAGCCAAGAATAAGTCATTCATAATATCTTGGTCATGGCTAAATAAAATCTAAACTCACTGAAATACTCTAATTTTAGGAGAGTTGAGATCAATAAATAAATAAATAAAATAAAAAATAAAATCAAAGCAATAAATTTCAAATTCAATCCTCAAGATCAAATAAAAATAAATTTTTACTATTTATATAGGATGAAATTCTATTGCTACTAGATGAAATTATGTTGCTATAGGATGAAATTTTGTTGCTATAAAAAAATTTCCTTACTACAAGAAAATTTTATTGCCATAGGATAAATCTTTGTAGCTTTGCTGCACATTTTACATTAACATAGGATCATACTTTATGACACATAGAGCACTTTTTCACTTCCAATCAATGATCACTACATGCCTACCAAACAACCATCACATCATGTCATCATTCTACCACCTCTTTGGATGTCACTGACCAATAATCATTCTCCATGCATTAATGAGAGGTAATCATGTAGTATTAAGGTAATTATTTTATGATTATTTCATTTCAATAATTTTTTAATTATTTTTAGATTATGGTCATAAATGTTATCATCCCAATGCATCATTCTCTCACCTGCTGAGATGACCCTTAACATGTCATCAACACCATATTTATTTTTCTACCATCTCGCTTGATTTTTGTGTGTGCCACCTCCATCCCTGAAGGACAAGTGATATTTTTAAGCTAGGGGGAGGGATTTTTCCATTATAATTCTGATTATCTCACCTCTCAAGTGTAATTAAGAATCTTGAGTATTCTATTTTCCTAAACCAACACCATTGCCACCTTACCCTTGTTAAAAAATGTGTATCTTGAAACCTGCATACTATCTTGCAAACATGGGAGGAGATTTACTTAAGCATGAGCCACTTGAAATTTATCCTTTGAGTAATGACCCTAAAAAGTTGACCATGTTTCAAAATGTTGGATGGTTTTAGTATTTTAAAAAGGTTGTGTTACTCAATCAAGAAGTTGTAGAGGAGTTTGTTGAGACATTGTATAAAAACATGGCTATAGTAAAAGGAATGGAGATAAAGATGATCGTAATAGTCATTCATAGGGTAAGTAGTATACCTAGAATAAGAGACCTTTGGTAGGAAAATTTTGACATTGAAGTGACCTGACAAATATTCTATAGAAGAAATGAAAGGCTGAGAACCTCAAATCAGGGGACTGCATGATTGTCATTACCAAGAAAATGGGCAAGAGCTATGATATTCATCTATAGGTATTTCACTTGTAAGGGTATATACTCCATGCTACATGGATTCCATTTCTAATTCCTTAATCACCTATGGCATGGAAGAATAATAAATGTTCCTAATTTATTGCTTAATATACTCACAAAAATGGTAGATGTTATGTAGAAAGGTAACCCTAAGGCCCTCTCCCATCACTTTTTGATTTAATTAATTACATAAGACTATTTACAAAGGACTAGACCCAATCTAAGTTGGTAAAATTTTCTCTTACTACTAAGAAATAAAGAAAATGTTAATGTTGAAGAAGAAGAAGAAGAGGACATACAATAATAAGAAGAGGATCTTCTTACAGATCCACAAGAACCTACAACAATAGTTTTGCTTGTATATACATAATAGCATATAGTATAATTCTTCTTGTAGATCTACAAGAACCTATAATAGAAGTGCCTCCTACAGCCACACAAGAACCTATAATATAAGTGCCTCATGTAGCCACACAAGAACCTATAAGAGAGGCCTCAATAAGCAAAAGGAAGAGGAGAAAATTGGTCCTCCAACTTGAGACAGAATCATCTAGGGAGGAGATGTCGTCAAGAGCCAAGACCCCTAAAAATTCCAAGGTTACATTCACCCCTCAAATATCTCATAATTTGAAGAGAAAAACAAAAGGAAGAATAGGAACTAGGACTTCTTTTGTCATAGAAATTGATGAAACAAAAGAGGAAGAAGCTAATATGTTGATGGCCAGTAATGATGAAGTCTTTGACGAATATAGTTTTGAAGAAATGGAAGAAGATGATGAAGAGGAATGTTCTAAAAAGGAAGAATATTTTCTATAAAGAGATGAACATGTATGTGATGGGATATAACATTCTAATTTTTTTCAAGAAGAACAAACGAAATAAATCCCTGTGTTAATACAAGATGAATTTTCCACTCTAGAGCAGGCTTGGAATGAAATTGAATGTTTAAGAAGGAGGTTAGAGGCACAATCAAGAAATGGATTGGAAGAACTCACTCATGTATATTCTTAGATACAACCATCAATATAAAATAATCCTACATCATCCACTTCACAACCTCCTATAGCAAAAGAACAACCAGCGAAAGTCCCAATGGATCAACTAATCAAGTATAGTTCTTCATTTTCACTATATTATAAAGCAATATAATAGCTAGACTATTGATTTGAAAATTTTAAGAATTTGGAAAAATAAAATAAGAAACTAAAAGAAGAGGTTAGAGTAAAATAAGAAAAGATAACCATAATGTGGTGGAAGTTTGAAGACTCATCTGGTTTGACCCAATCAATTTTGGACTATAGACCTCATGCCAGGGTATACTTAGTTTACCTTGACAAGTAGTGGTACAAATTTAAATTCATGAGGACATATTATGATCTACAATGTGAATTACTAGACTGACTCTCTTTCTTTAAAATTTATCAAGCAAGCTCAAAAGAGGAGCAAGTACAGTTGTGTGAGTTTTACTTACACAACTATGTTGTGCCACATAATAGAGATTAGAACCCTAACTTGTATGTTGGGGATGTTATTTTAAAATAATTTTAATATTATATGTTAAATGAACATAAGAGAGGGAAATAAATATAGGAATACAAAAAAAGAGAGGGAGTAGCCAACTAATGATCGAAAGAGAATCTGACATTATTGAGATTGTATTGAATGAATGGGATGAAATTATGCACAATAAACAAGTAAATTCTTGGTTTCATAAAAACTATGATAAAACTCAAGATTTCTATTTAGAGCTAAGAAATTCTATTGGTCCTCTAGTAGAAAGTTCATGCCTAGAAAGGTGGGATGAAATTTTTATAAAACTAAGAAGGAAGGGGTCATATTCTCCTCATAATCTCAAGATAGCTTTTAATAGAGTCCAAAGATACATATTACTTTCAGGTGACATAGGAATGAAGTTTCTAAGCATCATATTTTAGCCACCCTTATTCTAGTATCCCATACTAGACTAGAGGAATATGGTTCCCTTGGATGCAACTAGAGAAGTGAACCACTGACAACTATATGAGCATAGTTGTGGATTATATGCCCATCTTTCTAGTGTTGCCACTGAGCTGATTAATCTTAGGGATGTTTGTGAATCCAAAATGAAAAAGTTTGATGCTCAAGGATGAGTAACACATTAAGTTGGTGGGTGTGATGAGCCTTAGTTTTATTATGTTTTCTCATCTTTTCTAGCCATAATTTCTCAATTAACTTTTATGTTTTTAATCATTTCCTACAAGACGTTTGCCATACATAGATATATTTAACCATAACATTTTAGTTCATGTATCTTTGAATAGTTAAGACTTTTGTTATGAAAATTAAGTATATGATATTTTATCTTTTTCTATATAGTGTGTTTTTATCATGATATGTTTTAGAGGATGTTTGAAGTAGTAGGTACATAAATAGAAGCATTCATAAACCATCCTATAGGAGTGGATAACTATCATGAAAACATCCTATAGCCAGCATGTAGCCAAATCCAATAGAAAGAAAAATTCAATCTGTTGACCTAACTGACCCACAAGAAGTCATAACAACATTGTAACAAATTAAATAAAGTCAAGAAAAGGTCACAACATTCAAACTTATCTTATATACATTTCATGGTTCTATGTGACAAATGGCTCAAGTAAAAGGATAGATTTTTACAACTAATTCTTCTACTTTATAATCTATTTTATTTTACAATAAGATAATCTCCCCTATTATATATAAAGGATATCAGGGTTGAGATAGAATATATTGATAGTGTAATATAGAGAATTAATAGAGAATATAGTTATAACTATTATATTGTGTAAGCTAACAATTTTATAATTTCATATAGCAGTAATTGCTACATTTGTTTAATATGAGAAAATACTTTTTGAGTTTAATATAGCATGTTGAAATTAAAGGTTGAAGCACAAGTTGGATGAAGGAAGGGCCCCCTTTTAAATCCTTGTTGCAATAACCTAACTTGTTAGTCTAGTTAGTATTCTATTTAATTCATTTATGCATTTGAGTATTCATTTATGTTATGTCATGTCAGATTGATTTATTAATTTCTTTAGGAAGCTTCCACAATTGTAATTAGTGTGATTATTATTTCTTTGAGTGATTCAATTTATGTAATTTAATTTAGCATATATTTTATCATCTAAGAATACAATTTGTATAAGGTCAAATTAGAAGGTTGAGTGTGCACATACAATACCACCATCCTATCAAGTTTACATCCCTAGGTTGAAAAATTAAATGAATTAGAGGATACTAGTCTATGGTAACTCTCCTTGTCTTTAAGAAGCAAGAGAAGTCTATCCGATTGAATATTTGTTGCTCATCATGAGACACCAAATCTAATTACCCATGTGGAAGGATAAGATGAAAGTGCAATAAGTGTTTTGCCTTTACATTTTCCCTTATTACTATATTTATCCGTAGAAGACTCTTGTGTTAATGAAATTTTATTGTAATAATTAGGGAAATTGATATTATGCTTCTCAAGCATCTTTTTTAGTTGGTCAATTTGATTCTTCATGTGTTTGGTTTTATCATGCTTAGTTTTATTATAATATCCACATGTCAGTCACTCTTTCTTATGTTTCTCAACTAAAGAGAGGACCTAATTGATTCTTTAGACTTAGCATCATATTTATGATCCTTTATTTTCTCTAGGTCCTTATTCTATTTATTGTCCTTACTATTAGAAGTCTTATGTTTGACACGACTCACAATTGAGGCATATGATTTGGAGGATTTTAGTGTACCCATTTGAACAATCTTGTCTTGCTCCCAAATCAAGTCAATAGTCAAATCATCAAAGGATATCATGGTCCATGTAGCTCCAAAGGCACTCTTGTGGCATGGAAGATATAAATGAAGACACAATAGTTATAACCTAATTTGGAAAATATGTAAATAATAAATTGATCAACCATTTTTTTCATGCTGAATAAATTCAAATACAAACTAAGTGATTTGAATTTTGTGAAGATGTTTTGTATAGTTTCAAAATTACCAGGGCTCAAATTGATGAGCTCATTTCCCAGTTCATGTGCTCTCATTATGTCCTACTTCTCAAAGAGTTTTTCTAGTGTGGCCCACACATAATTAGGAGTAGTTATAGATTCAATGTGAAAGAGTAAGTCAGGAGACATAGATATGCATAATAAATAATAGAGTTCATTACTTATGTTAAAACACTTCACCTTATCTACATCAAGTGTTATTTTTGTTTCTTTACCCATAATGATTCAATGTAAATCTTTACTCCTTAAGAGGATTTTAACTTTGGTTTCCACTCATGATATTTGAATGGTGTAAGAAGAAGAACCATATTTCAATCTTTGGTATAGAAATAAAATATGTGTTGCATTGATAGTGATACAAATATAAGGATATACAACCACCATTAAAATTATATACATTTAATTTTACAAGGATCTAGAATAGAACCAATGCATATAGATAAAAAAACCAACACTTTAAAAAAATGGCACATGAAAACAAGTTATAGGCTAAAAATTATGTGAGTTTAAATTTTTCAATCGTAAAAGAAATCTACAATTTACAAAAATTTTGGGTGTGAAAAAATTTTCACTCAGATTTTCATGTAAAATTTATGCCACATTGGGTTGGAATAACATACTCAAAACTATTCACTCAACTCCCTAAGGTTAGGCCAAGGCAACCAATATAATGGATGGGCTTTGGATTGGCTTGGTTGTTAGGTGGAATGGAATTTGGATTGGGTGGTGGAAATGGGTTTTTATGATGGAAAAAAATACCTTTGTAGTGTTAAGATATTCATGAAAATATCTCTAGGGTCTTCTAATCTCTGATATTATGAGGAGGAGAAGCTTCTAATCGATACTAAGATTGGGTAAATAAGGGAGATTAGGTTGAATGACTCATAAGATGATATCAAATTTGAAATTTGTCTAAGCCCAATTAATGTAATCCATAAATTTGAATGATATAGGATGATGCTAGACCTGAGGAGAAGAAGGAAGGGTGTGGAGGTGAGGATCTAGGCTTGGATCATGTTATATTATTGACCTTTTTTCTAAGGGAAGACAATGATTGGTGAATCAAGAATTTATTATTATTCCTATAAGGAATTGAGAGAGTAAAAAATGAGGTGGGGCATTGTGTTAGAGTGGAAAACCTCTCTCCTACAATTCTCATTGATATCAGACTATATATTAACTATAGGACCAAGTGTTGTAACCCTAGTAAAAAGAGATTCTCTAATAAGATTGAATGTGTTAAGAAGTGTCATCCAAAATGTATTAGGCAATGTTTAAGTGTATGAGCTTGTTTTAATATAATATGTGAGGACCTTTTTCATTTTTAGAGCAAGGTTTTGTATGGCTTGTATGATTGGATAAGGTTTTTGGCAATATTTTATTTGTTTTAAGAATATTTGACTGAAATAGAAATTAATTGCTTACTGAAATGAAATAAATAAAAATAGAGAGAAATAAGAAAAATAAAATTAAATAAATTAAAACTTATTATTTTCTATTTTATAACTTATTTTCAATGCATGCAAAGTAAGAGAGAGAAAGATCTATTTTAACTCTGTTAATGC
This sequence comes from Torreya grandis, assembly GCA_037957365.1. Lineage (NCBI taxonomy): Eukaryota > Viridiplantae > Streptophyta > Pinopsida > Cupressales > Taxaceae > Torreya > Torreya grandis. The sequence goes on from JARHVA010004787.1 coordinate 312,857, forward strand.
CAAATTTTGTAACTTTTCTAGATGCAATCTATATGAAGTTGTTTTTATGTTTTTTTATTTATATATGAATGAATATACTATGTAAACTATATTTTCTCAAGATTTAAGTGATTCAATAAATATCTAAACTCCAAACAGTAATACTATGAGATTCCTAGAGTTTTCTTTCACCCAAACAAGTCAAGAACATGTTTTTAACCTTTCCAAGTGTTGCACACTAGCTATGAACAATGTATGTGAAATGGAAATAAATTATTTAAAGTATGATTTATCTGATTAAATAAATTAAAAATAGCATTCTTAATTAATCTAAATAATAGAAATCAAAAGTATAATAACACCACTTGTTCACCTTGGTTTGTCTAGGGTTTTTCTACTTACTAGCTGCTTTCTTGAGAATGAAAATAGCTTGTTTTAAAATTGAGAACTTATTTCAATGGCTGAAAATGTAAGTTATAATCTCTAATGTTAACCTAGGTTTTATATGCAAGATTATGTTGTGAAATAATATATTGAATGAATGCAATAAAATAAAGAAAGTAATCATTATTTTAATGCAAGGAAAGGAGAGAGAAGAATTATTTTTTCTATCAAAACTTGATTTTTAAAAAATAAAGATTTAAGGTAAATCAATTATGAATGATAATTTAATTTAATCTACTGAATAAAATAAATAAATATAAACTAAGAACCTTCAATATGATCATGATGTTGACTAGCTAAAAGTCAAACATTTATTGCACTATGGTCCTTAGTATGCTAGATATTTTACTCAAACAAAGATTTTTGGAACTATTTAAAAATAAGGATGAATAAATGACTATAATAAATGGGAAAAAACAATAAAAACACAAATCTAAATAAAAAATAACTGACTATGGCTAGTTAAAGACACTATTTATAAAGACCTAGTTATAAGAACAATGGTTCTCATTATCAAGAACTATGTAGTAGGACACAAAATCAATAAAATAAAATATCCAAATAAACTGTATTAGGTTGTGACTATAAATTTTCAATAATATTACACTCTAATGAAAATTTTGAATCTAAAATGAATCCAAAATTGGTTTAATTTTAGAAGAGTAATAGAGGTTGCATGAATGATTTTAACTGAGTTAAACTTAAGAAGGACTCAAATAATTGTAAATAGAATAGGGAGTGAGATATACCTAATTGGAGGCAAAATTAAGGTGTAAAAATAATGAACATGATAATAATCATGAAAATCATGTTAAATAATAAGCTCTAGAAGCTATAATTAGAAGGTGAGACAATGGTGATGGAACCACCCTATTTATAGGGTTGGTACATAACTTCCACTTATAGGGATAAAAACACCCTATAATATTATGAAACCAACCCTTATTTAAAACAAAATTACTCTTATATAATGATTTCATTAGGGAATTTTACACAACTACCCTGATGAACTTGTCACTCATGGGGCAGTTATGTAACCCCATAGGGTAGTTTCATCATCTAATAGGGTGATTTTTTCATTAATGAGAAATTTTTTAAAATAATTTGAGGGTGGATAAAATGGGGGAAGGGGATTTGAGGGACCTATAATAGGGAGAGGGAATAAAAATAAGAAGGGGTGTTAAAGAGTTCCCTTTTGAACATTATCAAGAGGTCACTACATTAGACATTGCATGTCAAAAACTATGCAAAAATTAGGTGCATAAAATATTAATCCCTCAAGAGGACACTTTTTCATGAATTTATTATGGTTTATTACCAAGTAGTGTCATGTGGAATGTAAATAGGAAACTATAAATACTTACCTTATACACCTCAATGGTGTAGCAAAGGCAGTTGATACTTTGTGTAACCTAAAATCAAAATATGAGAATCAAGTGAAATGTGACAAAAAAGTATAAAATGAAATACATAATAAAATTATGGAAAATAATATTTACCATACATGTATGAACATCATACTACTTGAAATGTCTTATTGGGGGACTAAATCTGGCACCAAGTAGTCAAGAACCTATAAAATCATAAAAACATGTTACAAAAGATATAAAGCTATGAAAACATTTATTTTAAAACATTAATTTTATAATTTATGAAAAATGTGATTTTTAAACATAAAAATTTCTATATAATGTGAAAATTTGAAAAAAAATAGAAATATATTAAACTAAAATGACTAGTTTAGGGCCCAATATATTCAAAACTTGTCAAAAACTAACTCATTTGTGACAATTACTTTTGAAATTTATTGATATCTAGATTTTTTATGACCATTTTAAGCAAGAAATAATTCAATAGGAAGATTAAAATGAGAGGATATTGAATCTACCAGTGGGAGGAGCTACGGGGAATGATTAAGAAGTTTTGTGACATTTTTCCTTTTACCCTAATTCTACAATTTTTTGTCAGATCTCACTAGAAATCCAATAAATTTTAAACAATGGTTTTAATATTTTCATGAAAAAGGGTATATTAGTAAAATATAGGATTTTTTTCATATTTTATAGATTATGTGAGTTTTGGGAGGATTTTGGAGGGCACACATTATGAAAATGGAACCGTCGCTTAGGGATGGAACCGCCAACCTTTATAGCCTAGTAGTTATGTAACTTATATGGTAGAACCATAACCACCAATGTTTACAATGGATTAGTTATGTAAACAACACATAAGGTAGTTAAATTATTATTTAGAGTGGTTACGTAACTACCTAAGGTAGTTTCATAGCTACCACCTATAAATAGGGGAAGCTGTATTCACTAGAACTAGGCAAAGAAACTTGATTTTTTTTAAAGGATGGAATTAGTCCTTGGGATGACTTACTGTAATTTATTTTTTCAAAGATATTACATAATATGGATCACATATCATTATTAGGATTGTCTCCCTTGAGTCTTGGCACATCTAATAGGAGATGAGTTAGTTGTCCTTAGTCGAGTTGGCATCCTACAGGTTGCATAGGTGGGGATCATCCCAAAATCTAGTCAAATGCTTGGTGACATTTGTAATTACTGAGACCTTAATAAGAACATGTTTGTGCTTCCTTAGGCCCTAATATAGTGTATGATCACTTGTATTTATGTTTTTTAGATCATGACCCTTCCTATGACTATCAATCTGGTATCTATTCAAGCTTTTGAGATCATAAATGAGGCATATGGTTGGGTAGAGCATTTTGGATACATCAATGCACCTAATGTGGATGTGAAGTGTGGTGTGAGGATTTTTTAATTTGATCCCCAACCTATGGAATGACATTATTACTATTCTTACATCCTAGATAGTGGGAGATAATGGTACCAATAGGTTATTGTTCAGGTTGTCACTGAATATGTGAAGTATTGAGGAGAGGGGAGCACACTACTCCTCAAAAAAGATTTATTGGCTCAAAATTATAAGTATTTGTACCATGTGGATCATATAGTATCCATATTAATTATCCACTTGATGATTTTTATGGGTTAGATATATGATCACATCATCCCTTATTACAAGGGAGTGTTAATTAAAGGGCCTAGGGACATTAGGTCCACTAGATGGATAGACATGGTGCCATTCTATACTTTTCCTTGAGTAGTCAAGACTTTTAAAATAAAATACATGATTCTCTTTCCTTATTATGACATGGTTGGGAAATGGGATGATAAGGGGTTTCACCTGGCATTAGTTATTCGAGCCACTCAGGTTCAATATAGGCTCTCACAAATTGAAGTGTGGCCTATATATAGGGTACCACAATAATTTGGTGTGCCCTACATGGGAAACCTTCCTATCCCTAAGATAATTTATAGGGGCATATGAAAGGTGAGATTTGAGATATTAGGATGGTTGGCATGGTACCTAATTATGATAGAGGTACCCATCCCCTAATTAGTTCATCAAAGAGTGGCACAAGGACCTCCCTTATAGCCAACTTAAGGAGGAAGACATCTCATAGTGAGAAAGTAGAAAATGGGCCCACCAACACCATAGTATGGTGCCATTTAAGATGACCCTACATAATAGTGGCATTCAGGAGGTGGAGATGGTGAGGCTCTAGAGTCTATTAATTTGAAGGAGGACCTTGATATTTAATGAGGAGGCCATGGATGATTTGACCTTGATTATCATGAGGGGGATCTAGGTAAAATGTTAATTTACATATTTTTATTTATATTTTTTATTTCACTTTGTAGCTTAGTTATTCATATTATTTTACATGATTTGGATCTTCATGTCCATTGGACCTGATGTTGATTTCACTCTTTGATTATAGATACCATGAATGGGTGGAGTATGATGAAGGGAACCCTATTTAACCTTTTCTAATTGATGATTGGCATGACTAGAGGATGGATCCTAATAGATATTTGACTCCTTACAAGGATTGGTTGATATAAAGATGTATTTTTCCCAATGTACCATACATTCATGATAGTGACAACATTAAGGATGGAGAATATCACCTTACTAGCCAAGGAAAGGATAGATGTTTCCCTAGTGGATACAATGGTAAGTGGAGGAGGAGGTTCAGCCTCTATCCATAAGATAAGAAATATAGTCTCAAAGGGAGGAACTAGTAGGAACCACCATATTAACCTCCAAGCTGGAGTGGGTGAGATGGCCTCAGAAAGAGGCACTAGTAAGATATTTTTTTGGAGTGATATCCCTTAACATCCAATTGTATTAGGACCTCATCATAGGAGGATAGGATTATAAGGCTTGTTATATATGTTTTTATATACCATTGTATGTGTTGATTTTTCTTAGATTCCTTGAAACACATTGGCCCTCTACGAAGGTGCTTGTAATGGGCATTATTTTTATATAAAATCAACATTTATTATGATAAGTATTTAGACATTTATTTTACTTCCTAGTGACTTGTCATCATATATTATGGGATTTAATTTTCATGATTTTGTTTTTTATTTTATGCACTCTAGATGATTAAGAATCTGATAATATATCATGTATTTATATACTTTAAATATAGTGATGTGTAATATGATTATATATGTGGGAAAAAAAATGTAAGTATATGATATTATGTGATGAACATGTAAAATATGCTAAAATTTTATTTGTATGTGATGACCTAGTTATTGAATTTACATAACCATGACTCTCAATTTACATTAGAGAATGAAAAAGGGAATAGGATAAACATGAGGTGATAGAGAATGAAAACCATAGATAAAAATTTTGTAGGAAAAATGAAGATGACCTAATCCATAAAATAAAAAGGGGGAAATTTTTATTCTTTATAAAACTTACAAAATACTAAATTTTTTGGATTTGCTTAGATATGAATAGCCTTGGTATAATTATTAAGTGGGATAAAGTTACCCTTTTCAGCATAGGCATATAGGCAAGGTTTTGGAATAAATTTTAACTTGGACACTATTTTATTTAATAATGATTCTACATTTATCTTTTATATTATATTTGTAACCCCCTACACTTTATATCATGTGAATATGAAGACACATGGACTCATCACCAAAGAATAGATGTAGGTGAGTAAGGGCACCTCTCCACAATGTTAACCCCACACAACTAGTAAGATACGAGGGATCAAAGCCAAAGGATAGTAGGGTTGAGAAATGTGAAATTTGAATCTTGTTTTTTCATAAGATTTTAATTTTCATAAGAGTGTCTAATTTTATATTTACAAGGTCCTCACCCCTAAATATTGGCCCTATACAACTAATAAGATGCAAAAGCTCATCACTAAAGACCAAGATAAGTGAGTAAAGTTACCTATTTTTAGCATGTTAATGTTTTAATTTAAAAGGAACCATGAGAGGATATTATACCATGGACAAGATTAAATATTAGGATATGGGCTAGCATTTTCTAAGTTATTCAAGAAGATATAGGAAAAATAGTTGTAATCTACTCATAATAACTAAGATAAGGATGAATTTAATGCTGATTTTGAAAATGTTTTCTATAAGATGATATTATACTATTAGAATGGAATGAGATCATATGTTTCAATTTTAAATTTTCATATTATGTGAATTAATAACCAAATAATCACTAGATAAAAAATTTGATATGTAGATGAACATATTGTAGTCATATAAAATGTCTAAATTGGTAGTTTGAGTGTGGCTTGCGACACCCCATCCATAGGTCCCTTTACATGCTAAGAGCAACCCTTCTAGACACATTTTTACTCATTACGAATCATCTAAAACCTTCTAAAATTTCATTCCACCTTAGCCAAATAGTATTCCCCATGTCAATCATGTTCCCCTAGGTCCAAATCTTGTAGGATAGGAGCACCCCATTTGGACTATAGCACCCCATAGAGAAGCGTCCTATTTTTGGTAGTCTTATCCATTTTCAATTTGAGAACTAATGGTCATTTTCATTGAGTCCTTATCCTTAATTAGGTCAGCCTAGCACAATACATCTAACCCATGATCAATTATTCCCTATAAAAGCCCCCTCGAAGCTCATTTATAAGGAGAGGTGACCAAACTTACAAATCAATCAATAATAAACACAAATCACTACGGAAAACAATCCTGTTCTTTACACATAATCACACAACATAGATACAAACCTATTCAAATCCTCATACCAGTCCCCTAGTGACCTCAAACACTATAAATTTAGAATTTTCATCCAATCACACTATTGCACAAATCACACTAGGTGGGACAAATAAGCATGGCTTTATCCCTCTTCAAAGTATTGATATGTAGGAAGCATGCCCACATAAGGGGTGTGGATTACACTTTTAGTACATATTTCACACTAACCCCTCTCTTTCTCAAGTAACTCAATTGTTATTTTATCAAGCATGATGAAGGGTTAGGGTTTGAAGACAAAATTAGCTCCACAACAAATTATATTAACAATCAAACACTCAATTTTTCATAGGCACACTCACACAGGCACAACGTAACTACCTAGAAAGTTTCAAGTCTTGGTGATTAGTTTGGATAACAATGGTAGGAATGGACAATAGTGTCAGACACTAAAGCATCCACTTTTTGATGCTCTTATCCTTTCACCCAGCAAAATCTAGATTTAGTTTTATAACACCTTCCCAATATTTCATATCCATTTTCAACCTCTGTATCAACCGTCTTAGTCTATTTTCTAGCTAAGTTATATTTATTCTTATTTATTTCTATTTTTAGAAAGGTGAAAAAGATAAACAATTACACAAATCAAGATTATATTTATTACTATATTCTATATTTATTCATTAATATAAACCCTTAACTAAAATAGGAATAAAAATCCATTATTTCCCAATAAGTTAAATCATTTGGTGAACCTAACTTACTTTGTGCACAAAAACCCTAGGGAAAATTCCTTGTTGATTTCTAGCAATATGTTTCTTATTTTTTTTAATTAAATCAGATTTAACATAAAATAAAAAATGGATCTCACATATTTAAAAACATTTCTTACAAATAAAAATGAGTCCATACTTGGTCCTATCATGTATATGAATGATGAAGTTTACTATATGTTAATGCAAATCTTCATTCTTTCCCTTTCATGCTTACTTTTTATAATATGTGATGATATTAATAAATTTATTGCTAAACATGTTAAGATCCCTTTCCTTAAAATCAATGTTTACTTTTTTTTAATATAAGGTTTCATTATTTCATTTACTCTCTCTCTCTCTCTCTCTCTCTCTCTCTCTCTCTCTCTCTCTCTCTCTCTCTCTCTCTCTCTCTCTCTCTCTCTCTCTCTCTCTCTCTCTCTCTCTCTCTCTCTCTCTCTCTCTCTCTCTCTCTCTCTCTCTCTCTCTCTCTCTCTCTCTCTCTCTCTCTCTCTCTCTCTCTCTCTCTCTCTCTCTCTCACATGTAGAATAATTTTCAACTCTATCTTGATAAACATGTTATAAATTTCATATTACAAGTCAAAGCTTTTTATGCATTAGTGCAAAGTTCCTTGCTCTCTATCCCATGTTTGTTATCTCTCATGTGGAATGTTCTTTATAGTCATATTTCTATACAACTTATAAATCCAATTACATGCATTTCATCCCACATACATGGTTTCTAACTAAATGCATATAACTCTTTAGCTACTTTTGAGTATTTCCCTATCACTACTAGACATAAGAAAACACTAGCAGTTATATCTATTACTCCTCACTTCAAACTTGGTTCACCTAGATCTTATCCTTCACCTACTACCATATATATGCATATAGTAGATCATGTAGTACATGTTATCACCCAAGTTTATGAAGATAGGTAGGTTGATTACACCCATGGCTATAGCGTTGTCACTTAGGTTAGCACCCCTTTCGATATAGTTTCAATTCTTGAACTCCTTTAATGATTAAATGCTTAAAAATATGTGTTGTATGTATCCCTTCATAATAATAGAGTTCTTATTTACACTGAACTAGCTTATGTCACCTCTATCCTCAACATAATGCAATGGACTGAAGAGCATATTTCCTTTGAGAGAGAGGATTTACCCTCATGCCACATCATTGAACAAAATCTACCCCTGTATATTCAATTAAAAATTAATGATGTAGGGGTAAAAAGAGTGTTAGTTGATAATAGTTTAGGACTCAACATTTGCAACATTTATTTTCTAAAACATCTTAATATATAACCTACAAATCTAGATCATTCCAACATGAACATCAAAGGTTTTCACAACATTCCATGGAAAGTCATGGGCCAAATAACACTCAATATTACTTTGGGACCTAAGACATTTCTAAGAACTTTCCAAGACATGCCAAATGACCTCAATTATAATTTATTATTTGTTCAGCCTTCGATTCATGATATACATGTGGTCCCTTTCACACTCCATGCTTGTCTAAAATTTAGTCACAAAGGCTAAATCTACATGTGTCTAATTGATAACAAACCTTTTAAATACTTACAGGTTACCAAATCTCCATAGAATTACATTTTTCACTTTAATCCCATCAATATATTTACATAGCCCACTACTCATAGTGTACTTTCAGACCATAAAACACATCATAAGCTTCCAAGTTTTGTAATAAAACTAGTATCAAATCACTAATTTACCTATCCTTTTTCACTTAAATGTCTTCATAAGATGGCATATCATGGCAAAGGTCTTGGAAAGCATAAATAAGGAATCATCAATCCTATCAAGGCATCCACACAACATAAAAAGTAAGGATTGGGATATCAACTTACCCTTCTTCATGATAAACCTTCTTTTGCTACTTCAAAAAATATAATAATTTTTCCACCCATTGCACTTAAAGACCATACATTTAATATTAATTCTATATTATCATTGGTCTATCTTTATATCATTGATGATACAATTTCACTAGATATACTCACATTAGATGAATTCTTTAATGATGAATCCCTTTTATAGCTTCTTGGAGTATATGAGGACCTCTCATATCGCTATCATAAAAACATATTTCCTCATCACACAAATTACCATGCTTACTTCAGAGAAAATTTAGATTCTCCATAGGATATACTAGTTGATTCGAATGATATTGTTCCTACAACCCCATAGACACTAGATCATTTGAAATTTCTTAACAAGGAAATAGTTGATTTTAATTTTGGAACCAATTAGGATCCCCATATTGTCTTGTTAGCCACTTCCCTATGAAAGAAAGAGGATACATATATTCATAAAACTTTTATAAATTTCCCAAATATATTTGCTTGGTCTTACTTAGATATGTTAGGAATTGATACATCTATAACAATCCATCAAATTCCATTACACCTTGATGCTAAAATGGTTAAGAAAAAAATTCACAAAATGCATCCTAAGGTGTCTCTCTTAGTCAAAGATGAGATATATCTCATCTTGAATGCTAGATTCATTTGATTAGTAGCACACCCTGAATGGATTTCTAATATAGTCCCCGTGGTTAAACCCAATGGATAAATTTGATGTTGTTTTGATTCTCAAGATTTAAATAAGGCATGCCCAAAAGATGATTTCCCCTTGCCTAATATTGACATGATCATATATTCCATAGCCGGGTATGAAATGTTATCATTCATGGATGGATTTTCAAGATACAACCAAATCAAAATCATTGAAGAAGATTAAGAAAAAACATCTTTTATAACACCTTGGGGTACATTTTTTTACATTGTCATGTCTTTTGGATTAAAAAACACTAGATATACATATCAGTGTACTACGGTGCATATATTTCATGACTTAATTCACCACACCATCAAGGATTATGTTGATGATTTATTATCTAAATCCAAACAATGAAAACATCACACCATCGATTGGAGTCACATTATGCAAACTCTTAGGTTTCATTATTTCTTAGCATGGCATATAGGTTGACCCTAAGAAAGTCAAATCAATTATCGATATGTCACCTCCCATGAAATTAAAACAACTTTGATCCTTACAAGGCAATATCAAAATAATATACTATTTTTTAGCTTAACTTAATAATAAGACTCAGTCATTCACTCAATTATTAAATAGAGATAAATTTTGTTTGGGACCAAGCTTGTCAAGAAATATTTAACACAATAAATCAATATCTTATTAATCCACCTATTCTAATACCACCTATACCTGATAAGCCTCTCCTACTATATATCTCAACAATAGATCATGCATTAGGAGAAATTTTTAGCACAACATGATTATCAACATATTGAGTGAGTAGTTTATTACATCAGTCTCACATTAGTTGATTATGAACAAAATATTCTACAATGGAAAAACTATGTCTAGCATTAATTTTTGCCACACAAAAACTTTGACATTACATGATCAATAATGAGACTCAAGTTATCAAAAAATCATATCCCTTGAAGTTTATAATGGCAAAACCACATCTCTCTAGTCACATCACAAAATGGGTTATGTTATTAATAGAATTTAGCATAAAGATAGTTCTACAAAAATCAATAAAGGGCCAAATCATTATAGATCATTTGGAAGTTGCACCACTCTTTTACACGAATCATATCAATGACACATTTAAAGATTTTTTTACTACCTATTATACTCATTATGACACTTGGACCATGTTCTTTGATGGTTTTTGATGTGCATCTAGTACAAGGGCAAGAATTGTCTTTGTTGATGCTTATGGTCACATAGTTCCTATTGCATATCAATTAAGCTTCTCTTGTACCAACAACATTGTAAAATATGAAGCACTTATCTTAGGTCCCTTTGCTACTTAGTCCCTCAAAATTAAATCTATTTCAGTCTTTGATGATTCCTAACTTGTGGTCAATCAATTCAATGATGTCTATCAGACAAAAGAAGAACATCTTATCCCTTATTAGAATATGGTACAATGTTTATTACCACAATGCAACTACTTTTATATAGAAAGTATACCAAGAAAATACAACCAACATGTAGATGAAATGGTAAGTGACACATCTATAATTCCTATCAACATCAATGATGATAAATTTATTTTCACAATTAAATGATTATAATCACCATCAATATCTAACATGGATTTGATTGCCCTTTCCATCTTAGCCACTATGTGTAGTTTTATAACTCAAGAATGGTTCTATGATATATATAAATTTCTAAGGAAATCTATTACACCAGACACTTTCTCATGAAATGACAAACAAGCACTATGTTATGTAATCATTGGTAGAGACATTCTTAAGTGATCCTTTAATAGACAATTGCTTCAATGCTTGACTTTAGTAGAAGCCAAAATTACTCTTACATAGATACATGATAGTGAGTGTGGTGGTCACTTTAGTGGAAAGGCCATGTCACACAAATTACTTCAATAGGGATACTACTGGCCCACCATAGAAGCTACATGTTCATAATACATAAAGCTATGTAATAAATGTCAATGACATAGTAACCTACATCATACACCATCACAATAATTACATCTTATTGTCTCTCCATGGCCATTTATGTTATGGCGATTTGATCTTATTATAAAGATTAAGCCTAAGTCTACTGATGGACATAAGTTCATCACCATATCTATAGAATACTTTACCAAGTGGGTGGAAGCCACTCCACTTCAATCTACCACAGGTGCAGACATTTGTATTTCCTCATGAATCATATTATTTCACACTTAAAATTACCCATAGCTATCATTTATGATAATGAAACATCATTAAAGAACAAAAATGTTAAGAAAATTTACATAAAATATAATATTAAACACACATTCTCCACTCCATACTACCCACAAGGAAATGGTCAAGTAGAGGCTACCAATAAAACCATCAACAACACTTTGAGCAAAATAGTGACCAAAATTTGAGATGATTAGCACAATTAACTATTCTATGAATTATGCACTTATCTCACAAGTATTCTTATAACCATAATATCCACTCCTTATTCACTCATTTATGGCATAGAGTTAGTTTTACCGTTGGAATTAGAAATCCCATCTCTGTGTGTCTCAATTAAAGGTATCCTCACTGATGACTAGTATCATGAAAACCATCTACAACATCTCAAGTAGTTAAACCATACATGCATTCAAGTAGCTAAACATCTCACAATCTACCAACAACATATATAATGATCCTACAACAAATGAGTTCATACTAGAGAGTTTGAAGTTAATTATCTCATTCTCAAAGAAAATCTATGAAATGTCACTGCTAAAGAAGAAATCAAAGGAAAATTCAAATTGAATTGGTTAGGTCCATACCTCATTATCAAAAATCTTAGACCTAAAGTGTATCATCTAGCCTTAATTGAAGGATAAAAACTCAAAATTCCAATGAATATTATGCATCTACAAAAATTCCATGGATAATATGTCATTACACACATTTTATTATACATAGTTGCTTTCTACTTTCTTGTACATAATTTCTCAACTTACTTATACATAGTTTCTTTTTGGTTTCTTATACATAGTTTCCTCATGTTTAAATGTACATAGCTTATTTAAAAATACCAAAAATAATATAACATGTCAAAATACAAAAACATTTAAATAACTCAAAACACTAAAAACTTTTAAATTATACATATTATCCATGCTTTGCATTTCTACTACCATGCTAGACTAAAATTTTGATGTTCTATGCTATGGTTTGTCAATTTATGTACATTACCATGCTTCACTTGATCTTATTTGGGTGTCTGCAGTGACACCTATTGATTATTTTACTCTACCCATCGAATGGGCATCCTACTTTTACATTCGAGACATACATCAACATATTTACCCACCGAGGGCATCCTCTACATGACTACATCATCTAGGTTATGTCATTCCTAAACCACACACTCTAGTTATCATGTTTATGTACATTGTTTACTAGCCTACATAGATTATTCTATCTATAATCACTAGTATATAGCACTTGTGTACTTCTTAGCATCTACTTAGTTTTGTTCTACATGTTTTTCATACTTTCACTTCTTGATTTGATCAATTAGATTCAATAGTATTTCCAACATTTGCATGCCTATTTTTCTTACTTTGAGTAGCTAGATGTGATTGCATTTTTTAGTTCTTATTTTTTTTACTTGTGTGTGCCTTAAGAAATTTACCAATGTCCTTTACTTATACTATTGTATGTGATTGTGGCCCTCGCACCAATCTTTCTTGTTTACAATTATATGTGTACATGGGCATTTAAACATTTCTTGTATGCTTGATTTTCCTAGTTTGAGTGACATGTGCCCATGTCCCTTATTTTCTTGTCCCCTTGGCCTATTTTGTATGCTTCTTTCTTATTGCCATGCGTGTTTGTTTACTTCTCAATTGTTTACAATGCCATGATCCACATCATGCATTAACATGCCTTCTTGGATGCCATGATGGACATCATGCTCCATCTCTCCTTACCAAATAACTAGATTTATAGTTTTAGTTTAGTATACTACATATGTTACTACATTATTACATATATCTAAGCATACCCATGTTGATCTAGCAATCTATAATACAAACTATGCTATATATTGAGACATATTTTGGATTATCATTGCTATATCATGTATTTTGTAGCATAACACACTTTTAATGTTATTTATTCTCAGGACAATCATTGTAGGGTCTTCACTCTTACCCTCAAAAGAGGGGGAAATAAATAGGGGCTTTGACAAAGATCAGATCCCTCTACCTATCAAAAATTAGTTTTTATAACACTCAAGACAATAATAAAAATTCAAAACATGTAGAATAAACCCCAAAAATAGGGATAAACACATAACAGTCATCAAAAATAGTTAAATACAAGAATTCCCCATTCAGACTACAATGCCCTATAGTAAAGTGTCCACTTTTTGGTGTTCTTATCCAAACAATCAAAAACCTATAATTTATACAAATAGATAGAAAGGTAAGGTCAATTATAGTTTTATCATCTACAATCCAATTTAGATTGGGTAGTTTTAGTATAGTTTTACTCAAATTATCTAGATATAGGGACATCATGCATGACATGATGGATCTCACTTCTAGTTTTAGATTGGGTAGTTGGTATAACTTCCAGATCAAAATCCATGTTACTAACACCAGTGATTGGGGGAAATGTGCATTGCATATTTGCCTTATTTTCTTTCCATTTCATTACCTAGGTATTCTTAGTAGTTACGTGTCTTATTCCATCTAAAGGTGGTTGGCATTATTATAGAGTGGTTTTTGTATAAGCCTAGTTCTTAGTTTCAAAGTGGCTTTTCATACAAGCCTAATATCCACCTTTTAGAGTGGTCAAGATTGGCCTAGTTCTCAGTACACATTTAGATATCCATGACACATTGTCATATTATAGAGCATTCATGGGCTTCATGAGCCATCTCATATGACACACATTGACATCAGTATCAATTCATATTTCACACTTAGTGAGTAATAATGGAGCCAAAGGACTAGCTAGCCTTTGTATTCTTGATTCACCTACTCAGAGGGATTAGACACATAGTCCAAATATAGATTAACAAATGCATGATCACATAGCTTCACTACATAGTGAGAAATGATGGAGCTAAAGGGCTAGCCTTTATATTCTTAAGACACCTTTGGGGAATTGAGTACTCATCTATGTTCATGATATTACTCTTGGTATATCACATACCCAACATCGCTAAACATCACAACATGTTTTATATTGGTTCACATACCCAGTGAGGTGAATTTGTTCCTTTATATTCCTCTCTCTTTTACCAAGTCTTTGTATGTTCTTATTTTAAACATAAAATGTCTAGTAATAACTGATCTACTCCTTATTTTCTATTATATATTTACTCTTCATGTTGTGCTCTCTACACACACTCAGTAGCACACATCTTCATGGGCTTCACCTTTGTAGTTAAGTTCAAGTACACTATCTATTTCTCTTTTATCTGAGTATTTTTCCTTATTGCATCACTAGAATAAAGGGGGGTGGGGGTAAATGTAGTCATATAAAATGTCCAAATTGGTATTTTAAGTGTGGATTGTGACACCCCATCCATAGGTCCTTTTTACATGTTCTTGTGACCCTTATAGACACCTTTTTACACATTACCAGTCATCTAGAACCTTCTAAATGGTCATTTTACCTTAGCCAAATAGTATTCCCTATGTCAATCCTAGTCCCCTAGGTCTTGAAATTGTAAGATAAGAGCACCCCATTTGGACTATATCACCTCATAGAAAAGTGTCCTATGTTTAGTGGTCCTATCTATTTTCACTTTAATCCCCAATGATCAATTTCATCTAGTTCTTATATTTAATTAGGTCAACATATCATGGATACATCTGACCCATGACCAATTATTCCTTATAAAATCCCATTCAAAGCTCATTTACAAGGAGAGGTGATTAAATTTACAAAGCAAGCAAGAATACAAATAAAGCACTAAGGCAAACTTTTATATTATTTACACACAATCACCCAACACAACTACAAACCTACTCAAATCCTCATACAAATCCCTAACCACCTCAAACACTATGAGTTTAGCATTTACATTTGAATCACACTATTTCATAAAGCACACTAGGTGGGATAACTACATATGGTTTGATCCCTCTTTAAAGTATTTCTATGTAGGTAGCATACCCACATAAGGGGTGTGGAAAGTAGGTTTAGTCTATATTTCACACTAAACCCCCTCTTTATCAAGTGACTCAAATGTCATATTATCAAGAATGATAGAGGGTTAGGGTTTGAAGACACAATCAGATCCACAGTGAATTTTGTTGATAACCAGTGCTCAATTTTTCACAAGAATGCTCACATAGGCACAACACAACTACTCAGAAAGTTTTAAGCCTTGGTGATCAATTTGGACAATAGTGGCAAGAGTGGACAATAATATCATACACTAAAGCATCCTATTTTTGATGATCCTATCCTTTCACCCAATGAAATCTATATTCAAGTTTATGACACCTTCCCATCCTGCATAGCCATTTTCAACCTCTATATCAGTCGTCTTAGTCTATTTTCCAAGTAAGTTGTATTTCTTCTTATTTATTTATATTTTTAGAAAGGTGAAAAAGATAAACAGTTAAACAAATTATGACTATATTTATTGCTATATTATGTACTAATTTATTAATCTAAACCCTTAACTAAAATAGGAATAAAAATCCATTATTCCTAAATAAGTTAATTCGTATAAAGACTATGAAAATGCAATGCAAATGAGGGTAATGTGACATACAAGTACTAGATATAGAAATGTTTTATGTTCAAAGAATTCACAAATTCACCAAACTTATTTACATCTAGAGTGCATACCAATAAATTCCACTATATAAGTCTTCAGTCACCATGTAAGGGATTAACCAAATTAGTCTGAATTTTTAACCTTCTCCTTTATTTTTGTTAATTCAACTATCAAATCTAAGGACAAGATATCCTACTATTTTAACCTTTTAAGACTTAGCAAGTGTAAATCCTATGTTTATTAAAGATATGAGTAGACTAAACTAGGGTGATAATATGAAATAAATATAGCCTCTAATTTTTTATATATTTGACTAACTTTGACTCTTCTAAAAATAGTAATAAATAGTGCAAGTAAGAACTTAGTTGGAAAATTATTGAGACGGATGATTTAGAGGATGGAAACTAAGGTAGAGGCTAATTTGAGTGTCATAAATATGATCCTAATGTCATAACCCCTCCTAGATAGTAGTTCCCTAATTTCATATTAGTGTCATTATTGGATATGTGGTAGTAGTGTCCCTATTTTGATGGTAGTGTCCTCTGTGCAAGACTATCATGAAATTCTTGGTGTACCTGTGTCTAGATATATGATGTTTGTTCCTACATGTATGAGTTTTAAAATATTATATATGGCCTATTTAGATTGAATTTATGATCAAACCCTAATATTTCATGTTGTTTGTACATCTAATTGATATAAGCTGAAAGGTCTATTTATTAGTGGGGTAAGTTAGACATCCTTAACCCTTATTGTGATGAGATTTGCCTACATACCAATATTCCAAAGAGGGATCAATATCCATTTGGTTTTCCCCACCTAAGTGTTGGTGTAAGTGCAAGTGTAGTTAGTATTATAGTGGACTTTAGTGCTTATAATGTGCTTGAGACTAGAAATCTAGTTATTCTGAGCTTGGGACTATTATAGATGGTAATATGTAAAAGCAAGGCAAATTAGGGAGTGATTAACTTAATTGTGCATAACTTGTTCTGAGTTTGAATGTTTATTTTGAGTCTAATTTCCATAGAGTGGTTAAAAGGCTAAAATTCATGTATATATACCATTATTATTCTTGTGTGGGTGCTAAAATAGGTCTATTCCAACTTTATGAGGTTTTAGATTTGAAAAGATATATATTTGTGGAAAAGGGAGGGAAAGGAAATTAACACAATTATTGGGACATTATCCCTATGTGACACTATTATCCCTATTATGGTGCTAGTATCTAATTAGCAAAACACTAGGCATAAAAGGCCAAGATGTAAGAATGATGGTTTGGGAGTACTTTAGGGATGACTAGGGACAAATATATCCTACATAAAGGATGGATAAGTGTGAAGAAAGGCTTTAAGATAGGTATAGGGATAATCTAGGGATATGTAGTCTCAATTATCACTCTTATCACTCAAATTCCACTTTTATGTAATTACATTTGATTCCCCATTATTATATAAATGTAGTAAAGTTAAATGACTAGGATAAATGAAAAACAAGTGTACATGGACTTACCTAAGAGGTGAAGCCCATAAATCTAGGTCTAAGTATGTGAAGCATGCTCTAATGCATGTTTTACAAGTGAAACATGCATAAATCAGTCTTTAGGAGATATCAAAATCAAAGACAAAAATAAGTAAAGTAAAATTGAGTAAAATGATACTGAGAGGAAAGGAATGAATACTCCTCATTGGGTATGTGTACCAATGTATAAACCTAATGATAACCTTTGTGAGTGCATGTATATAGTGATAAATTGGTGAATATCTTGGATTGAGCTAATGGATTTCTCAATCCTCATGTGTGGGTGGCTCAAGAACACAATCCAATTTTGACTCCATCATTGCCCACCCCTAATTAGTATATCATGTCCTATGAATAAATTGCATTGGACTAACGGTATATCCAACCCTCTCATGTAGGTTGATAAATAACTAAAGTAGGATATGAATCCATCATTTCCTACCCATGTGTAGTAGATTATCCAAAACTAAAACTACATAATGTAATTGGTTATGTAAGCTTTGTGTCCACTTGGGATTATTATGTGGTTCTAAGCCACTCATGAATGTCAACCACTACAGATGGATTAAGGCATGAAATTGGTGTGTAACCTAGAATATGGTTTTGGATGTATACAACATAGAGAATAACATGGAATTTTCCATTCCATCTGATCAAATGGTGTGTAAGTGAGAACATAGAACCAATGTGCCATGAACATGCCCCCAAAGTTGATATCTAAGCATATGCATTCTAGACTAAGTTGTAATAATATGTATCTAAATACTTGAACTATAAATGCAAATGCTTGTGTAATGCATTATGCCCCCAATATGAGAAAATTGGTATGAATATGAGTTGAATTAGTATGAATATAAGCAAAACTAAGCAAAAATGATAAATATATAATTAAACCTATGCAAACATGTATTTTACCTACTATACATTTCTAGTGAATCTAGGTTTCTTTGATATTGAGGCTAGTAGATAGTAGTTCCATATCTTAGATAATGGTTATAGGGTCCTAATTCAGGTGGTAATGTCCTAATGCTCTACTTTTTATGCAACTATATTAATCTCTATGTCAATATTTTCCCATTATATTTCTTTGAGTCTGATTTTTGTAATCTAAGATTGTGTGCTTGAAAATGTACTATGAGTACATTATAGGAGCCTAATATTTATGACAAAACCTTAGGAATTCCCCCTCTTTTGAGGGGAGTTATTGAACATGTTTAAGAACTACCTTCAAAATAAAAATATATGTAAGATGTGTGTTAGCTAGAGCATATATGATATCTACATAATAATCTAATATAATGTACATACATAACATCATAATGTAAGATAATATGAGCATAAGTTTGTAATGCTCAATGTATGTCATGTCTTCCATTCAAAAGGATTTCAAGATAGATATGAAAATTTATGTAACAATAAATTTGAGTAAAAATTGAGTAGTTACCTAAGGGGATGGGGCATGATGACCATCATGACACCTAATTAGGAAGGGGAGATGTATGAGGTCCCTCATAATATGTAAAACTAGAGTGTGTAATAATCAAGAGATAAGTGTCATGGTCATGATGCATAAAAAAATCATACATAAAACATACTTGAGGCATGAAAAGTAGGATAAGGTGTTATAATACAAGGGACATGGGCACATACACAAGCAATAATAAAGTTGGCTTAGAGACACATAGAAATACATGTTGAAATGTCTACATAGATAATCAAAAAATCACACACAAGGACATGGGCACATGTCCAAATCATACATACTATCAAAACAAGTGGCATATATCCAAATATTAATGGCATATTCAAATTCCCTTAAAATAGAAGAAGCATAGAGATATAATCAAGTCTAAAATATGTAAGCTAGAAATGAAAGGGTGCATGAACATGTAATACAAATCTATGCAAGATCTAATATATACATATACTAAGTCTAAAGTAGTAGTATCTAGAAAAAAATCTAAGTATAGCATAATCAATATCAAGATATAATAATGTTAAATTTATGATGTAAAGAGTAGAAATATTGAACTTGGTAATCAAAATGGTGTAGAGGTTACCCCCAAATGGGTGAATGTGTCCAATGAAGAACTAGTGTATCAGTGTATATGCCCCTAGTTGGTAGATAATAGCAAATCTAGATCGATGTAGTAGACCTAAGTCTTATAGCAATATGTAAGAACTCAACAAGAATAAGTGAAGCTTGTATGTATGATAAAATCAACTATACTAAGATAGCTATCACATGTAGTGTTTGGAAAATATAATAAATGTAAAAATGGCAATGCAAACAATCTATAATTTTGAATTTCTTGGGTAAATATTTGAATGTTTTTGTGTTTTGACATATTATATTATTTTAGTATTTTTTGGATGTAAGTTATTTACAAGTAATATGAAAAAAATTTATGATTTTATATGTAAAATTTCCTTAGATGCATGATGTTCAATGGTTTTTTGATTACCTTGCCATCAAGTGAAGCTAGATGGTATACTTTTGAGCTAAGATTTTATGTGATCATGTATGGGTCATGCCAATTTGGTTTGAATTTTTATTTGTTCTCTTCTTTGGCACTAATGTTTATGATATTTTATTTTAAACCCAAATCATTAACTTTGAATTCCATATTATGGACATAGTTATTGTAGGTCCATTGGATTCATTTTTGATATGTTGTGAGATGTTCAATGGATTGAATGCATGTGTGGTCCAACTATCAAAATTCATGGAGATGTATCTCTATATATTAATCATCTATGGTGAGCCCTTTTAAGGAGACTTGTAAGGATGGAATATCTAACTCTAGTGGGATAACTGCTTCTTTTCCATATACTAGTGAATAAGGAGTAACTCCTAGCGATGTTCAAATATTGGTGTGGTAAGCCCATAGTGCATAGATGAGTTGATTGTGCCACTCATCACCAAATTTAGTAACTATTTTACTAAGTATACTCTTGATTGTCTTATTTTTTTATTTTGCTTGACCATTGTCATATGGGTAGTACAGAGTAGAGATTGTGTTGGATTTTATATTTAGCAAAAAGTTTCTTCATTATTTTATTCTTGAAATAATTTCCATTGTTTGTGATGATGGTTATTAGGAGAAAAATTTGAGATATGATGTTGGTCATGAGAAAACAACATATATCTTGTCCCTTTGTGGATTGTATTGGAATTATTTCCACCCATTTTATAAAGTATTGTGTAGCAATGATAATGAATTTGTGACCTCCTACATATTTTGGATTTATCTTACTAATTAGATCAAAAACCCATAGCATGAATGGCCATGGGGATACGATGGGTTGTATTTACTATGAAGAGATGTGGTTTAGGTTTTCATGGCATTGGAATTTGTCACATAACTTGGTGTATTCATGTCATTCTTGTTCCATGGTTGGCAAATATTAACCATGTCTAAGTAATTTGTGTGACATCATTTAAGTAATTTGTGTGACATCACTTTACTACTAAAATAACCACCACATTCATTGTCATGCACCTGTTTGATAGCCAAATTAGCTTACTTGATTATTAAACATCAGATTAAGTGTTAGTCAAAATATATTTTGAAGAAACCCCCACTAATAATGACATATCAGATGGAGTTTCTTTGTAATTTGATTTTTTTTCTTATGAAATTATTAGGTGTAATAGATTTATGTAAAATATATATATTAGAGAACCATTCAGATTATATTGTGTTGCATGTGGTAAATAGGACTATTAGAGATATGAGGTCTACATGGGACATTGATGGAGATTATAATCATTTAATAGTGAAGATAGCCTAGTCTTATTCTATGTTAATGGGGATCAATGATGTTGTACTATTCATTACATTAGCATGATGATTATATTTACTTGGAATGTTTTAAATAGAGAAGTTTTCAAATTGACCCTATAGACATTGAACCATATTCTTTTAGGTAATGAGGCATTCTTATTTAGTTTTGTATATATTTGTAATCTGATTGACAATTAATTGTGAATCACTATAAACTTTAATTGATTCAATCTAGAAAGCCTAAGTTGCCTAAAGGCCTAATATAAGAGCTTCATATTTTGTAATGTTGTTGGTACATAAAAAACTAAGTCAATAAATATGGGGTATTATGTGCCCAAATGGGTTGATGAAAACAATTCTAGATCTAGAACTAGATGCACATCCAGAACTATCAAAGAACATTATCCTCATGTCAAAAATGGTATTATATGTTGTGAATTCATCCTTGAAATCATCATTGATAAGATTTGTATCTAATAATGGGGATGTTTCTAATTGATTTACAATTATCTAGCCTTCTACTAATTTTTGTAAAATGATCTTGAGGTTAAATTTTGTGAGTAACATAACCCATTCTACAATACAACCTAAGAGATGTGGTTTTGACATGAGGAAATTTAAAAGATTGACTTTTTGAATGACTTGTGTCTTATTGTTAATCATATAGTGCCACAGATTTTAAGTAGAAAATATAAGTGCCAAATAAAAAATTTCTATTATTGGATTTTTTTTTTCATAATCAACAAGTGTATGATTGATGCAATAAATGGCCCACTCTTTATGTTGATCATTATGAAGTGATAGGAGTACATCAAGTGCATGATATGTCATTGAGATGTAAACTTAAATTGGCTTCTTAGGTGTTGGTGGTACTAAGATAGGTGGTTTCAATAGGTAATATTTAAGTGTGCCAAATATTTCATGACATGTGATGTCCCATTTAAATTTTATATCTTTTTTAAGTAATCTAGTGAATGATTGAGTCTTATCTGTGATTTATGCCATAAAATGACATATTACCTAAATCTTGCCTTGAAGGGAGTGAAGTTGTTTTAAATTTTTAGGAGGAGGCATGTGTTTTATTTCTTTGACTTTATTGGGGTCAACCTTGATACCACTTTTGGATATTATAAACCCCAAGAGTTTACCCAATGAAACCCCAAATATGCATTTCTTGGGATTGAGTCATATATTGTATTTTTTTAGTCTCTAGAAAATCTATCACAAATCTATAAAATTGTGTTATTGTTATTTTAATTTTACAATCAAATCATTGACATAATATTCAAATAATTTTTGGATGATATCATGAAATATATGTGTCATTATTCACTGGTATGTTACACCTATATGTTACAATTAAGAAATTCCCCATGGCTTGGTAAAAGAAGGTTTTTTCAATCTTCTTCTATGATGTTAATTTAATTGTAATTGAAAAATCCATCCATAAAGGAGAACATTTCATATTTTTTTATGGAGTTAACTATCATATCAATGTTGGGTAGAGGAAAGTTATTCTTAGGACATGTTTTGTGTAGGTCTCTAAAATCACAACACTAGATTTGGTTGTTAGGTTTTATAACATGGAAAATATTAGCAATATTATTGGGGATGAGCAAATGGTCAAATGAAACCAACATCCAGGAGCCATTAGATCTCATCCTTGACTAAAAGAGTAATGTTGGGGTGCATTTTTCAATTTTTTTGTTTAATTGGCTTGGCATTGGGATAGAGTGTAATCCTATGTACTGTAATTAAGGGATCAATGCCAAGCTTATCAAAATAAGCCTAGGAAAATACTTTAGAAAAATATTTTAAAACCTGATGAACATATGTATCTTCTTCTTCATGTAAGGTAGTAGCCAATAGCATGATATGAGGATCAATATATGTGCCATGATTGGATTAAACTATCTCTTCATTAATTAATGTAGATCAATCCATAGTACATGGTGTTGTAGGGATAACATCATCTATGTGACATAACATATCATCTAAATCATTTGAACACTCACCAAAGTATGCTTGGGAATTTATATAATTAGGAAACATGTTATTGTGATATAAGGGAGATACTCATATGCCCCTAGTAATTATAAGAGAGCCTCATCATTAGTGAAGTCATTGAGAGTAGTTAGATCAAGAGAAGTTTTATAAATAATAAGATCAGGGTAAATAAATGAGAGTGTATAAACATGGTTTACTGTACCAGTTTCCCATGGAGTAGGTGGAAAAAACATAATATGTTGAGAAGTATGGTAAGATTACTTGGAATTGGATGTTTTATCTTTTTTATCCAAGTGGTTGTCTACCCTATTGATCATATACTTCAATGGGATTAAGGATTCTCTTCTCATATTTGCTAAGGCCCTATCCCATGTAACCCATTTTTTGGAAGTATCTCAAAGTAAAAGGAGAAGTGAACTTATTATCTTGTGCTCTGGAAGTATCTGGGGGAGTGATGCATCTGTTATGAATAGTAGACTAGAGTGGTGTTGTAGAAAAATCCATGTGAGGAATATATTTTCATGAAGGCTCTATATGTTGATAATATTTGAATGGTTCTTTATCAATAGGATAAGTGTAGATATGACCTATATATTTAAATTTTAAATATTCATGTAAAGTGGATGATATTTCATGCATATCATGAATCCATGGTATTCCAAGAAAGATATTATAATTAATCTCATTAGGCATAACTTGAGATGTTGTAGGTATGTTTTATGCCCCAATGTCAGGTTTAGTGTTATTTGACCCAAGAATTTTCATGGAATATTATTAAACCCTTAGTGCACATATCATAAAGACCCAAAACTTTAGCATATATATTAAGAATTCAAATAAAATAAATATTGTAAATGTTCAATCATGATCCATTATCAACTAAAACCTATTTAAAACTTACCTCATTAATTTTTAATGTAATTTAAAGAGCCAATTGTAAATATATGATGTGTTATAGTGGAATATTTTCCCCTTCAAATGAAATATGCTCTTAGGTCCATTTTATAGTATTAATTATAGAAGCAACATAAGCTGGCTCAAATGTTTGAGGTACTTGAGTATCACAAAGTACAACATATAAAATGTCTTTGTATGTGTCAAAATTTTGTAGGAGATATAAAATGGAAAGTGTGGATAAATAAATATTTATCTACTTAACAAAGATATAGCCATGGGTGTTTCTAACCTACCAAGCTTTAGGACAACATGTAGACATCATAACTTGGACCATAGGGTCTACTAGGATCTTAGAGCTGGTAGTAGAGGTGAGATTATGGCTAGATGTCTATGATCAAAAAGTAGGATGGATAAGTAAGACCATTTATGTTACTTTATGTCTAGGAGCAATCGTTAAGGAATCAAACTGAACCAAAAATCAAAAAGCATCTAAAGGATACTTGTTAATTCTAGGTAATGAAGTTGTTATCTTATGTAATGTATTCTTTATGTTTAAAGATTTGTGTCTTAATTAAATTCCACATAAGATGAAGATATCATGTTAAATAAATAATGAAACATGATAATCATTTAAATTGATATAAAGCATCATGTATACATGTGTTTATGTTTTTATAAGTTCATTCTTAATTAAAGGGAATAACCATGTAAATCAAAGTATCAAAATTTGTAACAAAAAGTGTGTTGATGTGGATTTTATGCACACCACAAAAATTAATTGAGGTGGTTTCTAACATTTTACGATATCTATGGAAATGAAGTTCCACTTTGAGGCACAAGTTATAGGTATGTATTTAAAATAACCAGTTGGTGGAATATCAGGTTAAACATGTAGGTCATTTAACTGGGTAAATGGATGGCATGTGAAATTTAAAATAGGTAGATACTAGGTGAATTGACTAGGTGAATAACTCTTCTATGTTGGGTAGATCTCAAAAGAAACTCAAAAAAAGAAGGGGAAGGTAATGTAGAAAATAAATTCCTAAGTTCTCAAGGGTCACTTCTAAGGTTGTTTCCTTAGTGGATGAATATCTCCAAAACCAATGTTTGCTATTTGTAACTATTGCACACTCATGAACAAACATAGTTAAACTATCTAGGGAAAGTAGATATAGGAAACTTAGTGGTCTCAGTTGAAGGTTGATATCTTTAGAGTTGTTGTTTCACACCCTTAGTTGAGAGATTATAGCTTAGACTACAAAGGTATCTATGGTAGCCATAACACACACCTAGAAAACTATACCAAATGGAGTTACTCCTACACACCTTAGAATATCAATGCAGTCTAAACTAATTACTTAAAATCAATTAAATTTAGTAAATTTTAATAGATTGTTCACATATATGATTATTATATATATCAATGAAAACAATTAATATTATCTATAACTTTTTCACACTTCAAAATTACTAAATAGACCTATACAAAGAATATGAAACATCTTAACACAGAAAAGGGAAGAGAAAGAACTAATGCAGTTGCATGATAATCAATGACTTGATTTATTCTTGTATTGATCAAAAATCCAACCCTTTTAAAGAGGGTTTTACATCTATTTAAAGACTTTGGAAAGGGGTTTCCTCATCCTTCAAGTGTAATAAAGCTTTTGATTACATTATGGAATAAATAGAACTTAAGTTCTACTTTGCAAACTGCATGTTGTATGCAATCAAAAATGCATCATGTCCATAAATAAATCCTAGATTAGATGGGATAGAGCACACCTAAACTTTCAATTGGGGTTCGTATAATTTTTAAGTGAGATCATGACCAATCTGATGATCTGATATACCTGATTAGGGGATCACTTGTCTCAACACACTGTGTGAGATAGGGTTCCAAAGCCTATAGTTTAACATAATCACATAACAACCCTAAGATATTCTTATGATTTAATATTTAAATAATCTAATAAAAATAAAATTAAATCTAATATAGTTCACACCAAAGCTTATAGCACAAAGTGGGTGGTTAGAAACAAAATAAACAAACTAAACTAAACATGTATAAAAGACATATACTCACGTCAATGCATATAGAATCCTAATATATGGAAGATAATAATACATATGCTATATCTATCTACTCTTATAAAGGATGAATAAATTTAGGAATACTTACCTTTGAATATGGACCCATCGAGCCTCAATCTCCCCCTTGGCCAGGGTGCTTCACAAGAGATTGTCATGGTATGTAAGAATAACTACGATAAATAAGCTCTAGGCTACACAACCTATCGAAGCATCTAAAATAATTATCCACAAGATGAGATTGAAGCCCCAAATAAAATATTGAACCCTAAACCTTTATTTCCCATGTATAATGGTCAATAGGTAGATGTTCATTTGTACTTATTCACTTAATTCTTCACTCTTATGAAATGGTGGTAAATGACCTTATATATAGTGTTAACTAGCCCTAAATTTTTTTGGGAATGTCAGATATGCTAGGTTGACCTGATCAACCTAGCATGTTTTCATGGATAACTCTCTAGGTATGTGCTAGGTTGGCCAAGAGGCTAATAAATCAAAAGAAAACAAAAGTCCCAAAATTATACTAGATCGACCTAGTCGACCTAGCACAACTGATAGGTCAAAATGGTGATAAGACAAGAAATGAAAGATAAAACATAGAAAATGATGGGAATAGATAGTACTAAGAAGAATAATCTTGGGTTTAATGGTTTTATGAGGCTAGAGTGTGGATGACAAGAGGCAAAAGGAATGATAATCTTATGAAGCACCAATGGTCTGCCCACCCCTTTGCTAGTTCACCCCTTAAGATATTCACTCAAAGAGATTGAGACTCAATAGGATCTTGCAAGATACAAAGTGTAAATAATCTATAAAATTTAAAAATATAATGTGTATACATATTCCCCACCTGAAGTTCATCACGTGTCACATAAGTGTAACATGGGATGGTGCTTTAGAAGAAAATATGATAACACACAATGTTGATGCTAAGTATGGTGTAGTAAGTATAAAATAAGATAAATGAAAGAACTATATTGAAAAATACATACCTTTAACTTACCTTAGTTCCATAGATAAAGAAGTAGACTATAAAAAATGAAGGTGTCCAAATGTAGAGTACACTAGGTGAACTTGTAGAAGTTAATGCAAAAAATAGACAAAAGTCAAAAAAATTATAATATAGGCATGTGATAGTGTAAAATAATCTCTACATCATCATGATTTTAACATATTTTATGGTTTGCAAAATGGATGAGTAGAAACAAAGATAGAGGCAAAATAAGGAATCTGCTCAAAAATAAATGAAAGAATTGAATTTCTAAAAAGTGATTTTAAAGAAGAAAAATAAAATTCATTAGGTATTTTTAATTGGGAAAGAAGAGAAAAGAGAGATATAATATCATAAAATGCTAGGATGTTAAGGGAATGATAGGCTAGATGAGGAGGACACCCAAAGGCAACAATAGTTACACTATAGGTATACAACTATGGATCTCAAATTAGTTTTTGAAATTTGTATTAAATGGAGTAAATTTTTGATAAATTTTATTTTTAAGCATTTACATATGTCAAAATTGAACAAACTTAGATTCTAAGGGTAGAAAATAGGAAGATAGGAAATGGGTTGGAAGGATTTAGGAAGAAAATGAGAAAAATGCACATTTTAGGAAAAATGTACCAGGTTGGCCTATAAAATGCACGAGGTCAACCAAGTTGACCTAGTAGGTTAAAATAGGGTAGAATCGATGTGGTCAACCCAGTAGGCATGGGTCAAACTAGTGTAGTATGTAGGTTAAAAATCTAGAAAGGATCGAGTAACTAGTTTGTAAGGGCCAGAATGAAAACTCAAAACTAGGGAAGGGAAAATACGAGGGTTAAATTGGAATTTAAAGTCAACTATGACAAAAATAGGGGAATTTTGGTCAAACTAGGTTGATAAAGGAACCAAAATAAGCATGGAAAAGCATGCAAAAATCCAAAAGAGGGTTAGAATGACCTAAAATGACCAAAGGAGGGCAAGAGGGACCAAAAAAAGCTTAAAATAGGATAAATAAATAAGGTAAAAGTAATTAAGCTTATTTTTAATTAAAATTGTAGAAAATAAATGTATAAAGAATGTATTGTGATTATACATGACATGGAGTAACTAATACATCCATTATTTTTTATTGGTTGTAGAGATGACTAAGATTTTGGAGGTTAGTGGATGTGTCTTGGTTACCAAATTTGTTAGAGAGATTGATAGATGAAGATCCAGCTAGACTAGTAGCCATAGGTCTAGGAGGTATAGCTGAGATGTGTAAGATCCCCTTTAGCATTGAATTACTAGTCATGTTCTTAAGATGTTGAGAATGGTTGAATAACACCTTCAGATGGGAAGTGGATGGGGATGTGATAGAGGTGGGTATCACATTAAAGGATGTACATGCTATATTTGGGCTACCCATAGTAGGAGCAATGGTGACCACAAAGATACCAAATAGATTAGAGGAGAGGAGATCCTTATCCATGTGGGATATGGGATCATAGATGATATTGAGAGGGTAGATATTTAGTATAGATGACATATATATATCATAGATTCTAGACCTCTAGAAGGTGGTGATAGGCCTTATGACATAGTGGGTGTTCTATCATAAGTCAGATAGAAAGGTAACACTATTCATGGTAGCTTTGAGTAGGATGATGCTAAAGGAGGGAGTATTAAATGATCTAGGCTATATCATCTAGGTCTAGCTCATACATGATCTATTTGAGATGCTAGTTAGAGGGTAAAAGACTATGGGACTGATCATACTATTAACAACATGGATATATGAGAGATTCCCCATGTATTGACTAGCTAGGTTTTCCCATGTGGTCAATGATGGGTTACCTTGAGTATGAATATGGTGAGAGGATCAAGTAGTGAGGGTTATGCCCCATGTTCTAGTGTTATGGTCAGTGAGATACATGGACATTATGTGGTAGTCGTATGGGTAGATAACAACTACATACATGAGTTGGCACATAGTTGCATTAGCACTAAAGAAGAGAGAGGTGATTGGGCACTATACATGGTGGAATGAGCCACATCTAGTGGCATAAGTACTAGGGTATATGGGTCTACCTCATTTTATGACACCTATATTGATGTTTGACTAATAGGCTTGGCATGTGAGGGAGACACAAGGGAAGAGGGGACTCAGGCCACTGATAGTGAGGCTGACACTAAGAACATATCAAAAGCAACCATGGACTAGTTAGGTATGATGAGTGTTAGAGGACGAGGTAGAGGAGGTGGAGATAATAGATGTACCACTACCATCCCCATAATGAGATGAGTAGTAGCCACTGAGGACATCATTATGATAGAGATAAGAGAGAGTAAAGACTATAAACATCTTAGATGATCCCATAGATGTACTAAAGGAGATGTTAGAGAGACCACGTAGATGAAGGATGAGATGTACATGAGCCATGACATCCAAGTTTGAGCTAAGGAGGTAACCTATCGAGGAGGTACTAGGAGGCCACATAAATGGGAAGACTATGCTAGGTGATCATGCAGAGGATAATATCATAGGATTTGAGACATAGATAGGTATGAATATGGTTTAATTATTTCTTAAGTTTTTATTTGGTATTATAGAGATATAGATAGATATTATGATATATGATAGTGATCTAATATCCATTTGATGTGATTTTGTAGGTGTACCTAAGGATGAGGAGGAAAGATGGGGTTCTTTGATGCAGGGATAACTCTATGACATCCTAGATGAGACTCTATAACCATACAACCCCATGACATTAGAGGATCTGAGAGTACCATATACCCTAGCTAAGGTGAGCTAGTTCAAATTAGCTGGCAAGGTAATGAGGTAGATACAATTGCATAGGTAGAGGGTGCATCAACCAGTAGAGATGGGTGTAGGAGAGAAATAAGCTTAGTAAGCCTTAGAATATGAGATAGTTCCACATCTAGAGATAGTGTCATAGATGATGCAGGCATATATAATAATGTAAACTCAGTTGACATAGGCACATATAGTGACCCAAGCTGAGTTGGTGCAAGCATAGGTGCAGATAGCACACCTATAAGGATAGGTAGATGGATTGAGATATCAAATTTCCTCATTAAACCATACCATTTAGAGGAGTTAGATTAAGGCCTTAGCAGGTAGCATGGCTAGGCCATGAGATAGACATGATGGAGCTCAACCCTAGTGCTAAGGCTTGGTTTATGGTTGTATATGTTGTATCAAATGCATGGTATCGTGTTGGTTTTATATGTTGTCTTTATAGTTATTATGTTTATGCATTATGGTTAAGGCTATGGATGCTTTGGATATATTTATTTCTAGCACATGTATTTAGATTTGTTGTATATGCTATAGTAAATATATGTGGTGTGATTTTTTTATATAATTATGGAGTATACATGCATGGTTAAAAATAAATAGGTGAAAAAGGACCTGGAAAAATATAATCAATCAAATAAATGTACTACATACTAATTCAAGTTGGGAAATGTGTAAAACAAAAAATGACTAAGTATAAAAATCCAAGAAAATGGAAAACAAGATGGTAAAGTGGGATTTGTTTTTAAACCAATGTAAAATATTTTTGCACCAAATTAAAACAAGTAAAATCATACTAAATATCACGTTGGGAAGTATGACAAACAATGTAATAAAATGGAAGGTATGTAAAAAGACACAAAAGGTAATTAAAACAAATCAAAATTAAGTCAATCAATTATACTATTTCATGATGGGAAGTATAAAAGAAAAACAAAATTTGCAAAAATTTGGTCTTAAATTTATCATACTAGTTCAATCTGGGAAGTATGAGAAACTCAATAAATGGTTGTAATATTACATGCACTCAGAAAATAATAAAATAAAAGATGAAATAAAAATTAAGTAAGCATGAAACATATTAAATATCAATATGGGGAGTATGTCAATGATGTGTAACCTCATAATCAATTAAATCATATCTCATATTTTACACTTGTAATTTTGGATGGTAACTTTGATTATTTGAAAAAAAATGTGAGGGTCAGGTATATCCATGTTCTTACACTATAACTCATAAAATAAAAACCTAAGGGGTACCAAATAAATATTGGTAAGCAAAAGGATAAGGAATGGTAAATCAAGGATGTGGGTAATAGGATGGAAAAGATGGTAATTTGTGAGGAATGTTGGGTCCTATTTGTGGTCTTAAAAATCAACTTGCAAATGAAATCCCATGGGGAGTGATCAGTAAGCAAAAAAACATTTCCAAAGAGTAAATATGAAGGAAAATAAATGAAAAATGAAATGTAAGAATCATGACTTAGGCATCTTATGAGAAACCTTAGGAAGAAAGAGGCATGATAAAGACATGAGAAGACACTAAAGAACTAGTGGTCATATATGTACAAAGGAAACCTACTTGCTATAGACACAGAGCTTTGTAGGAAAATAAGTATGATACTAAGATCAACTCATAATGGTATATTGGTACAAGGAAAATTAAAATGGGCCTACCTTCCGATGATGTGTTCCCTACTCCTCAAGACCCCTTACATAGCCATCAGTCTACTACAAACATTGGGTACTTGCATGAGAAAGCATATAGCACTAAAAGATTTTTTTATTCTCCTCTTCTAATAAACTAGCCTACCACACCCTAAAGGACTTCAACTCTACTATGAGTCCAATTTTGGATTTTGAGTTTCAAATATAATAAGGAGATGTGCTTTGAATCATGTCTTTTAGTGTGATTAGACTTTTAAGAATATTTAATTTTTTTGCCTTTTGATATCATTGACTTTTATTTAAATGAGTTAGATTTTAACTTTATTTTGAATGTTTTTTAAGATTCCTCCTCCACATAGATTTGGAATGACCAATCATGAGAGAGATAGTGATACACATAAATGAGTTTTAGGCTAAGGCTAAAGAAAGCTAAGTGACCCAAGATAAAAGACTGACTAGAATACTTAGACTTGATAATGAGCTGATCATGTGATCTCAATTCTCAACTATGTATATGCTTAGTTTGTGAAAAAAAGGAAGAAGGAAAAAGGGGATCCAAAAGAGGACTAGTGAAAGGAAATATTAATGAGAAATATTACTTGCTAACTGATCACATGGTAATAGGAGATAGTAATCAAAAGGAAGAGGGTAGATATAACCAAGTCACCATGACAACTATCTATGAAAAATAAACATAAGAAAGCAAACAATGATGAAGATACAAGGGAAGAGTTTTGAGAAAAACTCTAAAGGAAAAGAAAGTAATGATAAGAAAAATACAATCATAAGTGAAATGTTAAATGATAACATAAGCTAACTATAGTACAATAAGAAGGAGAAACATGATATAAGATAGGAAAGAGTTTGACATATTGTCAAATGATATAATCAAAATAGAAATATGATTGTAGAACATGTCTAATCCAAATATAAATGAAAAATTACCATGCATGTCCTCATAAATATTAGTATATCTATCCACATACATTATCCAATACATCAAATAAGTCTCTATGAAGTTGAATGCATATTTCTACTAAGGTCTCATCAATATTTAGTGAATACTAGGGATATAATTCTCTTTTAAACTCCTCTATTAAAAAACTAAGATTGCTCAAAGGATTGTGATGATGAGGAAATTTAGGTGAAGTCTAGTTAGGAGAATGCATGGAAATATGATCTATAGGAGAAGTAGGAATCACAGGTGGAGAAGGATCCATGGGTGAAGGACTCTAAGGTGGAGAAGATGGAACCACTAGATGTGGAGCCATAGGATAAGGAGGAACCTTCTTGTGGGAATGACCTATGAGAGGAATGGTAGAAGGTCCAGAGATGGATACAAGGTGATCTCTAAGATGTTGTTGAAGAATCTAACAAATTGGTATGATGCATGCCACATAGGTGCCATAGACTATATACCTCATCATACTTGGGTAAATATTCAAGAAGTACCTCTAAGGGAGGTATGGATTTATCTAATGATAGGGAAGAAGGATGAAAGGTATCAAAATATTATTGAAACTTGTGAAAATGGGTAGAAGAGTGATTATCTATCCCATAAAAGCAATAGATATGCTTATGGGTGGTTTTAAGAGCACTCATTAAAGGACATGAAATAGGAGTAGAAGCAGTGAAAGAAGACTCATCAACCCATTTGGTGGGAAAAGGATCCATCTTAGGTAGTGAAATTAAACCATCATCAATGGAGGGTGATGATGGGGAAGGAATACAACTAGGCTCAATAGGAGGAGCACTATGAGGAGACACGAGAAGAGGCTCATAAATAGTATTAGAGGAAAGAAGTTCAACTATAGTGGAAAAAGGAATAGCCTACATAGAAATTTTGAGAAGGATTGCCCTGGGTGTGGCAAAACAATAAGGTCCAGTCATAGCACAATCCAAGAGCATGGTCCTTAGTGGTTCCTTAGAAACTAGAGGCATCAGTGCCATCTATACCCTATGATAAAGAGGAAAAATGCAAGAATCAGGAACTATAAATGAAATAGAATGATGAGATACATGAAAAGACTCAATAAAGAATAATCTCAACATCACAGGCTTAGATAAGGCCACCTAAAATAGGATCATCTAAATAATATCCATCATCATAATTTGGAGTATGAAGATTGATGACACATGTTGAGATGACCTTGTCATCAGAGGAAGCTTGGTGAATAGAGTGCCTAGTCTTGGTTAAGACTATGGGAATACCATCACAAGGAAGCTTATGAGAATGAGGCTATAGAGAAATAAGAAGCAACAAGATGAGATGAGGTGAGAGATCAAAAATTTTGATCTTTAGGTTAATCTCATCAAGTTCATTGTCACTAGAGTCTAAAAGGGTGGGAAGAATGTTACCAATGAGCTCAAGATTCCCATTATAACCTCTAGTTGAGTTGATAGGAAATTTGAAATGTTATGACTCATGAAATGGAACACTAGGCAAAGGTTCAAGAGTAGGAATCTTAAAGACACCATGATCTTGGAATTGTTTGAAATTATAATGGTTACTGTCTCCTTGAATCCTATAAATGGATCCATTGTGAGGAAATTATATGCCTTGGCAAGCAAAAAATGTGACAGTTCACATATGGTGAGTCCATGGCCTACCAAGCAAGATATTATATGAAAGGGGAAATTTTAAGATCATTACCTTCACACAAATGGTGACAGGTGGGATGGTAATGGGAAGCCACACACACCCTAAAGGAGGCATTTTATTTCTATCATATCCTTGGCATGTGTTATGTGTAGACTTAAGATTGAATTTGGAATACCCAAGCATCTTAATGAAATTAAGGGAGGTGACATAGGTGATAGACACTCATCTATCAAGGATCACTTAACTTGGATATCACTGATTTGGATGCTAATAAATAATAGAGGATTATTTGCATGAAGCAGAATCTCATCCAAAATCATAGATGTGATAGGAAATCATAAATAAAGAGAACTATCTAGAGTTTCATCAATGTTAATGGACATCTCTTCACATTGTTGTAAGATACTATCCTCATATCCAGATAAAGTAGCTTCTTGTCTTGCTAGAGGAGGGATAGGGATATTCATCTTGAATAAGAGTTACATGAGGTGGTTTCAATGATGTGGATAGGGATATTCATATTGTTAGATATAGGTGCATAATGATTAAGAAGGTCTTTGAAAGGTGAATCCAAAGAGAATTGAAATTTATATTGATAAGAATGGGAAGGTTGAGAAGAAGGTTATAAATTTTTTAGTGATGAATAAGTAGTTGGTTTAGATTGCTCTTTAAGTTTTAAATAAGAAGTGTTAATATGAATTGGATTATCATTAGTATTGGAAGATGTTGGGAGAGAAATAAAAATAGTATGAGATGTTTCATCTAAGGGAGAATCATAATTTGTATTGTAAAAAGAAATAAGATATTCTTGCCCCAACTCATTTAAATGAGTTGGAGAAGAATCCTAGATAACATGATGTCTTATGGGAAGGAGTGTAGATAGGTTGTGAATCAATGAAACCCGCCATTCTTCTCATATTAGTCATGTTAACCACATTCTCTTTAGAATTTGGTTCAACAAGACTTTATATGTTATTGGTGGAAGAAGTGGGCTTGTCTTAACTTTCTTGGATTGGTTGATGATTAGGTAATGGGTCTTTATAGATATCTAAATGAGCATTTTCTTGATTTAAGGCTTGAGTTTTATCATGTGATCTATAGTCTTTGAAATCAATCTCATAGGCTTGTTAACACTAGTGAATAATAGAATCATGATCAAATTTTGGGATAAGAAGAAATTCCATAGCTAAATTATGGACATGTCTACAAGTCTCTTAAGAATGACCTCAGCTAGAATGAAACCAACAAAACTTATTAGGATCATACCATGATTTCATAGGTCAAGTAGGGTCAATCTCTTGAGGTAAAAGCATGGGTAGATATTTAAGCAATTTGGCAAGGATAAAGGCTTATGGACATTAATGTTGCTTATTGAGAAATGAGGATTAGTGAATTGTTGAGAAAGATCTGGTTCTAAAGAAGGGGTAGGAATAATAGCTTGAACATTGTGAATGGTGTCATATAAATATATAACACCATCATTGGTAATATTATGGTTTTTGTTCTTAAATAATAGGTGAGGGATCATATAAGATTGGGGAAGCTTGAATTGATGCATTAGGAAATTTTGTCTTTTTCATTGATCAATATCTTCCTCCAAGGTATGAGGAGAAAGGGTACAAAATTGATATTATAATTTAGGAAATAAATCATTTTTAAAGAGATGAAAGAGGTTGTCATCCACCATGTTATGTTCACATTTATTTGACAAAGTCTTCCATCACTTAACAAAGGCTTGGGAAATTTCATTTTTTTTTGCTTGCAATTTATAAAATGGGTCAAAATGTTCTTAGGAAGATCATTAGTTTGAAATTCTTGAACTAAAACATTTACTAAGTCCTCCAAACTAGTGATAAAGTGTGTTCTAATTTTATTTTACCTATCTAAGGAATCACTCATGAGGGTTTTGGCTAAGAGTTTGGTAGTGGAAAAGGTATTTAATTTGACCTAATCCTTGTAAAGATTTCCAAATGTCTTGAGGTAAAGGGTAGGAGCAGTTGATCCATTGTAATAAATTGTAGGTGTTATACCTCCAATGTCAATGTTAGTAATTTGGGTAGTAAGAGGGTCATTTTGTAAATGCTTGATGACTTTATTGACTAATGGAGGTTGAGGAATGAGATTACCTTGAGAAATATAAAAAAAAGGAGGAACACTTTGGTTATGTGTGCCCCAACCTATTTCTTGAGGATTGGACTGAATATTAAGAATGTGGTTTTGCATTCTCATCATTTGATTCATATTATGATCTTAGAATGTGTTTACTTGATTAAGAGTTTGAAATTATATTTGATGAGTTTTATTAGTGTTATTAGAAGCAGTATTGGTGTTTGTGCTAGTATTAGTAGCTTGGGTACCACTATTAGTGTTAATATGAGCTTGAGAAGAGCTATGAGAATTTAAAGCACCAGTGAAAAAAAATTCTTGTGAAGAAAAATAAAGAATAGTAAATGGTTGAGAAGAATAAGCACTAGAAGCATGAGTGCCTTGGGTAGAAAACAATGAACTAGTGGAAGGATTAAGGATAGTAGATCTTATGAGATGCCCACTAGATGTAAAACCTACCATGTTAGTTGAGATACTATGCATGGAAGTAAAAGAAGTTAAAGAAGAAGATGTCATAGCTTAAGAAGGAGTTGAAATTGAAGGAAGATTTTGAGAAGAAAATAAATTGGTACCCATGAACCCAATTGAGAAAATGGGAGTAGGAGAATGAGGCTCTTTAACTTGATGGCTAATCATGAGGTTATAAATGGTAGAAGGATCCTTCCCTCTATGTTGAGGGAATTCCATGATAAAGAAAAGCATTTTAGGAGTATACTCTAACTTAACCTAATCCTCTAAGATAAGAGGAGGGTTTTTATACAAAGGGGTATGAGGAAGGGTCCCATAATCCATTATTCAAGATGTAATATGAACATTAATAGCATTTACAAAGGGAGACTTACTTTTTCTATGGGAGACCCTATTAGTATTGGTAAATTCCATCATGTCTATTGAATGAAATTCAGAGTTATCACTAAATAAAAAGTCCATGATGAAAGGAAAAAGGATAAGATGAGAAAGCAAAGGATCATAAAGTGATTGATAACACTACTAGGTTGCCTTGGTTGACCTAGTGCAAAATAAGGACTATCAAATTGTATTGTATCCATAGTATCAACCCAATTTAGTGAACAATGATTGGGAAAAAAGGTAAAGGTGTTTTAAATAGCACTAGGTCAACTAGGTCAACTTAGCACAATGTACAGGGGCTAAAAACTATACTAGGTCAATAGGGTCGATGTAGCATAGTAAACAAAGAAGAAATGAAAGCTGATAACAAGTTATGAACTAAAGCAAGATAATTACAAGTACTATAATAATGTAGTAATTATTGAAATGGAAATAAACAATCAATTAAACTGATGTTGGGTAATCCACTTGATGCACACAAAGTAAAATATTTCACTAACACTAGCTAGTGCAAGATTTCTACATACATAATTGATCAAAGAGCAAGTGAACAACTTGAAAGTAAAGTTAGTTACTTGGTTAACCTAGAATGTTGATTAGATTATTAAGAATGATTTTAAGTATAAATGGAGATTGGATAAAAGTAAGGTACTAGATAGCAATCTAAGGATAGTTTTAGGTAATTTTAGGATGAAAAGGACTATAGTGGTAATGATACATGGTTGGTATTGGGGCTTACCCCCTCACTTCACACATTGTAGAGATAAGGGCATCAAATTTTTAGCCAAAATATACCATTAACCATGCTTTATACTTGACCAAAGCATCAAGTCATCTTCCTCTTTGGTGATGAAATCTAAGTAGGTTGGCCTAGGTAGTCAAATGTTAAAATGCTTATTGATGTTTATGTGGTTTGGCTATGTGTGTAAAAGAATAGAAATAGTGAAACTAAATGATTAATTGAAAACCACATAATTAGACTATGTGAATAATTTTAAGCATGCAAAAAACTAAAAATAAATATGTGATTAAGATATGTGGTTTATTCTAACTTTGAAACAAGGTATAGTTGAGAAACTATATAGACAATCATATAGAATAGGGTTGATAGGGTCAAACCTGTACTATTGAACATAGAACTAGGGTTGATATAAAATGAACTAGGATAGTTAGATTGATTTAGTTATTTCAAGAAACATAGAACATAGATCTAGGTCCACAAGGTTGACCTAGTTGATTGTGCAAAGGCAATTTTGAATACTAAAAACTTTGAAAGGAAAGTACAAAAACAAAAAGATACAGAGAAGTAAAAACTCACCTAAATCATTTAGAGATGAAGACTAAGAAGATTGTTGATTTGAAACATTGAATAAAACTTTCAAAAACCTACAAACTAGGTCGAGCTAGTTGACCAAGTAATACAAAAACCTGCTAAAAAAGTGTTGAAAATGCACTAGGTCAACCTAGTTGACCTAGTTGACTGAACAAGAAGTTTGAAAATTGGTAAAAACTACACTAGGTTGATCTAGTTATCTGAACAAAGTTTTTTAAGTTCTAAGACTTGTACTAGGTCAAGCTAGTCAATCTAGTCACCTATTCTTGTAAACCTACACATAGAGATAAATAACTGGGTCAACAGGGTCAATCTAGCATAGTAAAGATATGATCAAAATAATGACCAATAGAAATGAAATAAGTGAAATAAATCTTGTAGGGGTTTGATTCATATCAATTTCACTAGAATGTATGTAATTAAAAATTCATCATGTCCTTAAATTAATCCTAGATCGGATGGGATAGAGCACACCTATACTTTTGATTTGGAGGCATATAATTGTTAAGCAAGATCATGACCAATATGAGGATCTATTAGACCTGATTAGGGGATCACTTGTCATAACACACTATGTGAGATAGGGTTCCAAAGCCTATGTCTAACATAATTGAATAACAACCCTAAAAGAGTATTATGATTTAATATTTCACTAATCTAATAACAAGACAAGTAAATCTAATCTAGTGTGCACTAATGCTTGTGACACAAAATGGGGGGTAAGAAACAAAACAAATAAATAACTAAACTAAACATGTATAAAAGACATATACTCACATAAATGTATATACAATCCCAATACATGGAAGAGAAGAATACACATGCTCTATCTATCTACTTTTACAAAGGAGGAATAAAGTTAGGAACACTTACCTTTGAAGATGAACCTGTCAAGCCTCAATCTCCCCCTTGGCCAAGGTGCTTCACAAGAGATTGTTATGGTATGTAAGGATAACTAAGATAAATCATCTCTAGGCTACACAACCTATCCAAGCATCCAAAATACTTATCCACAAGATAATATAAAATCCCTAAATAAAATATCAAACCCTAAACCTTTATTCCCCAAGTAGAATGGTCAATAGGAAGATGTTCATTCACACTTAGTTGCTTAATTCTTCACTCTTATAAAATGGTGGTAAATGACCTTTTATATATAGTGTTAAATTTCCATAAAAAGTTTTGGGAACATTGGCTATGCTAGGTTGACCTAGTTGACCTAGCACATTTTTATGGATAACTCTTTAGGTATGTGCTAGGTCAGCCAAGAGGCCAACAAACCAAAAGAGAAGAAAAGTCTTAAAACTATACTAGGTCAACCTAGTCAACCTATCACAACCAATAGGTAAAAAGGGTGTTAAGGCAAGAAATGAAGGATAAAACATAGAAAATGATATGAATAGATAAGATTAAGAATAATAAGCTTGGGTTTAATGGTTTTAAGAGGCTATAGTGTGGATAACAAGAGGCAAAAAGAATGAAAATATTAAAAATCGCTAATGGTCTTCTTACCCCTTTCCCAATGTACCCCTTAAGGTATGCACTTAGAGATATTGAGACTTAATAGGTTCCTACAATATAAAAAGTTTTATTAATTAATAAAAGTCAAAAAAATTGTGTATACACATGTTACAACTTATAGATTAAAATAGGCATGCAACGAGTGCATGATAGCAAAAATAATTAGTTAATTATAATATGAATGTAATGAAGCATAACTAGTTGTAATTATATTTAATAAAATATACATTAAAAATTACATACATGATTGATATTAAAATATCTATGATTTTCTCATAACTAGAGTCTGGGTTGTTAGACTAGTAGATAGAGGTAGTGTTAAAGTTGGCACACTTGTTGAACTGGTATATGGAGTGGAATTAGACTTCTTATTTTCTTCTAAATCTTGTTAATGTTTATATACAATAGTGTGTTTCACTCTTATTATTATCACATCTATAAGATATGGTTTTTTTACCCTTTTCACTTGTGTTATTAATATTGTATGCTCAATTGTTGTAGCTATAAAGCCTATTTGAAATATCTCCACTTGTGTGACCTTCCTCCTTGGAAAACTCAACTTAATATCAATGTCTTTGAGATTTAGCCCTTTTAGATTTTATTTTAAGTTAACTAAGGATTCTTATATCATTTAATCAAAAATGAACCTCACCACCAAATTTCTAGTGCCATCACATGCATTAGTCAACTTCAATTCATTCAAAATTTATGGTGATTGCTTCTCCTATTCAATTATCTTTGAAACTAAGACATTAGTAGATGTTATCCACTCCCTTGATTCTTGGGTCTACATGACCACTAAATTCAATTTATTTTCCACTTATAAGGGTGACATTAAGTCCAAATGGCTAAAATCCTTATTTGGGGTATATAAAACCAAAAATTTAACTTGGTTTCATCTTCTTTCAGAGCTTTGAACAATTTGGCCATTTGAGTAAGTGAGGGTCTAATTGTGTCCTCAAGGATAAAATATTGTCCAATATCTCATATAGTATTAAGGATTCATTCTAAACATCTTGTTAAATCTCAAAGGGAACATGAATGACCTATTATTATTCTCTATGTCTCCAATTATTTCTCCATCTCTTTTCTCACTTACTCAGTATCCTCATGGATTATTTGCAAGAATGAGTATGGGTCTCCATATATGAATTAAAGTCCTTAATTAAAGGTAATTAACCCTTTATTATATATTTTCTCTTGGAAATATAATAGACTTATTCTCTTTCTTATAGAATTAAGCTTTGCCCAATGTTGTCCTCTACCTTTCTCTTTTTCACCCTTTGCACAAATCCAGTAGATTTATCAAATAATGAACTCATAATGGGTAGCTTAGTAATATTTAGGTTTGTCCTCTTACAAGATAACTCTCCCATTTCCTTGGCCTAATCTAAAAGTGTCAACTATGATGGTTCTACTAGTTGTGTCTCTACTTGGGTATCCTTTGAAGGTGTAGTCTCAAGAGCTAGATTTGTCATGGAAGACCATATTATTTTTTACTAGTCTATGTTACCCAAATGTGGAATTGGGTGAATAATTTAGATAGGCTTCTTCTTTGTATTTTTATTACTATATACTATTATCATGGTCTGAGTTACTCTTGAGGAAGGTATGGGTGAAATAAACTAAATAGAGGATACTATAAATTGAGTGATGGTGACCAAAGGAATGTTTGTAGAAATAGATGTGGAGATAAGTCCAGATGGAGGTAGTGACATAGTAGGGAAAGAAGTGAAAAATGGCAATGTGTCAATATAAGGGTGGCCTAAGGGATTAGTATGTAGAAAACTCTTACTTGATTAGTAAATTTTAAGGGGTGCCTTTCCTTTAAGTCCTTACAATCTTAAACTTTGGCTTTTTATAGTTCTTTTTAATCTTCTTCATCTACTAGATGATCTTGAGTCAAGAGGAGTGTCTATTTACTTGGCCCCTCTGTAGACTAGACATGAGGCCTTCCTACCTTGGACTTCCTCTTGTAACATATAGTTTCCTTCTCAATTAGAGGATCAACCACTTTTTAGGTATAAAGAGGGACTTAAACATTAGATATTATGGTTTCCAAAGTTACCACAATGGGTGTGAGGTCCTTTGAGTTAGAGGAGTCTATAAATATAAGCTCTTATTCCTTCCCAAGAGAGCTCTCCTTTTCTTGAATTATCTCTACTTGAATTTCTTGTTTTACTTCCCTCAATTCAATTGTGGATACCTTAACTTGAGAAGTGTCTTCTTTTGTTCATCTTATAGAAACTAAATTTTCCTTTTCACCCTACTCTTGCTCTATTTTCATCATCATGGTGGGTAGATTTTATGCGTCTTGGCTTTGATCATGCGATTGTTTAAGAGGTACACTATTCCAAAAGTCTAAATAATCCCATCCTCCTAATGGTGGGATTTTTTGTTATGCTTATTCAATTATGATGGAAAAATTTTCTTGAATTACCTTGATCAAATCTTCATTTACTCTAGTTGTTATAGCCCTTTCCAAGATGTTGGCATCATTTTTTACATTGATAAATAGGAAATAATGGTTATAGGGCTCATGTTTATATTGAATGCCTAGATTATGGACATGTTGTTATACTCTACCATGGAGTTCCCAATCTCTATGGGAGAAGGTAGCCAAGGCATAGGCTTTTTTGGCATTACTAGCTTCCACAAAATGTCTATGGAAGGTGTAATACATCCTCCCAATCATGATATGAGAACCATGAAATGTGTTATTATTTATTTTTGTTAAATATTCATCAATCCCCTTCCATAACTAATAAGAAATTTCTTACTCAGCCATCTTGTCCAAAACATATTTTGTAAGGCATAGAGGATCAACCATGTGCCCAATAACCACTATCATGGTGTAATTCATATATAACCATTAGTCACCCATAGACATGAGTGAATTGGTAGTATTTTTAGATATTCTAGGCAT
Source organism: Torreya grandis (assembly GCA_037957365.1). NCBI lineage: Eukaryota > Viridiplantae > Streptophyta > Pinopsida > Cupressales > Taxaceae > Torreya > Torreya grandis. The sequence goes on from JARHVA010004787.1 coordinate 356,532, forward strand.
GGGTTCATCATGAATTTCCCTCCAAACCTAGGGATACAATTCTTCTACAATCCTCAATATATTTCTTGTATATGCATAAAAATGAACAAAAGAATAGACATCACAAATCATGTTTTTTATATAATCAAGATTTGGGTCACAAAGAGACCCATTGTATCTATAAATGATACCCATGATAGCATCAATAAGGTAGGAAATCATGTAAAAATTTTCCCCTTGGGTCCTCTTGTCTTTATGTAATATCAGTTCATGCAATTAGGTGTTGATAATCTCTCCTAATGTGAAGGTGTGTTCCAAGGTGATCAATAGATCGAGCAATGGTACCCATTCCTATTGAATGAATTGGATGTTTGGTTAACCATATAGGTAGTTTAGTAGTGTCATACAAGTGTGAATTCCCATATAGAATTTTGTGATGGGTATAAGATTTTTTTATTTAAGCGAAAATATTTATCTAAGGAGAAGCCATTTACTAAGTGTCTTCTCCTTATTATTTCTTTTCCTCCAAAGGGATACACTATGTAAATTAAATGTGGCATCTAGGATTGGAAAGATTAAATAACTTTAAAATAATTCCCCTGATATTTAGGTGATGAGGATGTTATGATTAATGTAGTGGAGTAAACTTCCATTTACAATCCTTCCCTTGAAAAACAAGTCATGTAGTAGGTCAATGCATGACATGACCTCAAGTATAGTAGTAGCATAGTAAAGTGCTTCATTCTTTAAGGGAATAAGGCTAACTACTACATGTTATTCTTTTAGAGAGACATCTTCCTCACAGGAAAATGTGTCGATGTTTTATACAACCTCCCACAAAGTTGAGTAGTTAGCATAGATACCATCGAATAAGGAAGCATAAAAAATTGTATCCATATACTCTACTGAATATTTTATAAAAAATTTGGATGGTGCCTAGGCTCCCCTATATACTTTGGAAGAAGATGTCATTTTTCATTCTTAGTGATAACAAAATTATGGCTCCTTGTAATGATAGTTTGGTGTTCTTATATGCAAATTATATCTTGATTTAACATAACTAGGGATTGAATTCTTAGAGGGAAATATTCACTTGAGCTTGTTAAAAATAAATGGATGTGAAGTTGGTTATCAGCTTGATGTTGTATCCTTTTAGCATTCAAGCTCAATTTGTCCACCTTTAATCACCAATGTCACCAAGCTTGTCATGTTCATTTACTTCAAACTTAACCACCTTAGCCTAGTGAATATGTCATGTAGGATTCTTACTCATTTAGAGGGTTTCTATGATTCTACTCTTTTTTGAGACATATCAATGTGTGGTTTAGACAGGTGTTAGTGCTTGCATTTAGGCTAAATCATTTAATTTTTTTGAGACAAGAGTTTTGAATGAAATATTTTGAAGACCACATTGTTCTTTGGGGAGATTCATGAAACATTTCTTGAAAGCCAAGATGTTGAACACTTTTCATGAAGACTAAATTGTCATTTGAGAATATTTATCTAAGAAAGTTATTGAAGATGAGAGTTCTAGATAAAAAGTTACCGAATGAAAATTTATTTAATGAAAAGCTTCTAAATAAGAAGATATTAAAAACAATTTATTTATTATAAAGTCTTGAACATAAAATCCAAAATAAAATATTTTGACTAAATTTACTAAACCAAAAGTTCCCAAATGATTCTCCCAAAGACCAAAATGTTGAAGACCTATTATCCAATTTTGGCCCACATAAAAAACTTCCTAGATATAGTGTAGTCTCTAAAAGGTCCCAATGTAGAGAAATAAGTAGAGTTATTTATTTTTCAAATGATCAAAGAGCTTGAGCAAAGTTTTGGATGGAATGAGTGGACCAAAAGGATCATGAAACTTGTAAATATTTTGAAATAATTTAAGTTAACTTAAAGTGTAAATTGTTAATTTCTAAAGGATAGGTCTAGAGTTATAGAGACCCTATGGGGTGTAAATATTTCTTGGAATGAGTATGTAATTGCATGGTATTCATATGGTTCTTCATTGTGTTCATCTAGACATATAGGGCCTAGTGGCATAAATTCTAAGTAGGTAATTTGCTAACATTATCATTACCATGTGTGGATGAGTCAGGGAGAATTTGTCATATGGTTATGATCAAACTAGTCCCAAATTACTACATGATAAATTATAAGACATGCATCTAAACATATCAAAATTTGTTGAGGTCCATAATTAGCCTCTCAGACAAAATTTACTAAGTTTCCATACTTAGCCAATTTTTAAAGGAGATCAAATAAAGCTAAGTGGGTAGTTTGATGATGTTATATCTCACATGTGTGGTATCCTCAAGAGAAAATGATCACATGGGTCTGCTCATCTTTATACTAAGTTTATATGTGCTAAGTTTTAGGTATTGTGATAATGCACTACAAAAGATATACATGTGCAAAGTTATGATCCTAGGTAGTTTGATAGTGTTTTCCCATACTTAGCTAAATAAATTAGACCATCATCAAGGTGTCATGTAGAATTATATAGGTGAGATCACTTGAAAATTTTCCAAAATCACTTAGAAATCTCTTAGAACCAGTGGATCAAGTGGGCATAATCCTTTTAATATCAAGAATGTCTCCAACAAATTTGGTCCCTCCATGATTTTTTCACTTCAAGACATAAATATTAAAAGTTGGTCAAATAATGGGATACATTCATATGAATTTCAACTTTAATCCATTGAAAAAATCCATTATATCTTAAATTTTATGGTCTATAGAATGTCAAATACGTCCACATAGATGTCAAATGACAATTTTAAGACCCATTAAATAGTCATTTGCTTTCAAACTAAAGTAGATCAAATGATTGGCACTCATTAATAACAAGGTAGATCAAAGGAGCAAGATGATTCAAAATTTAAAGGGCTCAAAAATCCACCACATGGCATAAGTGCATAAATTAGATAGACTAACATTGGATTTTGAAGGAAAATGTAGGACTACCAAGTGGCACCAACTTGGATAAGGTTGACAATTCAAGAGCAAGATAGATGGTGCTTGCTCAATCATATAGATCAAAATCATTGGAGTGAGATGGGCTAATATGTTAAATAAGTTGAGTCGTGATCGATAACTAATAAGTAAAGGATCAATCCCAAGACATTTCAATGAAGGTTGACCTAATATATATATATATATATATATATATATATATATATATATCAAAGGTCAATTATTGGTTGTCAAAGAGAGACCTATCTATATATATAACTCTTGATTTTCCAAAGGTTCAAAGGTAGAATAGGTTTATTTAAACCTAAATATAGCTAGGGGCCAGGCTATATAGCCTATAAGTTTTCATTGATATAATAGCTATATGAAACCCAATAATTTAGATTAGTTTTCAATCAATAGTTAATATATGTCTAGGTTTGATCAAGTGCAGATATAAACAAGATATAGAAGAGTGTCTTATCTTCCAAAATGGCCACATCCTTGACAAGCAAGTTTAAACCACTGATCAAGAAAACTTAGGCATAGTTATATCAAATCCATGAACATGAGGATTTTTTCCCTCATAATGAGACCAAGTGAAAGATGACAAGTGGAGGCTGGAGTATAAAATCAAATCAAAGGAGGATTGGGTGGTTGGAGAGGTAGTATATTTAATGTTGATCAGAGCCTTTGGAGATATTTTCTCCTTTAAATAATCATGACTCATCATGTAAAATATTTTTTTGTCTTCTAGTGGATCTCTCATCTAATGAGAATAACTTGAAGACTACTCGATCAAATGTAGGATAACTGATTGATGATGTATTAGTCTTGATTGGAATGAAAGGTGACATCTTATTTAATGATCATGGAGAATGTGCTCCCCTTTTTATCTCTTCCTCTTCTCTATATTACCCATTCTTTCCATTTCAAATCTCTCTCTTTCTCTCTTAGATTCTCACAAGGACTCTTGATTTTGAGGAGTAGGGATACTCTATGAGATATTGCAAAATATGCTCATCTTCATTAGGTTTGACCCTATCAAGCACTTGTAAGAACTACTTATTGATATAATATAGGACTTTTTTTACCTATATTTTTCCTTGAATCTATGTTTTGTGAGCTATGCACTATGACATTATGTGAAGGAAAATCTTCCTTGTCCATGGTCCTTATTTTTGACCTTGTTTAGCAAGTTTTCAACGTTGTTTGCAAGTTTGGATTAGTGTTATTTATAACATTAACATGAGATTTTAGTGAGTCTTATAACTCCTCTTTTTTTTTCATTCATTTCTTCATGAACCTCTTCCTTGAAACACTTATGCAATCAACTTGATCTTGAGATTGTGTGAGCTAGTATTATCCTCTACAGATCTAGTGTGGGTTCAAGCTTATGGAAGTTCCCCATTTTTATTTGGTGCATCACCTGGTTAACTTTATCATTATCCCTATTCCCTTTCAAACCCTTTTACCTATAAATAAATATTCTGTCATTAGTTTTAGGTGAGAATCAAAGAGGAAGCTGACCTACTCTAGAGGTTTATCCCCACCTTAGATAACCCATAACCTGGGGTTATTCTCATAATTATGCTTAAGTTAGAAAGGTCCTAAATAAACCTCTTCAAAAGGGTGAAAATTTGAGTGCTAAAAATACCAAAATTCTAAAGACCAAAATCCCATATACCAAAATACCAAAGACCAAAATGTCGAAGACCAAAATCTTAAAAACTAAATCTTGAAGACCAAAATGTATGTTATAGAATGTTAATAATTTCAAATAAGTGAATCCAAATCATGATAATTCTAAATACCTATCATACATAATAAGCTTCCCAAAATTTTCATTAATATATTTATTCAAATAAGTCATTCCAATGAAAATGGGTTACAATAGGAAAATAGGTGCAACAAAGATGATTCAATTCCAAAACCCCACAAATTTCCATAGATAATAAGATAGGATAAACATGAATATATAGCCATAAAATGAAAAATCCTTCTAAACATAATGGGTTCCCCACTTGTCCATCAATAATACAAGGTGGGGTGTGTTTAAGACAATAAATGGAGACTCATAGGGGTGAAAACTCTTGAGTTTTCAAGAACCTAGAATCAATGGTTTCATAAATCCAATATCAACTAGGAACCATTCTATAAAATAAATTATTAGATCATAAATATGAAAGGGACTCTTGGTAACTTCATACAACATACTTACTTTACCCATAACTTAGACCAGTGTGTGTCAAAGTGATATTTTTACTCCTTGTCAAAAGATTTAAATAAAAGACATGGTATGAACTATAGGTTTCATTCTAATTTATTTTGAAGTCATCACAAAAAATTTAAGATCAATAATTTCTCTTCTTCAAACTAGGCATCCATAGCCTTGACATAGATGCCTTTGATCACCCTTCCTATTTTCCTTCTTAGTCTTTCATAATTCATGATACATTCATCTTATTTCATCATGTAGGATTTTAATCCCTTTTGATTTTTATTTTATATTTTTGGATTATCCTTTATTTTCTCTTTTTTTTTTGTGTATGTATGAAATAAAGGAAAATGTAACCACCATGAGTTGGTTTAGGTAAGGTTTGGTTCATCATTATGTCCCTATCAACTTTACCCATATCAATGGCTATTATCTCAAAAAAGTACTAGTATTTGATATAAATTTTATCCAAGAATATGATAAAATATTTCTAAATTTTCATGGAGTTTTGGGAGAAACTTCTATATATCTAATAAAATCATTTGCTTTATAACATTGTCAAGGTTAACTATCTCACTTCTTACCTAGATTAAGAATTTTGATGCTCAAGGTGTAATTCAATTTAATCCAAGAATATGATAAAAGCTTTATAAAATTTCATGGATTTTTGGGAGAAACTTCTATATATCTAATAAAATCATTTCATTTATAAGATTGTCATGGTTAACTATCTCACTTCTTACCTAGATTAAGAATTTTGATGCTCAAGGTGTAATGCAATTTGATCCAAGAATATGATAAAAGCTTTATAAAATTTCATGGATTTTTGGGAGAAACTTCTATATATCTAATAAAATCATTTCATTTATAACATTGTCATGGTTAACTATCTCACTTCTTACCTAGATTAAGAATTTTGATGCTCAAGGTGTAATGCCCACTGATTCTAGTTAAATTCAAAACATATATCTATGATACCATTTTAATAGGTTATTTATTGGTCATACCATGAGTAATCATTTATATTAACATAAAATCAAAAGTAAAAATATCCTAGAAAGTAGGAAACTACCTAAAAATGAGAGACTAGACCAAGAAAAATAACATGTAGAAAGTGAAAATGATTAATATAGAAAGTGAGATCCACTCTAATAAAAATAAATAATTAAGATTAGGAAACTGACTAATAAAATAAATATAACATACCCCTAACTCTATTATAACACCCATTATTACTAAGAGACATCTTTAGATGGGATATCCATGAATCAGTGCTTCAAAAACTATCCATTGATTGGATATGTCAATTTGTTACCTTAGAGGTCCCTCAAACAAAAAGTATTATTACCCAATATCTCTAAGATATAATAGGGTCCTATCCATAGTGGGGTAAACTTGTCATTCTATCCTTTTTTTTCATAGGCTTTGTCCCATAATATCACCAGTCAAATATCTTGAATGCTTTAAATTTTGATCTCTTATCAAACCATATTTTGATTATATATTGATGCCTACTAAAATTATGTAGGGATTCAATCCTAGAGTCTTCCATTTATATGATATATAACAATCTAGACTCTATACTATCATTAGGTTCTATGTATTCTTATATGAACTGATATGTTTACAACTTAAGCATGATTGGGAATATTAGTTACCTCTTATAGACTAGAAAATATGATGAGGATTTAATATCCTATGTGTACCAAGTTTGATCCACTCATAGTGCATATTTTAATAATAGATTCCACTCTACAGATTTATCCATAGCTAATTTATTGATAGCATCAATAAGGTTCTTGTTAGTTGACTCAACCAATCCATTCCCTTACAAGTAGTCATTGGAGGATGATATAATGGTGTCATGATTTTCATGGGCCCATTCTATAAATTTACCTAATTCGAATACTATCCCATTATCACAAACCAATGAAATAGGAGTACCAAACCTAGTCATAATATGCTCTTCAATAAAATTTCACATCTTGTGCTCTTCAATTCTTGGTGGATGCTTCTTCAATCTATTTGGTGTAATAATTTATAGTGATGAGCATAATCTTATGCCTAGTTGAAGACTTTGGGTTGATAAAACCAATGAAATATAACCCCAATTAGGAAAACAACTTACCCTCGATCATAGGCTTTAGTGACATTACTATGTGCACCTATATTTTCACCAAAACCTATGATTTATGGCATGTATTTACATGGGATTGGGTATCCTTGAAGACTATTGGCTAATAATAACCCATTTTGAGGATTTTATGGTCTATAATATTATCAAATGGATGGCCATTGTTAATATTTTGGTGTAGGTTCTCCAGAATCTCTTGGGCTTTATCACATGATACATATCTCAAATAGATAATTCATAGTTCTTCTTATAGAGAATTCCCTTCCTAATCATATAATGATTATCTTTGATCCTCAAGGATCTTTTTTTCTCTTTTTTTCTCTCTTTTGAGTTCTTAGGGACATGTTCCAATGAGTAAGAATTGAATGATTTATTAATACCATTCTTCTTGGGAAACCTATATTTGGTAGACTTCTTTGATGGTGATACATGGGTATGGTTCATTCATCAATTGAATAATACCTTATCCTTTGACGATCTTGTTAATTTTAATCTCAATGTCAAACTCTTTCAATTTCACCATCTATTTTCCCTTACACTCTCCCAACTCATTTTGTCCTAACATAAGCTTGACATCAAGGTATGGTATAATAGCAATGGTCTTATTATAGATAATGTAGTTTTGGAACTTATATATCATTTTGACAAAGGCAAATATTTGTTTATCAATCAGGGAATATTTAAGTTATGTTTATTTTAAGTTTGTGCTCATGAATGTGATAGCATGTTCACTCTCCTCCTTTTGTATGAGTACAACAACGATTGTATGTTTTGAAGAAAATGAATACATGAAGAATTCCTTAGTGAAATCCAAGTTTACCAATAATAGGGCCTATGATATAACATTTTTAATGTCTTGAAAAGACCTTTTGGATTTAGGTCTCCATTCCAATTTTGAATCTTGTTTAAGCATTGCATTTATAGGTCTAACAATTCCTACAACTCTTGATATAAATTTTCTTATGAAAATAATCTTCCCAAAGAAGGACTTAAGCTCCCTTTTGATATTTAGAAACATTATTTTGGAAATTACTTGAATTTTATCTAGGTTAATGGTGATCCCATATTTGGTGATAATATTTCCCAATAACTTGCCTTAAGTAATGTTGAATATGCTCTTTTTAGGGTTTAGTGAGATACCAAATTTCTTGCATCTTTCAAAGATGGACTGAAGATGATCTATGTGATCATCCTTATTTTTTGATAAAATAGTGAGGTATTTCATGCATATGATTATTTATTTACCTATTATCCCTTAGAACTCATGATCCATGGGTCTTTGAAAATTAGTTCTTGTGTTGATCAGGCCAAACAACATCCATTCATATGCATCAGTCCCCCATTTTATTGTAAATATAGTTTTCATTCTATCCTCTGATTCAACCAAGACTAAATTATATCCTAAAAATCCATATAAGAAAGACATCATTCCATAACTACTCATTGTCTGGATCACCTCATCCAATAAGTTTAAATAATAGTTATCTTTCTTAGAAGCTTTTTTGAGTTTCTTAAAATCAACATATGGCCTAATTTCACAATTCTTTTTCTGACTAAAATTGGATTAGCTACACAAGTTAAATGTCTGATAGGAAATACTTTCTTATCACTTAGCATCTTCTCTACCTCCTTATGGATCAAAGGTTTTATGATAATATTAACTAATCTTTGTCTCTACTTGAATGGCTTATGATCTGGTTTGAGTTGGATTGTATGGGTGATGACCCTAAGATTAAAATTCCTAAAATCATCATACATCCATGAAATTCTATCTTTATATCTAGTGATCAATTCCTTGACCCTTTGTCTATCATCTAGAGTGTATCTTAAACCAATATTGACAAGATTTAAGTCTTTTTCATTGCCTAAATTCTCTGAGCTGAACTAAGACTCATTATCTTGAAGTTACCTTTGTTGTTGGGCTTAGGGATCCATGTCAAAGGCTATTTCCAAAGAAACTATCACCAGTGGGAGATGATTTTCCTTTAATTGGATGATATCCTCTTCGTCTAATTCCTCATGTCACAAATGGATTATTTCCTCATCATCAATTATTTGGTACTTGAATTATCCTGAATTGGTCAAAAAATGGATGATCTATTAATCATCATCAAACACCTAAAAATTCTCAATTTTTTTTAGTACTGATGGATAAGTTACCAATTTGATAGATAACTTTTACACTTTTGACTCTTCCATGGGTGCCAAATTTGTTGCTAAAGTGTCCAATGAGTTAGAATCTTGATTTTGTTCTATTGGAATGGCCACTCTATTAAAATCTTCAAATGACTCAATTAAATCCCAAGCTCTATATGTATATATCTTTACAAATTGTATTGATACTTATTTTTGACCTAGTTTATTACTAGTTCTAAGTCTCCATATATTATTAGTTTCTTGACATTGTTCTTGAGAGTGAACTACAATCTCAAAATTAGGGCTTCATACTCTGTTCTATTATCAGTAAATGGGAATTAGATCCTATATACTACTAGGTACTTCTTCCTTTGTGGATTGAGTAACTCAATACCAACACCCAATCCTTGCTTGATCTTACTTCATCAAAATTAAGGGTCCATAATTGGGAAGGGTCCTACACTTCATGTTTTATAGTAAATGTATATATTCCAAGACTAGGAGATTTGTAACTTACTTATTCATTAGTAGTATTGTAATCTATAATAAGGTGATTCATCTTTGACTCTTAATCAATTCTAATTTTGTTGTCAATACCTCTACATGGTAGCCAAATATGAGATAAGTCTATGGAAATATATCTATTGAGCATCTTCAACCAATCTCTACTCAATAGTAGCCCATACCCTTCAACAACATCTACCACTAGTATGTCGATAGTCATCTACACACAAGGTTCTAATGTAACTTATATTCATACATCATTAAGTTATTCTACCATGGTCATTGTTATGTTATATAGATTTTAAATAGTCCTCTTAGATGGACTTGGGGTTGAACCAAGCTTTTGGCAAATGGAGGTTAGAATTATAGTGGTTGAAACTCCAAAATCCACCAAACAACTGTGTATATTTCTACCAAATGCCCAAATGGTTAGTAAGAAAGGGGGAACCTCATGCTTTATTTTTTATATGACATTTGTGTTGGCTACTTTAGCATTTTATAAAATAGACTTCCCTATGATAGACTTTCACAAGAGCTCATTTTGTTTAGATATTTGATCTAATTCATGGAGAGTGATATTATCCTTGATCTTTTTCATATCCTCAACAATATTATATCCTACCTTACTTTGTTCTTCTTTATGTTCGGGTTGATCATTCCCTTTTGGGGGAGGAGGATTATTATCAGCATTAGGATTCATGAGAATAACTATATTATTATGAGTAGAAGTGGTGAGAGGTTATTTGTCCCTCAAATTGTAATTGTTCCTATTGAACTATTGAAACAATTGTGCTTCATCATAATTATCCTCTAGAATGTTTTCATTTTTATTGGTTAAGGGAAACTTGTAAGCTTCAAATACCATAGATACACTTGATGAGACAAATTCATGATGGAGATTTGAGGGATTCATCATTTTATCTTATTTGACTATTTCTCTTTGGAAAATTTCAAATGCTACACAGAATTCCACGTAGTCCAATTCCCCATGCTATGATGTTTTATAAACTCTACACCAATAAGATAAAATTATCTCCATGATATTTATTTATGGCAGCTTAGTGGAATATTATTATTCTACATTATTGGTGGTCTATTGAAGGGTCTGTTATATCTTAGAAAACCAATATTTTGGTTATTGATCTACTTGGTGGTATTTCCCATCCTTATCTACATACTCAAGAATTCATTACTTGACTTTTGAACCATTATTTGTATAAAATCCAATTCAGATTTGGTGGAGTCTACACCCTCAGTGATTGTTGTGTTGGAATGAGTTATATGTTGATTTTATCATTTCTAGTGATGGCTATTCATTTGTGTTTGATTGTTCAAGAAACCATAATTCTGATTTGTTGTTTATTGTGTCATGGGAGGAAGAATATACAAATAATGTTGATTGAATGCAGGGGCATTCTAATTAGCATATGGAATTGGATTTAAAAATTGGAAACCATTACTAAATGTTTGACCCCTTGATATTTAAGGATTGTACTGAGGGTTGATCTAAGGATTGAGCTACTTGTCAATGTTTATATCTTCTTCATATGCTAAGGATAAATTATTGAAGGTGGTAGCTCTCTACAAAAACACTGTAGTGATGGGATTCAAATTTTTCTTATACATATCGAGTCTTAAAGTTGCTTCTTATTTATATGTAGTATTCAGCCAAGTATACATCTTCTAAAATCTTGCATTAAGGGCCCTAATTGACTTATTGGGATCTCTCTTCATGTTGCTAAAATGTTGATACACCAAACTTAGATTAGTAAATTTCCCAAATTATGCAAGTAAATTATTTTCTGATGCATTCTATGAGGTGATGGAATTTTATTACAAGTTAAGATACCAATTATAAGTAGAATCCTATAGAGTGAATAGGAAAATTATGCATGTAACATCCTCATCTATGACATTTATTAATCTCAGAGCAGCCTTAAAAGATTTAATATCATCCTCTCACTTAAGAGGGAGAATGTAGGTAGGTATTTCTTCGAATTCCTTAGTAAAATATGTTAATACTCAAGAATGGTAATAGCAGATCCAACTAATTAAGGTTGAGCCATAAGATGGTTTATAAGAGGGGCATTTCTCACTAGGGAAGGTATCCTAGCTTGATGTATCTCAAATATGATTGGTACTAGTCTAGGCCTCTTATGATTTTACAAAGGTGAAACCAAAAGGATATATTGAGCCCTAGACCTTGTTACTCTTCTAGTCATCTCAAGTGCAACTCTACATAGTGAGTAACCTCTACTATTGAGAAAACACACTAGTGTTCCCTCCCTCTATCACCAAATTTGCTTCATGTTTATGTGGATTTTATGCACACCATATAAATTGAACAAGGTAGCATCTAATGTTTTTTCATCTATATGAAAATTAAGTTCCACTCTAGGGCATGAGTTTTAGGTATGTAGTTAAAACAAATATTTGGTAGAATAGTAGGTTGAATATGTAGGTTATTTAACTAGGTAAATGGATGGTGTGTGAAATACAAAAGAATTAAACACTAGGTAAATTGGTTGGGTGAAGAATTACTCTATTATTGGTAGATTTCAAAATAAACTCAAAAAAATAAGGGGAAGGTAAGGTGTAAAATAAAGTCTTGTGTTATCAAAGGGTCATTTCCAAGATTATTTCCTTAGTGGACAAGAATCTTCAAAATTAATGTTTCTCATTTATATATGTTGCACACTTATGAACAAACATAGTTAAACTATCTGGGGAAAGTAGATACAACAAACTCAGTGGTCTTAGCTAAAGGTTACTCTCTTTAGATTTATTTTTTCACACCCTTAGTTGAGAGATTACGTCTCAAACCAAGAAGGTATAAATGATAGCCATAACACATGCCTATAAAAATATACCATAGGGAGATACTCCTGCACACCTTATAATATCAATGTAGTCTAAATTGATTATTTAAATTCAATGAAATTTACTAGATTTTAATAACTTTTACACATATATGATTAGTATATATATCAATGAAAATAATCAAGATTATCTATATCTTTTTCACACTTCAAAATTACTAAATTGACATAGACAAAGAAGCTAAAAAAATCTTAACACATAAAAGAGAAGAGAAAGAACCAACACAATTTTATGATAATAATGACTTGATTTATTCATGTATTGATCAAAACTCCAACCCTTTGAAAGAGGGTTTTACATTTATTTAAATACCTGGGGAAAGGGTCACCTCATCCTCCATGTGTATTAAATATTTTGATTACATTTTAGAATAAATAGAACTTAAGTTCTACGTAAAACAACATGTTATAACTTATAGATTACAATAGTCATGCAACATGTGCATGCTGGAAAAAACACTTCAATTAATGAAAACATGAATGTAATGAAGTATAACTAGTTTTAGTTATTTTTAATAAATCCTACATGCAAAATTTCATACATTATTGATATTATAATATCTACGGTTTGTTCACAAGTGGATTCTGGGCTATTAAACTAGTAGATGGAGGTGGTGTTGAAGCTAGCACACTTGATGAACTGGTAGATGGGGTGAAACTAGACTTCCTCTTCACCTACATCTATTAGTAATATTTATATCCAATAGTGTGTTGTGATCTTATTATGGTCATATCAAGAAGATATGGTCTACTCACCCTATTCACTCATGTTATTAACCATGCATGCTCAACTTTTGTAGTTCTAAAGCCTATTTGAGAGATCTCCACTTATGTGGCCTTATTCCCTTAAAAACTTAACTTAGTCTCAATCTCTGTGAGATTTAACCCATACATATTCTATTTTAATTTTAGTAAGGCTTACTACATCATTTGATCAAAAATGGACCTCACAACCAACTTTTCAACATCATCCCATGCATTCATCAACTCTAATTCATTATAAATTTGTGTTGCTTACTTATCCTATTCATTTATATTGGATAATAAGGCATCAGTATATGTTATCCACACCATTGCTTCCTTGGTCTAGATGACCACTAAATTCAATGTATTTTCCACTTCCAAGGGTGACATCAAGTCTAGATGGTTAAAAGCCTTATTTGGGGTATATAAAACAAAACAAAAAAAACTTGGTTTCATCTTATTTTAGATCTTTGAATAATTTGTCCATTTGAGTTAAGTAAGGGGATAGTTATGTCCTCAAAGAGCCAATATTGTCTATTATCTCATGCAATCTTAAGGTTGCATTCTGAACATCCTGCTCAATCTCAAAAAGAACATGAATGACCTAATGTTGTTCTTTTATGGTCTCCAATTCTTATTCTACCTCTTTCCTCACCTACTTAGTAACCTCATGGACTGGTATGGGTATCCATATATGACTTTAAGTCCTTAATGAAATGGGATTGAACTATTATTATATTATGTCTCTTGGAAAAAAATAAAATTATTCTTTTTCCTCTAGAATCAATCATTGCCTAATGTTGTCCTCTACCTTTTTTTCTTCACCTTTTACATAGATATAGTATACTTATCAAAAATGAAATCATAGTGGGTAGCTTAGTAATATTTATATCTATCATCTTAAATCTAATGCTCCTAATTCCTTGGCCTAGTCTGTGAGTGTCAATTATGATGGGTCTACAAGTTGTGCCTCTATCTGGGTATCTTTTGAAGGTGAAATCTTAAGAGTTGGATTTTTCATGTAAATCCATATTATTTTTTACCAGTATACATTCCCCAAATATGGAATTGAGTGAAAAATGTAGACAGGATTCTTCATTGGAGGTTTATTAGTGGATACCATTGTTGTGCCTAAATTTCTCTTTAGGAAGGCATGAGTGAACTCAACTGAGTAAAGGATAGTATAAATTAAGTGATGGGTTGGTTGGTAAATAGTAATAGAGGTGGTAACCAAATGAATGGTTATAATAATATATGTGGAGATAAGTCCAGAAGGAGATAGTGACATAATGAGGAAATAAGTGATAAATGACAATGTGTCAATAGAAGAGTGGTCTAAGGGAGTATTAGGTAGCAAACCCTTACCTAATTGGTCACTTATAAGGTGTGTCTTTCCTTTAGGTTTTTGTAAGCTCAAAAATTTGGCTTGATATAGTTCTTATTCATCTTCTTCTCCACTAGCTGATCTTGAGTTGAGGGTAGTGTTTATTCACTTGGCCCCTTTGTAGATTGCACCTGAGGCCTTCCTACCTTGGACTTCCTCTTGTAATATATATAAGCCTTCTTAGTCAGAGGATTATCCACTTTCTATTTAGAGAGAGTGACTTTCACATTATATATTATGGTTTTCAAAGTCACCATAGTGGGTGTGAGGTCCTTTGAGTTAAAGTAGTCTATACAGATAGAGTCCTCTTCTTTCCTAAGATAGCTCTCCTTTTATTAAATTATATCTACTTTAAGTTCTTATTTTACTTCCCTCAATTAAATTTTGGGTACTTGAACCTGAGAATTGTCTTCTTCTATTCATCTTGTAGTAACTAAAGTTTCCCCTTAATGCTACTTTTGCTCTATAGTTGTCATCATGGTGGGTGGATTTTTGGGGTCTTAGATTTGATCATGTATTTATTGAAGAGGTATACTATTCCAAAACTATGAAGAAGTCCATCCTCCTAAGGGTGGGATTCTATATTATGCTTTCTCAGCTATGATGGAAGGATTTGCTTGAATTACCTTAAGCAAATCTTCATTTACTCTAGTTGTTCTATCCCTTTCCAATAATTTGACATAATATTTTGCATTTATAAATAGGAAATCATGTTTATAGGACTCATGCTTATATTGAATTCCTAGATTATAGAAAATTTATTTTAATCTACGTTGGGGGTCCCAATCTCTATAGGTCAAGGTAGCCAAGGCATAGGCTTTCTTGGCACTTCCAACTTCCCTAAAATGTCTATGGAAGGTGAAAAACATCCTCCTATTCATGAGATGATAGACATGAAATGTTATCTTCTTTCTTCTAGTTAAATCTTCATTGATTCCCTTCCATAATTGATAAGAAATTTCTTGCTTAGGCATCTTTAATCAACTATATTTTGGGAGTTATAGAGGATAAACCCTATGTCTAATAACCATTATCACAGTGTAATATAGATATAACCGTTAGTCACCCATAGACATGAGTGAATTAGAAATATTTTTATATATTCTAGGCATGGGTTCCTCATGAATTTACCTCTAAACCTAGGGATACAAGTCTTCTATAATCCTCAATATATTTCTTTTATATGTATAAATACAAAAAAATGAATAGACATCACAAATCATGTTTTTGATATAGTCAGGATTTGAGTCCTAGAGAGACCCATTATGTCTTTATATAGTACCCATGACAACATCAATAATTTAGGGCATCATGTAAAAATTTCCCCCTTGGGACCTCTTATCTTTATGTAGTATTAGTTCATGAAACCAGGCATTGATAATCTCTCCCAATGTGAAGGTGCATTCTGAGGTGATCAATAGGTCAAATAATGGTACCCATTTGAAGTGAAGGAAGTAGATGTTTAGGTGACCATATAGGTGGTTTAGTAGTGTCATACCAATGTTAATTCCCACCCATAATTTGGTGATGGGTGTAGAGAGGATTATAAATCAATTTAGTCAAGCATTAGTCCATAAATAATGAAACATGCATAAATAACTAACTAACTAACTAAGCCTATCTATTCCTATGAAAATTACAAAGGATAGAAAATAAATAAATGAAAGAAAGTAACACCATATTACCTTCCCAAATGGATTCACCATACCCATGCAGCTCAAAAACATGTTCTCCCTTGATCAAGCATCCTTGTCTTTGTCAACAATGGTGGTAAACTCCTCTAATTCCTCAAGAACACTCCATAAAACCTAGGCTCATGATTCCAAATCACTAAACTAGCCTATCAATGAAGATTGCAAACAAAAACTATGATTAAATACAAATCCTTGTGGAAATAATTTAGAATTATAAATTTGCAATATTCAAGCTTTGAATATATTTGAGCATTATAACCTTGCACCAAAATAGATTTTTTTTGTCCATGGCCTCGCTATTTATAGATTTTTGAGATTGGTCAGGATCAACCATGACTATCCATCTCAAGATTGAGATGTGTGGCCATGGATAATCCTAATATTTATAATTAAATCCATAATTATATTCATCATGACCTTGGAATAAGGGGCATTAAAGAGGCATGGGAGGCATTAACTAGCATGGGTGACCCATAATCCTGATATCTGTGGCATTTATGGCCTAAGGATGTCTTCTCAAGAAGTTACGTCACCTGATGATGTAGTTTATAAGAATCAATTTTCAAAAATAAATATTCAACAAATCTCATAAAAAATACACTTAAGCTCTTGACTTAGATTAATTATCCTTAAATAAGGTTAATCAACATTTGTGCAATTATTTGAAAATTGGCCCTCGATTAATCAAAATGGTTAGAAAGTCATATTACTTGGTTATAATTTTACTAGAGAGGAACTGGAAGGTGATGTTAGATGCATTGGAATTGTATTACCATTTAGGATGTTACCAATACCAAACAACAAAGGTATATGATGTGTACCAATGAATTAGAAGAAAAGAGTGATCCAGAGCACTAAATGGTGAAATTTGTCATTTTGACTTGAAATGATCTGATCAAAGTTAGCTGACCCATAAAATGCATTTCCCTATTTAGGGATACGTTGACCTAAACTTGTACTTGTAAGTGACAGGTTTGAACCATTTAGGGCATTTTATGGATTTTGACCTAAAATGTGCATTTGTGAAATTCGAGTAAGATTGAAAATTTCAACACAAATTGTGTTAGAAATTAGATGTCTACAATGGGCATAGTATTATTTGTCCTTGAGTGAGAAGGTTTCTCTAGGGAGAATCCATTTATTCATTGTCTTCTCTATATTGTTGTTTTTTCTCAAAAAGTCTACACTATTTAAATCAAATGTGGCATTTGGGATTGGTAGGCATAAATACCTTTGAAATAATTCCCCTAATATGTAGGTGATGATGGTGTTGTGATTAACATAGTGGAGGAAACTTCCATCTACAATCCTTCCTTTGAAGAATAAGTCACGTAATAGGTTAGTATATGGCATGACCTCAGGTTTAGAAGTATCATAGTTAAGTGTTTGGGATTTGAAGGGAAGTAGGTTAATTTCTACCTGTAATTATTCTATAGATATGTCTTTTTTGTAGGAAAATATTTCAATGCTTTCTACAACCTCCCATAGAGTTGAGTAGTTAGCATAGGTACCATCGAATATGGAGGCATCAAAAATTATATCCATATACTTTGTTGAATCTTTGATAGAAAATCTAGATGGTTCTTGGGCTCCCTTGTATAATTTGGAGGAAGATGTCATTGTTACTTATTAGTGCTAATAGAATTTTATCTCCATATAATGGTAGTTCGGCACTCTCCTATGCAAATTATAGCTTGATTGAAAATAATTAGGGCTTAAATTCTCAAAGGGAAATATTTTCTTGAGATTATTAATAATAAATAGATGTGAATTTGGTTATCAGTGCTATTTTATAGCCTTTTAACATTTACAATTAGTTCATGTGCCATTAATCACCAACATTTACAATCTTGTCATGTTCATTTAATTCAAACTTGACCACCTTGGCCTAGTGGACATGCCATGTAGGTAGGATACTTATTCAAAGGGGCGTCATGGTTTTGCTCTTTTTGACACCTATTAATTTTTAGTTTAGTTAGGCATTGCTAATTGCATTTGGGCTGAATGATTTGATTTTTGTGAGCTATTATAAATGAAATATTATGAAGACCACATTGTTCTTTGGGACATTCATGAAACCTTCCCTAAAAGCCAATATGTTGAACACCTTTCTCGAAGACTAAATTATTATTCAAAAATATTTATCAGATAAAGTTTCCAAAAATGAGATTTATAAATGAAAATTTTCCAAATAAAAATTTCCCAAATAAAAATATTTAGAGAATAATTTAGTGATGATAAAGTCTTGAATATAAAATCCTAAAGAAAAGATTTCAACTAAAGTTATTTAATGAAAATTTCTTGAACAATTCTCTCAAAGATCAAAATGTTGAAGACCAAAATATTGAAGTCTAAAATCCCTAAGACTAAATCAATGAAGGCCAAAATGTTTAAGATAAAACTTTTAAGTTCTAAAATGTTCATAATGTTGAATAATGATAATTTTGAAGACTTGTCATGCATAGTAGGCTTCCAAAAAAAATCATTAATAGATTAGTTATAATAATTCATTCTTATGAAAATGGGTTGCAAGAGGAAAATAGATGAAATAAAGGTTATTTAATTCCAAAAATCTAAAAATTTACATGTATAATAAGATAAGCTAAACATGCATGTACAACACTACAATGAACAAGCCTTCTAAAAATAGAAGGGTCCCCACTTGTCCATAAATAATGCAAGGTGGGGTGTGTTGAATATAATAAAGTGATACACTTATTATGTCATTATTATCATGATTCTAGCAAAAAAATTAGAAAATATATGGATCTAAAATCTAAATGCTAGAAATATAAACCATAGGGTTATCTAGGGTTAAGGTTGGAGCAATGTTCGAAGTAACTCAGGTTCACCAAATATTTTAACCTTTTAGGACTTGTCAAATATAAATCCTATTTTTTTAAATATATGAGTAGTCTAAATCAAGGTAATAACATACAATAAATATAGCCACTGATTTTAATAGAACTGACTAACTTTGACCTTTCTAAAAATAGTAAGAAATAGTGCAAGTAAGAAATTAGCTGGAAAACAATTGAGATAGATGATCTAGAGGATATAAATTAAGGTAGAGGCTATTATGAGTGTCTCAAATAGGATCCCAATTTAGAAACCATCCTCTCTATTATCACCCTAATTATATAGTAACACCATTATTTTAAATATGGTAGTAGTATCCTCTGTGCAGATTGTCCCAAATTTATAGGTGCACCTATGTCTAGATCTATGAGGTTTGTTCCTATGTGTACAAGTTATGAAACCCTATATATGGAATTTTTTGATTGAATTTGAGATAAAACCCTTATCCTACATGTTTATAGGGAATCTAAGTTGATAAAAGCTAAAAGGTGTGTTTGTTAGTAGGGTAGGATGGACATCTTCAACACCCCATTATGATGAGAGTTACCTACATACCAATTTCTGAAGAGGGATCAAGCTCAATGTAGTTATCCCCACCTAAGTGCTGGTTCAAGTGGAAGTGAAGCTAATATGATATTGGACTTGATTCCTCTAGATGTGCTTGAGACTATAAATCTGGGTAGTCTAAGCTTGAGACTATTGTAGATGGTAGTATACAGACGTAGGGTAGAATAAGGATTGATAACCTTAATTATACACAACTTGTTTTGAGTTTACATATGCATTTTGCATCTTATTTCCATCTAGTGGTTAGAGGTATAAAATTCATGTATATATACCATTATTGATGCTTGTGTGAGTTTTAAAATAGGTCTAGGTTTACCCTTGGAGGTTTTTAATTTGAAAAGATATATATTTATGAAACATGGAGGGAAAGTACATTAGCACCATTATTGAGACAGTGGCACCATGTGGTAATATTGTCCCTATTATGGTTTTAGTGTACAGGTGGAATAAAACTAGGCATGAAGAACTAAGATGCAACAATGATGGTTTGAAACTAATTTAAGGATTACTAGGGACACCTATAGCCCACACAAAGGCTAGATAAGTGTGAAAATAAGCTCTAGGATAGGTCTAGGGCTAAGCTAGGGATAGGTAGTCTCAAGTAGCACTCTTAGAATTCAAATAGTACTTTTAGGTGATTACACCTATATGTATTAGGCACTCATGAACATTTTTTTGGTATTGTCTACCCATTTAAGCAATGTAATTAATATGATTATTTGAAACAATGATTTGATGTTCATATAAAGTCTCTAGTTCAGTCAGTTGTGCCTATTTGTACTCCTCATGATCAAGGAGACCTTAGAGGGAAATGTGAATGTTGGGTATCTCTACCTATAAGGAAATTATAGCTTTATATCTAAACATGAGTAAGTATGGCTTACCCTTGTATGTGTTTTAATAGTTGTTCTATAATCCCAAAGTGTTGGATGGAGCTATAAGTGACAATCTCATTTAGAATCTCTGATAGTTTTGACCAAAATTGACTTCAAGGTTTTGTTAGTAGGTTTAACCTAATTATTGGCCTATGGAAAGTACAAGGAGGATGAGTGGTGTGATATAGAAAACATCTTACTTAGCTCACAAATATTAGGGTTTTTTAAATGAGACCTGTTGTTAGTAATGATGACCTTTGAGACCCCAAAATTGGTAAATGATTTGGTTTGGAATAAATTTTATAATGACTAAACTATGACAATTGTTAATAGAAAATATTTTTCCCACTTAGTAAAATATTATGTGGTAATTATAATTAAATGATGATTATCAAAATAAGGAGGGGAGGGTTTACCTACTAAATCTAAGCCCTAATTAGAAAAGGGCCATGGAGTGATTATGGGCTGCAATGCCCTAGTGGGAATATGTATCTCATGTGAAAATTGTTGGGACTTATTGCATTTGTGTACATACTCAATGGAATAATGGTATATGGTGGGCTAAAAATATCCCATACTATGTATTTTATGAGTGTTCATGTGGCCACCAAAGTGTCTACCAAAAATTTCATTTGACAATGAAAATAAACTCTTTTTTACTCCTTTTAGTCATTTGAGTAGCATGCCATCAAAGACCTTATGATAATTAACTATGCCTAAAATAATATACTTATATGCAATGATGTGAAGACATGTCTTATTATTTTATTTGGTACCTTTGGGATAAGTGTGGCTTATTGGGTAATTTATGATATATATGTACTTAAGGAGAAAACTAATAGTAGGTTTTTCTATGTAATTCATCAGGAAAGTCAATATTGACGAAATCATTAAATTTTAAGGGATAATTATCCAACAAATCAGTAATGACCTATCTCTTAAAAAAAATTAATTGACTTAATTTAAATCAAACTCATTTAAGAGTGTGATTAAACACCCAACCTTCTTAGAAAGAACTAACTAGGCTATAAATTTATGTAGGGCTTGATATCTCATGATAACTCTTGTTTCATGATTAAGCATGCATTGTTGCAAATACTTGGTTAAAAAAAATATAGATAATCATTCCTTTTATACTTGAGTTTATTGTGTCTCATAATCAATAAGGGTTTGAATAATTAAATAAATGGTGAATTATTTATTGGCATCATCTTCCTAAGCCAACATGCAGGTGAGAGACATCTTAGTTTATCTAATGTAACGTATCAAGGGATTATCTATCTTAGGCACCAAGAGTGTGGGGTAGACATAATGATTTTTTTCAATAATTCAAATGAATCCTAAAAATAATACATCCAAATTAAGCCACTTGTATTTTTAAGCAAGTTATTGATAAGATGAATGGTATAGGCAAGATCAGGAATGAACCATCGATGAATCCCAATTTACCCAAGAATGTTCTAATGCTTGATTCATATATGGGATAAATTATTTATAAGATTACTAAAATATTGGTAGTGTCAATATCAATCCCACACTATGAGATGATATACCCTAGGAATTTTCTATCAATGACTCTGACTCCATACACACATTTTTTTAGGTTAAGAGTAACACTATAATTGATTAAACACGTTAAGATGGTGTGTAACTCCTCTAAGTGGTTAATTCATCATCTCAATTTAAGTAATATATCATTTATGTATACCTCCACTATCTTGTGAATAATACCATGGAATATGTGGATCATCGCCCTTTGATATGTTTCCCCTACAATTTTGAGACCGAAAGACATCACAAAATAATCTAAGTCCCCCATGGCATAGTAAAGGAGGTATTATTATGATCCTCATAAAAAATGTGGATCTAAATATATCTTAAGAATCCATCCATGAGTGATATAAACTCATAACTTATTTTTGCATCAACAATGACATCGATGGAAGGGAGAGGGAAGTCATAATTTGGCAAAACTTTATTGATATCTAAAAGGTCTATATATATATATATATATATATATATATATATATATATATATATATAGATCTTATTATTGTTATAGAATGGGAATGATGGTGGACATCCACTTAGAATAGTCCACTAGATTAAAAAATCCAAATTTTAAAATTTTTATACCTTCCTCTTTTACCATCAATGTGACTTTAGACTTAATAGGCCTAAGCTTTTGTTTAAGTAGTTTTTCATTAGGTAATGTAACTAGGTTATGGATAACCACATCGGGTTTGACGTTAAACCATGACATTGTAATATAAATTGTAATATTTTGACATCTTGGTGAGTATTAATTTGTGTTCTTCCACCTCCTATATGAAGAGCGAAGACCCAAGCTTGAGAAGTCTAGGGCTCTCCTCAGTACCCATGTTTATGTCAATAGTTTCTTTAATGATGGAGGCATTTCCCTCCTCAAACATGACAAGGTCTAAGGTAAGATCATGATATTAACCCTCCATATTGAATATTATGTGTTAATCATAAGGGGATAATTAATCCTCAACTTGGTATTAATCATTTTAGTATTCATCCCCAAGGGCTGATGTGGGATAACATGTGAGGGAAAAACCCTTCTTATGGTGAAATTATGGGAGGTCATCATAGGATCATAATAACTCAAGAATAGCCTCATCATTCTCAACTAATTCAAGTATTAAAGGACTATATTCTTATCTAATATAGGTTATGGTATGGTCATAATTATTTTTATGCATAAGTGGTTATGTCTTAACTAAAACTATTAAATCAAACTTTGGTATAGCAAGATGAGGGTTAAAACATAAAGATAAAAGTAGCCATAGAGTTAGTAAGTTATTTTTTTTCCCTAGTAATTAATTTTATAAAAAAATCAAATTATTTATCAATATCACACACAAATTTTCATAATTAAATATTTTCAAATTTAGTTTGATAGACCTCAAAAACTTTGTTGGCAACTAGCTACAAGTCACCTTAGATTATTAAGTTTTGAATGCCCAAACATTTTTTGATGATCATTCCAAGAAATAGGGATTCATACATGGCTCCATTATTCATACACTCAAATTATAGCTTGAAACCAAATGTCATGACTCATCCTTTAGGATAAATTACAATAACTCATGCCCCTATACCTAGACAACACTTGGCCCCATCATAGAAAAAGATCCACTGAGCATGTGTTAAAGGAGTATCTTTTGGTAAATATTTTTGGTCCTTTAATATCTAAACCATATGAATATTGAGATTAGACATTAACCCTATTGAGTTTATTTGTATTTTAACTCAAAAGAGTGATGATTCCTTGCCTATTTTGGGATAAATGGAAGAGTCTATGAAAATTTGAAAGGCTGGATCTTATGACCTAATATAAGGAAAGGAAGCACCTATGGAAATTCAAAAGGATTACTTATAAGATATAAATTGATATAGGTAATTGCCTATGATAACATGAAATTATACCCAATAAACCTTCTCTTTGGGGTTGTAAGTATGTCAATATAACTATGATGTTTTTTCAGCATGGGAAATATTCCAACATAGTTATGATTTTGCTCTAGGGAGGAAATTTTAAGAACATAATTATATAACTTATAGTACTAATTATAAGACATGGGTAATTATAATTTTCCCATTGTTATATATGATAAGTATCATAATAACTAAATGAATGGCTTCATGGGGGTTTCCCTCTTTGTGAGGTAGGAAAAAACCTCTCTTGAGGAATGCATGGATAAGCATTATATGCAATGTTAATCTATTTGGTACCTATTTTCAAGGTACAAATTTTATCTTTGAGTAATGGCATGGTTGGGGGAGATGTAATGGTGATACTTCCTATTGAGGAACTTAGGATATGATGTAAATCATATCTCGATGCAAGTCAATGTAGAATGGACGACATTTCAAGAAGAACCAAACCCAATGGATCAAAAACTCTAGAAAACTATTAATTCCATGTCATAGTGTGATCCATGAGAATTATTTAAAGAGGATTAGAAGTAATAACATTAGAACACAAAGTATGACCTTTCCCTATGTTTAGGAATTAATTGGTTATGATGGTAGTCATGGGAAAGGTTATTATGAAGGGGGACCTCTTCATTCTCTAAAATTTCCATCATGTAGATATCAAAGAGACTATATAACCCATCTTGGGGTCTATATTTATAAGACTCAAAAAATATATAGGATCTTAACCCTTATAATTCAAATGGGAGGACAAATGGCATGTCATTTTCCAAGAGATTTATGATTTTGGCTATAGACATGGTGGAAACTACTAGACTAGTAACTGGATATGAACTAGAAACCTTCTCAACTATCACTATATCATTTTATTCCAATTTATATTTTAATAGAGTCTAACTAATTTCATCCAATTCTTCAATAAAACTACTTTAGTCTTCATAGGTTCATTATCATTGACCAACTATAGGGATTTTGTAACCCCATTCATAGGTAAATGGTAATCAACGTGTATTCATAGTCTCATATGCATGGTTTATTATAACATATCAAAAGGATTAATATCCCCCTGGGTTATGAATACCTTCCCTATATGTAAGAATTGGATTTTTTAAAACAAGGTTAAAGGGATAGGCATCATCTTGTGTATTCAATGCCTTCTCAAGATCATGTTCTAATCGGGATCTTTGTGTATGGCATAAAAATCAGTTAGAACCATCTTAGGACCTAGATTTATTGGGATTATGATTATTCTTATGGAAGTATATTTGAGTCTATCATAGCCTCACAAGGTTTTCTGAGTCATGGAACAATTGTTTTCCCTATAACCAAGCTTTTGTAGAAAGGAAAAGGGTACAATTTTGATGGTCACTCTATCATCAACCATATCTCTCTTGACATAATTATTGTATATCTAAACTTATATAAATAAGGTTTAATCCCTTCTCCTTTCCATTTTAAATTATGTGGAAATACTACACAAATCAAAGAAATATCTAATGTCTCAAGAGACCTAACCAAGTGGGAACATATCTAAATCAATGCGGTTAATCTAATCCTATGGTAAAGGAGTAACACTGGATAGATGCCCAAATTTTAGGGAATAAATCAAGGTTGATCAATGAGTGAGGGAGTTATTGAGTAAATAAAGGAATGAGATGTAGGAGAATGTCTTGGTTAGATTTAAGATCAAATAATAGTTCCACACGATCTTATGGATAGACTTGATTTCCAAAATGTTTGCGGGATTAAGAGTCATAAGATGACACATTCTAGAGAGAGTAACAATATTCACCTATTCTTTAACTTCTAACTCCACAATTCCTATCATTCTATTTTTTCATTACACTCCCAACTAAGTAAAAATGTTGGTATTAACAATTCTAGAGGTGGAATCTTTAGCATCATGGATGAATGTCATTATAGATTGACTATGTTAAAGTGGGTGATTTTGTGGGCTACCCTACTATTGATTTTGGGTAACACATGATTAGTGGTAAAGAAATGGGGTTTTGTAGATCTAGATATTTTGATTCTAAGGAGTGACTACCCATTTTGAGGGTCCTAGAGGTTTATGCCAACATTCCCTAGAAACATGTCAAAAAAAAATTGCCTTTGATATTTTGGGATCCTTCATATCAATTTATCGTACTCTCTATAGTTTTGAGTATCATGATTGATAACCTAGTGGAAGAGGAAATAAACATTGGGATCATATTTCTTAGGCCTTAGCTTTTTCACCTATTTACCAAACCCTTGTTTTGATGTGGATATTATGCACACCAAGACCTAAACAAGGTAGCCTCTAACATTTTAGGATCTTAATGGAGGTAAAATCCAACCCAGCGAATGAATTGTAGGTATGGGTTAAAAAATTGGATGGTGGAATATTTGTTTGAGCATACAAATTATTAATTATATGTGTATGGGTGAACGAAACCTAAAATAAATTAAAAAAAATTGAGTTAGATAGATGTAAATGTAATCTAAAGTGGGTATATCTTAAAATAAATTCAAAAAGGGGAGGGTAGAGTAGAAAAGAATGCTTTGTGATCATAAGAGGGATTACTTCTAGATTGATTTCCTTTGTGGACAAATGTCTTAAAACTAATTTTTGTATGTGGTAGTTATTTCTTACATAAATACAAACACAACAAGGGATTCTAAGGATAAATGGTATAGTATACTCTAAGACTTCAGCAAAAGGTTTATTTCATTTACAGTATTATTTTCATACCCTTATAGAAAAAATTATAGGTTAGGTTAGTGAGGCATCTAAGAAAGTTGTTACTCACTCCTAGAAATATATACAATGGGAGACATTTATTCACACTTAGAAAATGAGACAATCAATGCTAGTGTAAAATTAACAATGTTTTCTAATCATCCAATAGTGATTGCACATATTATACCAGCATACATTACCAATAACAAGGAATTCTAAGTAACATTTTCAAACTTCAAATTACTGAATCAACCAATAGGAAAATAAAACATAGTTAAATAGATAGAATTGGAGAATAAAACATAACACAATTACATGACAATCAAAAGATTTATTCCTATATTGATGAATTTTTTAATCCTTTTTTGAAATGAGAGAAATATAAGTATATATAGATTTGGCGAGGGGTCACCTCATCCTCAAATCCATGCAAGATACCTAATAACATGCTAATATTCATAATGAGAGTTATAATTGAATGTAAACTTTGTATGTATAATGAGATGGCCAAAATTATGTATTTTTTGAATAATACACAAACTTCATAAAATCATGTAATATGTGCATGTTATAAAAATTCTTCAATTGACTCTTACATGCACTCATGAAGTATAAATAAAATACTAGTTAAATTCATCAATTTCACATGCAAAATATATATAATATCATCTCAATAAAAACTAAGGTTTAATCATAGTCAAGGCATGTATATTGATGAAATGGTACTTAGAGTAGTCAGTGGGATTGAAGTGGTGATAGGAGTCAAACTAGAGAGTGGAGTAAAACTAGAAGCTCTAGACATGGCTTATTTATTTACCTCCAAATCCTAATAATATTTATATCCAACAACATGCTAAAATCTGATTGCATCCATGTTTATAAGAGATGGATGGTATACCCTAGTGACTTTCATCAATAGGCATGTGTGCTTGGCTTTCATGGTTTTGAAATATACTTGAAAGACCTCCACTTTAGTCACCTTTTTCCTAGAAAATCTAATTTCTCAGTCAATTTCCTCCAACATACACCCCTAAAGACTCTTCTTGAAATTAGCATATCCTTACTAGGGCAACTTATCAAAATTCACCATATCTATTAGTTTCCATGAAGGGTCGCTAGCTTTAGATAGCATTAGTTCTTCCAAAATTTATAAATCCTATTTCTCATGCTTTGACAGCTTTGGGATCAAGGTTTGTGTGCTTGACACATAATCTCAAGCTTCTTGCATTCTGATGACCACCAATTTAAGATCATTGGTTGTCTCAAGTGGTGTTATTAGATCCAGATGGTTCAAGGCCTTATTAGTTGTGTATAATACAAGTAAATTTAGTTTATTCTTGTCTTCTTTCAAATAATTTAATAATTTAGATGTCTTAACTAAATGGGGAGACAATTATGTCTTCATTTAATTGATGGTATCTAGAATACTTTATAGACTAAGGGATGCATTTGGACATCATGTTTAACCTCCCTAGGAACATGTACAATTTATTATTGTTTTTGCACCTGATTTAGCTCTTGTTATAGTTATTTTATATCTTAATTCGTGTCTACATAGAGTTCTAAAAAATCCCCTATGTGGGTCTATAAATAGGCTATAAAATATTCATTATAATGATACTCTCGTATCCTCCCATTCTCTCTTTTGGATAATGAGAAGATATATTGCCTCTCCTTTAAAATAATGGCCCTACTAGATTCATCTTGTATTTTCCTCTTATTGATTATCTACACAATTCCTATGGACTTATAAAAAATAGAGCTCATAGTGGGTATCTCTATGATGACCAAATTGGGTCTCTGAGCATCTTAGGATTTCAAGTCTACTACCCACTATGGAATTACTAATTGTTGAGGGTTAGTGGACTGAGTGTCTTGGGAAGAAAACTCTTATAAAATATCCCTTGAGGATTACATCAATACCTCTACTTATAGTGGGTTTGGAAAGGATGGAAAAATCATTTTTTTCTAGTCCAGATTACCAAACTAAGGCATGGAATACACAATGTATGTCATCTTCTTCCTGCTAGTTCTTGTGGATGAAATAATAAAAGTATCTTGATAAGTAATAAATTATGGCATAGGGAGACCTATCTAAGTGCTTTTAATTGATCCTTGGGTATTGGTAAGGATTCTTTTAATTTTCTTGAAGTGAACCTTTTTGGCTTTAGGGGTAGTAGGGTCAACAACAACTAAAGAAAAAATAGAAACAATAGGAAATATGGAAGTAATTAGAAGAGAAGTAGTAGTTGGAACCAAATACATAGTAGGGATTGTAGAAGTAATAGAATTAATGAAATCTAAAGAAATAATAAAAATAGAAGTAACAATGGGAACTATAGGAACAAAAGTAGGTGACCCAAATATAAACATAGTACTATGAGTATCACCTGATGATTTAGCTTCCATTGGTGATTTATCTTTAAGTATTTATAGACTCATGACCTTAGCCCTCTCTAGTTCCATAGACTATTCATCAAGCTCCCTCTTTACTAATGTTTGTCCTTGGTCTATAGTTAATTCTTGTGGTAGTGTTTTGATAATTAAAATCATAGTGCCCTTAGAAAATCTTGGATTATTTTGATAACAAAGTGTTGTATTTTACACTAAGGGAGAATTTATTGAGTAGTGGAAGGTGAAACATACACATCTCAAGTAGTAGGAGTCATACTCATAGAATAAAGTATTGAATATTTATAATCAGAAGAATCAATGTTAATTAGTTCCATTTCTCCTCCTAAAGAGCTTGAAATAGCATGGGTCTCTTCCACACCTTGCTCTTGATTAAAAATCATCATCACATGTGGTGGTGGTCCTTTTGATGTCTCTCCTTGGTCCAAGGTCTATTAGGAAGGCCCAGAGGACCAATAATATGTTAAATTCCAATTGTCCTTGGGATGGCTCTCCTTGGTCCAAGGTCTATTAGGAAGGCCAAGAGGACCAATAATATGTTGAATTCCATCCACCTAAAGGTGTAATTTGGGTGCTTACCTCATGAATTATAATGGAGGGATCCCTTTATATTCCCTTCAATACATCCTCTATCAATCTAGCCATTTATGCCCTAGAGAAGACCTCATCATCATTATCAAAATTCATAAAGATGAAATCATGTTCATATAGATCATATTGGTAATGGATACCCAGGTTGATTATATGTTTTTGAATGAGGCCATAGGGATCCTAATCTTGATCTTGAAATGAAACTAATAAGTATAGTTCCCTAATTCTCCCAACCTTTCTAAAATGTTTCTTATGGGTTTAGCAAATCCTACCTATCATCAAATAAGAAACATGGAACAAGTTCTTTTGTTTCTTCTTCATATATTCATCAATACTTCACCAAAGTTGATATGAAATCTCTTATTTGTACAACTAATTTGGGGCATACTTTATTAGACTCAAGGTAAAAAATTAGTCCTTATAACCATGATTATTGTAGAATTAAGATATAACTAGCAATGACACCTTGGCCATAATGACTTTCTAATGAGTTAAGATATTAAGGGCAAGGGTTCCTCATATATCACCTTCTAAACTTGTGAGTAAACATCTTTAGTAATATTGACTATATTCCTCATGTATGAGTAAATATGTAGAAAGGAAAAGTAATCACATACCATATTCTTAATGTACTCTAGGACTAGATCCTAGAGTACTCCATTGTAAATGTAGATAGTGGCCATAAAAATGTCTAATTAATAGGACATCATGAAAAAGTGGCCTCCCACTATAATATTTTCCTTTTGAAACATATACTCCACCATCTTTGTATTAATAATCTCCCCAAGGGTGTATGTCAACTTTTAGGTCATTAACAAATCAAGGAGTGGCATCGACTCTATCTATAGGTTATGGATGCTTCTGTACCTAAACAACCTATCAAACAAGGACATCCCAATCTAAATTCCCAACCTAAATTTTGTAATTAGAATGGGAGAGGTGGCTTTTATGGTCACCTTCTTCCCAAGTATTATCCACTTTCATAGTGTGTTCTCCATTGAATTAGTTATCTTCTATAACTTTAGCCTAGGTCCATCATACATGGTGTATATAATGAGGGTTTGTAGTTATATTTATAAATCATCCCCATAAATTAAATACATAATAGTCTTATGATCGAGGTGATGAAGGAAACCATCAAATACCTTACCTGTGAAGAATAGGTCTTGAAGTAGATCAATGCACAACATTAATTCTAGCTTGGCTACCACAAAATGTAGTTGATATCACTTCAATGTTAACTACTATCTAATTTTATTCAGCTCTCAATTCCCCCTTAATTTAATGTGCATTCACATTATTAATTATGTTTCATAATATTGTGTAATTGGAAAATTTGTCATTAAACATAGTGGAATCAAAGATAGTGTCTTTATACTATGTGGATTTTTTAAAGGATAACTTGCATGGTGGAGAAACTCCATTGAACACCTTTGGAGATGAATCCATTTCAATGTTTAATATATTCACATAATTTTGGTGATAATTTATCTATTTGTTCATTCACTAGAGATAGCTCACAAGTAAATGTATGTAGCTAGGTATCTGAGTTCTCTTAGAATGAAACTTAGGTCAAACTCTTAAGTAAACAATAATCATGATGTTAGTTTGTATTTTAATCCTATAGATCAAAGATGTGGATTGAATTTCCGTTCATGCACCATTAATGTCCAATGTCTCTAGACTTGTTTACTTAATTTAATTTGAACTAGGCAACTTAGTTTGTTGGGTATGACAAATAAACTTTACATACATTTAGAAGAATGACACATTTTCATCTTAGGACAAGTGTCACCCTACCGCTATTATTTTTCAAAATTAGTCATGCCACATAGTGTACTCTTATAATTTAGGTGTTATAACTTTTGTTAAAACTTAATTATTCAAAATGTGTGATGCCTCAGAATCATGAAATGTAAATATAAAATTTTTGAAGACCCAAAACTTGTGAAGAGACAGAGACCAATTTGAGTAATGCAAACAAAAGTTGCAATGAATAAATCTTGTGACAAACAAAAATCATGAAAAGTAAATCATGCAACAAACAAATCTCATGATGAACAAAAGTTATGAAGAAAAAAATGTGTCAAGTCAATAGTTTCATAGGAAAAAAATATGTAAATACCTAGAATTCATTAACTATGAAAAACTTTTGGTGTACAAAATTCATGAAAAACAAAAGTCATGAAAGCTCAAAAATTTTGAAGTGTAATAGTTACAAAGACCCAAAAGAAGTGAGCTCAAAATTCACAAATTTTCAAAAGTTACAATGAAAAAAGTGTCAATGAATAAAATTTATGACAAACAAAAGTGCTGACGAATAAAAGTTGAAATGAACAAAAGTGCCAATGAACAAAAGTTGTGAAAGGAAAAATCCATGACATGCAAAACTTGTGAAGTGAAAAATATGTGAAGTCAAAAACTTAGGATTTTAATTTTATATTTCTTGTAAAATTTTGGAAAACCTGCATACATACAAAAACTCCTAAAACCCATCAATAGGTTAGTCTGAATAAAACCCATCTTGAAAAATTGAATGTTGAGGGGTGTGGGTGGGGGGAAATCTAAGTGAATTAACATAAAATAAGTATATTTAATAAGAATCATGACCATGAAGGATAATAACTTTAAATATTTCAACCCTGATAAGTACACATATAAATGTTAATGAAATGGATTTTCAAAACAAATATAGTTTCTCAAACTATAATGGTTCCCTATTCAAAAAATTAGAAAGTGCGGTGTGTTGAATACAATAAGTGGTGACTCAAAGGGGAATACTTATGAGTATTCAAAAACTCAGAATATTTGGTTAGAAAAAATAAACTAAAAATGAA
Organism: Torreya grandis; assembly: GCA_037957365.1. NCBI lineage: Eukaryota > Viridiplantae > Streptophyta > Pinopsida > Cupressales > Taxaceae > Torreya > Torreya grandis. The sequence continues at coordinate 389,493 of JARHVA010004787.1, forward strand.
TCATACCATATACAAATAATTGAACCAAAAACATGAAAGATACTCTCAAAACTTCATGCACATAATAATCTTGATCATACCCTGGATCTATGTGTGATGCATTGACTTTATTTTACCCTTGTTCCAAGGTTTTAGCAAAGGTTTGAAATAAACTATAGGTTTCATTTTGGTTTCCTTAAATCACATTAAAATAAGGTAAACTCAAGTATTGATCTATTTTCATCTAGGAATCCATTTCCCTAATAGAGATACCTTTTTATTCCCTCCTTTATCCTTTCATAAACTTGCATGATGTATGATAAATTGATCTTATTTCATCATGCAAGTTTTTTATCACCTTTATATTTTATTTGGGTTTATTGATAACTCTCTAAGATGCATTAGTCCTATATTTTTTTTATTTTTTAGAATAAAAATATAAAAATTGGATGGGAACCACTATGAGTTGGTTTTGTATCAGAAAAAATTTAATATACTAGAATGTCCCTATTAGTTATATCCACATCAATGGTTATTACGTCAAACAAGTGTTATGGTGATAATTATGTTTGATCCAAGATTGAGGAGCCTTTTTGAGTTTGCATGAAATAATGAGAGTAAATTTTACATACCGGATAAAATTATTCAATTATGATATAACCATGGTTCATGTTAAATACATGAGTTATGAAAATTTTAAACATAGAGACGTAAAACCTACAAATAAATCAGTTTGTGTGCTTTGTTTATGCTCTTCCCACACCTTTTATCTCTTTCATAAATATCCTTATTAATTTAATATATAATCTCAATAATGTTGAAAATTCTAGTGAATTGGGTTTAGTTGGGTCATATTAGAAGAAGTCGATTAGACTATCATGAAACAAAAGACATATATTTTAGAGAATAGGTAAATAAACTAGGAAAAGCAAAATGTTTAAAGTAGGAAAGACTAATTTAAAAATCACATGAAAACTATTCTAATGAAATCAAATGATAAAAAGTAGGAAAAATTAACTATTAAAACATTAAATTTAATCTACTCCTACCTCTACTAAATCACTTGTTATCACTCATGGACATCTCCAGATGGCACATCCATGAAATAGTTCTTAAAAAATTATCCATTAACTGGATATGTTAATTCATCACATTGGAGGTCACTTAAATAGAAAGAATTTTTACCCAAGGTCTTTGGTATCTATTCATGCTATCCTTTCTTCTCATGGGCATTATACCATAAAAGCATTAGGTTAGATATTATAAATGCTTTAACCTTTGCTCTTCTATCAAACCATCTCTTGACTGGGTCTTAATGTTTGCTAAAATTTTACAATGTTTCCATCCTTATTTTCCATGTCTATTATATCCAATAATTATGACTTTACTTTGTTATTGGGTTCCATGCATTCCTTCATGAACTAATATGTTAGCAGTTTGAGTATAATTATAAATATTTGTTGTTGTCCATACACTAGCAAGTATGGTGAAGCCTTCAAGTCCTACTTGTATCTCATTATATTTGCCCATAGTGCATGTTTCAATAGATGATTCCCTTCTCTATGTTTTTCTATATTTTACTTTTTGATGGCATAAATCATGTTCTCATTTGTTTATTAAACCAATCTATTCCCCTAAATGTAATGATTGGAAGATGGCCTCATGGTGATCTAGTTATCATAGGCCCATTCAATAAACCTAACTAATTGGAACACTATATCATTATCATAAACTAAGGAGATGGGGTACCAAACCTATTTGTGATGTTTTTTCAAGAAAATAGATTACATTAGGTGTTATGGAATTCCTTTTTGTCACTACTTTAGTTCACCTAGTGTAGTAACCTATGGTTATGAGCACCAACTTATCATTAGATGAGAAATTTAGGTTTATAACACTATTGAAATATAGGCTCCCACTATGAAAATGGTCTTCCTTTAATTATAGGCTAAAATGGCATTAATATGTGTACTTATCTCTTTTCCAAAACCTGTCATTCATGGCATGTTCTCACATAACTATGTGTGTGTCCTTAAAGATTGTTCACCAATAATAACCTATTCTAAGAATCTTATGCATTATGGTGTTTCTATAGATATGATCATTTCCTATATTTTACTATAGGTTCTCTAGGATATCTTGATATTCTTCTTGGGATGTGCATCTTAAGTAGATGCCTTCATAAGTTATTCTATAAATAATCCCCTTTCAAATTATATAGTGAGCAGCTTTAAGCCTCAAGGCTCTCTTTTGTTCTCTATTGAGATCTATGGGGAAAGTACATGTTATTAAGTATTTAATTATTTTAGCATAACAATCTCTTGTAAATACTTGGGTCTCAAAGACCTCATCAATGGTGATGCACGGGTCAATCTTAGTCATTAGTTGAATGATGCCTTGTCCTCTAAAAAATTTTATAGGCTTGATTTCTATGTCAAAATATTATGATTTTCCCATCCATTTACCTCTAATATATCTTAATTAATTATTTCCTAAATTGATCTTGACAACTTGATATGGTACAATAGTAATAGTTTCATTCCTCAAGATTTAATTCTAAAATTTCTTTATTGCTTTGACCAGAGCAAAGATCTACTTATTTATCATGGAGTACTTGAGATCTGTTTCCTTTATATTTGATCTCATAAAATCAATTGTACACTCACTTTCATCCTTCTTCTAGGTAAGTACATTAATTGTATGCTCAAAAGCAAATGAATACAAGAAGTATTTGTTGAAGTCTGGACTAGTCAATATAGGGTCCTAAGATATGGCATCCTTAATATCTTGAAAAGACTTTCAGCATTTAGGAGACCACTCTAAATTAGCATCTTTTTTGAGAATTGAATTTAGAGGCCTACCAATATCTATAAAATTAGGGATAAACTTCCTCACAAAATTGATCTTTCTAAGGAAATACTTGAGCTCTTTCTTATTATTTGGGAATGTAAGTTTTGAAATTTCCTAAATTATATTTGGATCAATGGTTATCCCTTCCTTAGTGATGACATGCCCAAAAAATTTACCCTCAATAACACCAAATATGCTCTTATTATGGTTTATTTAGATTCCAAACCTTCTACATCTTTCAAATAATGACTGTAGATGGCTCATGTGATCAATTGTGTTATTTGAGAAGACAACAAGGTTATCCATATAAATGATTATGCACTTATCTATCAGCCCTTGAAATTCATGATCTATAGCTCATTAAAAGTTAAATCCTACATTGATTAATCTAAAATGCATACTTTTGTATTCATAAGTATAACACTTTGTGGTGAATGCAGTCTTCATCATGTCTTCTGATTCAATCAACACCTAGTTATAGATTGAGAATTCATCTAGGAAGGACATCAATCTAGAATCACTCGCTACCTATATCACTTCATCCAAAGAAGGTAGAGGGTAATTTTGTTTCTCAAAATCCTTGTTAAGGTTCCTAAAATCAACACACAATCTGATTTACCAATTCTTTTTTTATCAGAACCAAATTGGCAACCTAGATTGAGTGTCGAATAGGGAACACTATCTTAGCACTTAATTTTTTCTACACTTCTTTCTAGATAAGGGGCTATACAATGGGATTTATTGACCTCTATCTTTATTTTAATGGATTATAGTATATATTTAGTAGAATCATATGGGTGATAACTCTTAGGTTAAAAATTGTTAAGTCTTCACAATTACATGCAATCACATCCTTATACTTAATGATCAAATCTCTCAACCTTTACTATTGTTCTAGAGTACAGTTGAGACCAATTTTGACAAAGCGTGGATCACTCTCATTCCCTAAGTTTTCCTTTTTGAACTTATATTTGTTGACTTTGGTCTGTCTTTTTTTTTTGGGCTTGGGGATCTATAACAAATGTTCTCTCCAAGGAAACTATTCCTAGAGGAATCCAATTTTCCTTGAGCTAAATGAATTCTTCCTATCCCAATTCCTCTATGCATAAACAATTAAACTCTTTATCATTAATGATTTTGTATTTAAACTATCTTGAATTAGTCAAGAATTGGATAATATTTTGATCATCATCAAAAACCTATAAATTTTCTATATTATTAGGAACTGATGGGCAAGGTATAGTATCTATAGAAAATATTTACACTTTGTATTCCTTTAATTGTGTCAAATTCATAATTAAATTAGCAAGTGAATCACCAGCATGGTTTTATTCTCTAGGAACATCCACTATATTTAATGCCTCAAATTATTTAATCAAATCACATGACCTATGTTTATACCTCTTGATATATGACAACTTGCATTAGTACTTATTCTTGACCTAATTCATCACCAACTTTGAATCTCCATGTATGAGGTACTTCCTAAAATTATGCTTGAGAGTGAATTTCAACCCTAAAATAAGTGACTCATACTCTAATCTATTATTTATGCAAGGGAATTTTAACCTTTACATTTTTAAGTACTTCTTTCCATATGGGTCAATTAATTCAACACTAACACCTGATCCTTTCTTAGATCTCACACCATCAAAATGGAGTTTCCATAATTGAGAAGGTCCATAAAATTCTAGATCTTGTATTTCATACTTCATGATGAAGGTGTAAATCCCAAGATTAGGATATTTTTAGCTAACCTATTCATTATTTGAATTATATTATGTAATGGGATGCTTCATCCCAAGCTCTCAATCAATTCAAATTTGATTTGGAATACACTTCCATGGAAACCATATGTCAGATAAGTCTATCACCACATATCCATTTAATGGATTTGACCAATCTCTACTTATTATTAATCCATATCCTTTTGGGATGTCTACCATAAGTATGCCACTAGTCATTTTCATGCATTGTTCAAATACAACTTGAATACAAACATTAGTCAATTCCCTAACCACAAGCACTAATATCTTGTCCAACTAAAAAATCATACTTGTAGATGGATTTAGAGTTAATCTAAGATTTTAATAGATGGATGTTGGAATCATAGTAGATAAAAAATTTAAATCAACTAAGCAATTATGTATATTCTTACCAAATACTCTGATAATTAAAAATAAAGGAAGAAATTCGAGTTTACTCTTGTAAATGACATTCATATCAGTATATTTTGGCTCATCCATAATATATTTCCCTATTATGGAATTCCACAAGAGTTCCTTCTATTCTATAATATGAGCCAACTCATGGAGAGTTATGCTTACCTTTATCTTCTTTATATATTTAATGATATTATATCCTCTTTTACCCTATTTTTTCATGATCATAGGTTGATTATTCCCTTTTGGGAAGGTGGATTGTTATCATCCTTCAAATTCAATGGAATAGTCATGTTGTTTGGAGAGATATGGTAAATATTTGTTTGTTCCTTAAATTTTAGTTGCCTCTCATTCATTTCCATCCTTAATTGGGAATAGGAACTTGTGAGTTTAGAAGACCATAGTTGTGCTCGAGGATCTAGGAGCATGGGGTGATTCTGGTGGATTATTCATCAAATCTTGCCTCACCATTTCTCTTTAAAATATTTCAAATGTTGTACAAAACTCAACACAGTTAAGTTTGCCATGCTATGACATGTTGGAAACCTTGCACCAAGTAGGCAAGGTTGAGGCTATCTCTATTATGTTGATCTATAATATCCTATTAGATTTTTATTGTTCCATATTATTCACAGGGTTGTTGAAAGTACTATTGTATATTGGAAACCTAAAATTATATTTATTATTATGTCTTGCAGTGTTTCCCATCTTATTTTGCATTTTTATAAAGTCATTACTCAACTCCTAAACCATTGTTGGGATATTTTTTGATCCAAAGTAATTATTTTATTATATTTTTGTTTTTCATTATGTGTTGATTCATCCATTGGTTGGTTTTTATAACTAAATCTTTATATAAGCTTTTAACCTTATTATTGTACAAAAATAACATATGAGATTTTACATTGCACTTTCTTGAATATATTTTTTTGCTTTAATTCCTCCTATTATTGTCTAACAATGGTATCATAACCTCATATTAAAGGAGGATATAATACATTCAATAATTTTGGTGTAGTTATGAAAAATTGAAGAAACTTTTATCAGAATGAAATCTTCCAAGCCTACTCATATGGCACATAAGTAAGGCATATGGTCCTGAGTCTATAATGTCCTTTTCATATTCTAAATTGGATGCATATGGTAATTTTTATGGCTATTATCTTAATTTATATCAACGTCACTTGATTCATGAGCATCTTTTTATGCATTAAAAAGGTCAAAAGGATTTGGCATGACACGACTAGGTTGAGAGTGAATTGATTCAGTATCTAAATTGTTATCGTTATCATGAGATGTTGATAATTGCTCCTACTCGTAGAGTACCTTATAAAACATATGCATGGACATTATCTCTTGCTACTTATTTTTTGAAGTATTTTTTTTTGTCATGAACTCCTGATGTTGAAGAGACAGTCTAAAGCGTGTAAGTGTTGAAGCATTGTGAATAGAAGATACAAGAAAAAGAGATTTTTTTTATCTAAACCATAATTCAATGCACCCATAGTAGAATCTAAGGATTAAATTATGGAGGGATTAATAGAGATTAAGTTAAGAAAATTGCATTAGATAGAGCCCTCAAATTGAAGATCAATGTAGACTTGATTACTTTATAGACCAGACATTAGAATGGTACGGCAAAGTGTTTTAAGGTTTTTAGGTTTTGATTAAAAATATATAGTTACCTTACTGCATGGAGCCCTCCACAAGAGTATAATTTTTTTTTTAAAATTACAATGAATGATTAAATACATATCAGCCAAGTAAGAGGATGTAAAAAAAAATTGTCATCATAATTTCAAATTTGTTAAAGGTTTTATTAAAGGCAAGTTTAATAGAAAATTATTTACTTGAAATCAAAAAAGGGTTTAAATTTTGTTGAAGGATATTTTCTTCAGTCAATTTTTTTTTTACTTTGTAATGGTGATATAAGGGTGTAAAAAAGATTTATAAGGTGTATACTTTTTTTTACAAGTCCCAAGAATCCTTTGTATTTAAAAACTATTTTTGAAGGTAAAGGAAAAACCTCAAAATAGTATTCCCTTATCTTGTTTTGACTTGATTCTTTAGCACTATGGCCAAAATCATGAGTTTTATTTCCAAAAATGGTAAATTGTCACCTAAAAATTACAAATAATGGAGTAAAAACATGGATAATACACTCATTTTTAATGACCTATGGGAAATCGCTGAGAAATAAACCACACCACCAACTAAATTTGCAAAGTATAAATGTGCACTCATACTTTTAAAATCATCTTACACTAAATAGGTAATAATTTATATTTAGGTAGTCAAAACTAGTGCATGAAAAGCTTAGAAATCATTAAAATATCTATATGAGAAACAACCTACATATAAGATTAACCTTCTTATGCAACTACTGAATAATAAACTGGTAGATAATGAAGATGTAACTGAATATCTTTCTCGCATGAAAACATTGAAACAAGAATATTACACAACTAGTGGTAAAATTGATGATGGTATTTTGATTTCCATTACATTTAATTGTCTTAATTCTACATACACCAATATTGTTGAAATGCTACAACTTAGTGATAAGCTTAACAGTGACACATTTGACTCTTTGTGAGTTATTAACTTAGCATGAGAGATAGTTTGTAAGAAAGAAGATTACATCCACAGAGGAGGACCATTATACCAAAATAGGTAATCCTTTATATAAGCATAATAGAAAACATTCCTTGAAGCACTTTTAGAGATAGAAACACTCTCTATGGCACACTTCTAGACATAAGCATCATTCTAGACATAGGAATCATTATGGTTCTTTAAAGCATAGACATCATTCTAGTTCTTTGAATCATAGACATCACTATGTTTCTCAAAAACATGAGCATCGCCACCTACATTCACATGGACACAAACATAAGCATAGGCATTCTTCTTCATGTGGCTATTTTTCCTCTAGTTCTAGTGGATGTGAGAGAATATGCTATAATTGTGGCGGTATAAGATACCTCTCTATAGATTGTCACTCCAAAATGAGGTCCTCTCTATATTAGAAAAAGGCAAAAGTAAACATTATTGGTCACTCCAGTCACTCTGGCTATTCTTCTACGTATTCTTTTGATTGATGGGATGATTGCTCTATAGTTGATGACTATATATTTTGAGATGGTAACACACCCATCTTGTGTGATATTCTAGGCTCAAGATTGGGATTTCATGTAATAGAATTTTTTGGCTTGTGTACTTTGTTTTCAAAGATCTAGTGTTGATATGATCTTTCTTGTGGAGTATTTCAGTGGTTTGTACTTAGTTTATTTGCTACACAACTTCTCACCTCTCACCTGAAAAGGGGAGAATATATTTCATATTGGATTTTTATCAATCATCAATGGTTATGGTATAAGCTATCATTGATTTGATATCATTGTTAGTGCTAAACAAAGGCCTATGGGAGATGTTGGTGATTATTGGGCATTAATTTGAGATGTGTCATACATAGTACTATGGAAATCATTTATTGGATGGATTCTATGTGAGGATCAATGTAGTTGAATAGAGCATGATCTTGTTTTACTTCAATGTGGGGATGATCATGGTGTTGATCAATCTAGGATGCATGATGTACCAATTTTAGTTGCAGCTGAGTCTACTTGGATGACTCACAGTTCATTGCTTCAGTCTTTGTATACCCCTTTGGATCAAGCGGGAGTTTGTTGGGACATTTTTTGATCTAAATTAATTAGTTTATTATATTTTTTATTATTATTATGGTTTGGTTCACCTATTAGTTGGTTTTTATAACCAACTCTTTCTATAATCTTTTAAGCTTGCCATTGTAAAAAAATAATATATGATATTTTACATTGCACTTTCTTGAATATATTTTTCTACTTTAATTCCTCTTGTTCTTGGCTATAAGTTATTTCATTGACTAGGATTCAATATTGAGTCTATTGATGATTTATCATATGTACATGGTTTTTTAAAAATCCATAATTTTGATTTGGTGTCACAAGCATAAGAGGAGGTAATGCATACGACTAATTCTAATTATATGTAGAAACATTATGATTCACATGAGGCACTAAATTCAATGTTACAAAGCTAGTGTTAAGGCTTGATATTCCTAAGTACTAAGGATTAATTTGCCTATCAATGTTTATAGCCTCATAATAGACCAAAGTTAATGTGTTGATAGTAGTAACCCTTCATATAAAAATAATAGTGATCAGATTCAAAGTATTATTATATATTTCTAGTGTTAAATCTTTTGATGGCTTATATGTATTATTCATTTAAGTGTACCTATTCTATAACCTAGTGTTAAAATCATAGATTTGATCATTGGGATCCTTTTAAATATTGTTGAAGTGTTAATATACAAGACTTGGGTTGGTAACTTGCCTAAATTAAGCAAGAAAGGTATTTTGACAATTATTCCATGAAGTAATTGAATCTTCTTGTAAGTTAAGGTACCAGTCATATGCATCATCCTATAATGTAAATGGTAAAATCCTACATGTAATGTATTCATCAATAACATTCTTCAATCTCAAGGAAGCCTTAAAATACTTTATATGTTCTTCAATTGTTCTTCCTCCCATGAAAGATAAAAAAGGCAAGAACTTCTCTGGATTCCTTAGTAGATTATGCACATCACCAAGAATGACAATAGTATAAATAACTAACCATGGGTGATCCATAGGTTGATTAATGATTTGAACTACTCTCACTAGATATAGTGTTAAAACTTGGGGTATCATGGGGATAACTAGTGTAGATCTAGGTCTTTAATGAGTCAACAAGGGTGAGACCAAAAGACTATCTTGAGCCCTAGACCTACTTACTCTCTTGGGTGTCTTCAATGTAACTCAAACATAAAGGACAACTTCTTCTAGGGAAGGAAACATAAATTGGGCCTCCTTTTAATGATAAAAAATAGAATTTTGATGTGGTTTTTATGTACACTAGGCCTTAAAGTAGCCTTTAATGTGTTAGGATCTCAATAGAGGTAAATTTAACTCCAAGGCATGATTTATAAGTATGGGTTAAACAACCTAGTGGTGTAATAGTTGGTTGAGCATATAGGTTGTTAATAAGGTGTGTATGGGAGAATGAAACCTAAAATATATCAAAATTTATTTGAGTTGTATGGATGAAAATTTAATCTAAAGTGGGTAGTGTTAAGAATCTAGTTTGCACCCTTGTTGAGGAAAAGATTGGTCATGTCTACCTCAAACCTAGACCAACATTGAAGTGACCTATAGGCTATGGGCTACCTAATATGTTGGTTAAACCTCAATATTTTATGGGTCTAGTTCCCATAATTTATCAATTCAAATCTCTCTAATACCTAGTCTTATCACACTAAAAAGGGAAAAGAGATGAAAACTGATGAAATAAACTACTCTAAGTGGTGATGTACCAATTGATTAGAGATCCACTCTTGATCATATCCTTTGAAACTCACTAATGAACCTGATGGAGACTATAACTGACTAGACTTCATGATGGTGTTATAAGCATGAATATTTCATCTAGAGTTTGAGTAAGATTTTGTAAATTTAAGGACAAGACCTAGATCTACATAATATACTATTTCCTTATGACACTTTAATAAAAAGCATACTTGTTAACACTTCATACAACCTATAATAGACTAGTAACCTAAAGTTAGGTAGATGAAATGACCTATAGATGACCACATAATGCATACATTCTTCAAAACAAACTTTCATGGAGCATAATATCATTCAAAAACAATTGGCAAGTATTCTCTTATTGATTCAAAGGAGTACAAGGCAATTTTAGTGGAGATTTTCTACACCCAATTGAGGGATCCAAAAGTAAGAGCTCAATGCCTACTTAAATAGAAATTTTGAAGGAGAAGAGAGAAGATAATATGAATGGGAGAGGCCACTATGGCATATGGTAGTTAAAATATGCCTATTCCTCATCCTCAAGCATTTATATGCCTTTAATGAGTCCACTTTAGCATTGAGATCTGGCATGAAGGTTGTAACTCCCAAATTTGACTTTATTCAGGGCTTAACCATGCTTAAAATAGCCATAGATCTCTCAAGTATTGGAATTTATATCTCTCAAGTTCTATTTAGATCATCTTTATATTAACCCCTTATGTATTGGCATTTATATCTCTCAAATTTTCCTCACCTAGAAGTACATTAGCCCTACATGACTAGGCCACTTAAACTACTTCACAAATTGGCAGTTTAAAAAGAGATAGTAGAGTTATTTGAAATCATTTTCATGCATAATTTTTTCATTATAGGGGTCTAATAATATTTTAATTTACCTCTCCCAAGATTTTGAACTCATGGTTAGGCTCTGAAACACATCTTATACCCAAAAAATTTCAAAATTTCATTTCCATGAAGTGACTGTATAGGCTATGTACCATCAAAATCTATGTACTGAGCTGGAAACATGATCCAAGTGTTTGAAAAACAAGTATTGAGTGTTTTAATTCACTTTTACTTAAACCTTCCTAAGTGAGTCACTACTAGGGTTTAAGGGAGGTTTAGGAGTGTTTGGGGGTCTTAGGAGTGGTTCATAGATATCAAAGCATGGATCTCAGAACCAATTACACCAAATCCAAGCCAATAGACCTCCCCACCTTCCCTTAAGTTTTGATTTTTCAATGCATATCATAAAAGCTATGATGAGTAATTAGAGATCTTTGTTGTAGGAGAAACATACTCACTGAGGAACCCCTATGTGTATGCAAGTATAATGATCCACTATAGGAATTTTCTTTGATTTCAAATTAGTGTGTAGATAATGTGGTAGCCTTCCCTAATTATATTTGAAGAATTATTACTCTTAAAACCTCAATATACTTAAATTTTTGATGACATAGTGATAGTGGAAGCTATGGATTGACCTATCTTTAGACATGAATCATGAATATTTGCCTAAACCTTAAGGTTACAAGGAACTATTACATCATATCTAACCTAAACATCACATTAGAGACCTTAGGAAGTAGTATTATAGGCATAATTATTCCATTTAATTACCTTCAAGAACACACAATCATGAGTTCCAATACCTATACTTATATGCTTGTTGAACTAGTCATCGAGATCACCTTGGGGGTTTCTAGAGTGCTTTATTAGATGTTCTAATACTCATTCTTCCTCCCCAACTTCATTGTTCACACAAAAAATCCCAATCTCTTTGATTTTGAGTTCAAACTAGCATGTATAGGCCCATTTTGTATAGTTTTACCCTTGCACATGCCAACTAGTGAGTCAATGTGGTGCTTAGAGGACCTTAGGAGACTTTAAAGGTCATTTCATGCTCAGATTATCTCATCTAGATGGGTTTTGAGTTTAAACTCCACCATCGGGTCACTTCTAGGGTTTATGAAGGGTTTGATATATCCACCATATTTATGATGATTCATATCATATAGATGTCTACACTAGAAACAAATTCCATGAATCTCTAGGGAACTAACCTCCTCATCTTCCATGAATGGATTGGGTTCCCATGCAAAAGATGTGTAGAGATATGAACATTGAAAGATGACATTAGGGTTGTCTATAGGCAATTCTGAGTGCTTATTTTCTTAAGGTTCATTCATAAATACTAGCCCCAAATTACCAACTAATATTTCATGGATATTTATTCCATAGGGAGACTTAAACTTCCCTAGGATCTTTAGCCCCAAGTATGTATGTGGTAGAGTGGGTGAGCATTTGAATATGGTCTTTGAATTGACTATGTATAAGATGAATAGCTTGAGCAGGGTTTGAAGACACCTTGATCAACTTTATTACCTCTTAGTACTTGAAACCTCTTTGGTAGGCCGTAAAAATTCTCATACACCTCACCCTAACCATCTAACTTGTTGTAAGGTCTTGGAGGTATCTTAAGATAACACTAGGGTTTGTGAGTAGGCTTGTGCGTTTGACTATATTGGCCTATATCCAAGGATATTTATTGTTTATTTGAATATAAAACCTTTGGAGTAGGTTTTAAAACCCTTAAACATCATCCCTCATTTAAAAAAAAAACCTCCTATAGATCCCAAACTCTCTATAGACCCTATATATAATGGATGTACCTTTCAACCCATAGAATAAATATCACAGACAAGGCTTGGTCTAAGACAAAATAGTGGGTATACCCATTATTTTTCTAGCCCAAGTGAATACATGAGTGTCTTTAAATAGTCATAGTGACCATTTTTACTAATTTTGGGGTCTTTTACATGCCCATAAAGGTCTCAAACCACCATTTTGGCTTAGATTGGTAGTAAACTACCTATTGATTGTGTGCTTAAACATGAACATTCTAAGTATAGCCTTCTCATGATTTCTTGCTGAGGTGTTTATGACCATGGAATGTTCATAACATGCCTTAGGGTTAGTATCATACTTATGTTATGATTTTCTAATGTTTATTTATTTGTATACCTTACCCTTTTCATGCTTAGGGCTCAAGTTTTTATATGCCTGTGTGGTTTCATGTCTACTTAGGTGTTACTCTACCTTATCAGAGGTGATGACCATTAAGTGTTACCCTCATAAATATTATTAAATTTGATATTTATTGTATGAAAATTACCTATGATCCCAAGAAATATGAATACATTAATATATAGTAACAATGTTACTTATATTCTCCTCCTAATATGACTATCTATAGGGGTTTGGTTATCGGGCTTGTATGAGAAGAGGTGGTCTACATAGTGATTAAAAATATTGTGTGATAATTTAATACCTTAATACACTTCTTTAAGATTTATATCCCTTGATACTCACACCAATCCTCATGCTTTTAAATAGTCCACATAGTGCCTTTTTGGGACCCTACTATAGAAGACCTAAAAGGGCTAAATGTAGGTGGTTATTTTCCTCTTTAGTTCAGTATATGACCATATGGGTCCAGCATCGTATGGTTTCATTGCTTATGATGGTTCCAAAAGATTATAGAGGTTTATTTTCATGGTCTAAACTTGGGGTGGAGGGTGTATGGATGAAATATGATGGTAGTGTAGGGAAATGTATGTGTGAGACATGAAAACAAGGTTAACACAATGTGAATGGTAGTGGAAACCATGTGAAAAGACAAGGATATGAAAATAATGTGAAATGGAAAATAAGAACCTTTCTAAAACCAATCAAATGAATTTTTTAGACCCTTACACATATACCTAAGAAAATATGACAATTTGGAGGTAGAAATGAAGCATATATAGCCCTAAAGTGAGACCTAAAAAACTCAAAAAAACCTTAATGTTTGTAAAAGACCAACTCTGCTAAAAGCAACTTTGTTGGTTTGGAGTTAAGGAAGATAGTTTCTATGCCTATGAGGCCACCATGGAGGTTCATAATCTTATTCTCAAGGGCATGAGGATGATCCATCATCAATTCAACTCTTTTTTCCATGTTTCTGAGTTACATTTGAAGCTATATAGATGTCATTGAGCCACACATAGTCTTTATCATACAATGGTCTTCAAGTACACACAATTCTTTTCTAATTGGGATATTATGAGATGAAAATAGGCCATTTGACCATCAATCTTAGTATGAAGGTATTGGAAACCTTGAAACACTTCTACAAACTTTTCAACCTAGCCCACAACTCCTGATGAAGATGTTAAACCTCTATTTATTGCATAAACCTATCTATAGATCACACATAGGAGCTAGTCTTGAAGATCTAATAGTCATATAAGCTCATATGTGTGACTCAAGTATTGAAAATTCTATGTAAGGATCCTTCAAGACCTAAGGAAATAATATCCATTATTGGTTTGAGAAAACAAATCAAAAATCCAAAAAAATCGTTAAGTCTAACTTGACCTGTTCAAATGAGAATAACATACAAATTCCTTAAATTCTAAAGGAGTGTTCATAAATATTATGATTCCAATCCCAAAATAAATGCCCATTTGTGAAATATGCTTGAGTATACTTTCTCTAGTTATGAACTTGAGGCCCCATTTTCTCTCCTCTATATGGTAAAAGCATAAACCTGAGGAGCTCTCAGAATCTAAAAAAGATCTTGAGGGAGAGATGGGATGGTTTTAAACTTATATGGCACTAACAAACATTTCTTTCTCATCCACTTGACATTGTTAACCTCCCTATGTAAAACCATGACTCCACCTAAGCTAGTCCATACTATATGGATCTGTATTACTTGAGAAACCTCTACAACCTACCATTTTCTCTATAATTATTCTTTTTTTAGACCTAAAAAATTATTATAAAGTGTTTTGGAGGGAATATAGGAGTCATATGATGCTTTAAACCTAATGATATGAATTGAAGGATTTGTAAAGTCAATATTTAGCATGCATGGGGCCCATTTGGGAGGAACTAGGCATTGACCATGGTGTTAACAGATTCAATAAGGTATGAAATGGTCAAGTTATGGCTTGATGAGGTTTATGAGGTCCACTAGAGGTGTGTGGGGTGACTTAGTGATCCATCAAGGCCCATTTGGGTCTCATTATGACCAAAAACATTGACTTTGAGACACATATATGACCTTAAAAGGCATATCAATTGAATTATCATGTTAATACATATAAAAGACTTTTATGACCTATGAGAGACCTTAAATGAATCTTAAGACACCCTCCATGATATTCTTGAAATATTGAAAGTGAACATACCTCATGTTATTAGATAAAACCAATGTTTTTATGAGCCTCTATCAAACTACCTCCTCAGTTCACCTTCATCATGGCATTTTTCACATGTTGTATCTATATAAAAGTGATAAAGGACCATATAATAATGTTTGATCATCATGAAAATATTTGATTCAAGTTGGGAAGGAGATATGAAGGCTAACAAAACAAATCTATAATATGACAAGACAGTGGAATGATTAAAAAACATCCTAACTCATAAGGATAGGATACAATCATGAGGGATATAATCATGAGACTAATGGTGGACTAGGACTCAAGGCATTAGGTTGACCCCTTTCTAGGTTTGGGACTAAAAAGTGGTCAAATTTTCTGGTGACTTAGTTGTCTTGACTAGCCTACTTATCAAAGAACTCGAAATTATTTTTAAACCTGCTCTTGATGGATTTAGCAGATGGGACATGACTGTACATGGATTTTTATTTATACCTTGAATTATTTGAAATAATGAGGCACAAAAAGTAACAAATGGAAAATAGGAAATTATACACACAACCACCAACAACAAGACCAAGATATAAATACAAGCGCATGTGTAGAGGCTCTTAGAGAGAAAAGATAACTCTATCTACTTATGTACAAAGATTACATGAAGGAAACTAATAGAAGAATTTGAGGAAAATTACATTGACAAGGATATAGAGTTCCTCACCATTAAATCTATAAATTTGAAAGGAATTAATTTCCTTATAGCTAGCGATGATGTAAGGTCCACTCCAAAGGCTATCAAACTTGGAGTGTTTTCCTGAATTTGCATGATCCTCATCCTATTTGAGGACTACATCTCCCTATTAAAATGTCCTAGATGAAGCCCTTTTATAAAATGATTTATTAACTTGATGCTAATTAGACCACATGGTATATATGGCACTATCCCTTGTCTCCTTTAATTATCTCAGCTTATTCATCCTCACTTGTAATGCATCATCTTACAAGATCTAAAGTTGATGAACAAGATCTAAGGTAGGTAGTTTAAGGGAAATAGGTAGTCTTGCCTCTTTTCCATAGACAAGGAGGTATGGAGAGTGTTTAGTAGACCTCTTAGGTGTAACTCTATCTACCCATAAGGTAGTTATCAACCTTGTATGCCACTCTCTTTGACTATCCTCCATGGTTCTTTTGATGATCCTTATCAAATTCTTGTTTGTAGACTCTGCTAGTCCATTGCCATGTGGGTAATAGTTGGAATATGCCTTGAGGTAGATGCTATAGCTAAGGGCCCACTCAAATACCTTAGTAATATTAAAGGCCAAGGCAATATTAGATATTATTGTTGAAGGCACACCAAATATGGTCACAATATTATCATAGAACTTCAAGACTAAGTTCTCATTGGCCTCCTTAAGTGTAGTTGCCTTGACCCACCTTGTGAAGTAGTTAGTGGACATTATGACCCACTTATGTCTAGAAATGGAATGGGGATGAATCATTCTTATTAAATATAATCCCCTATACATTAAGGGTTGCTCAACTTGGATTGGTTGCAAGGGAAGGGCATTTAAATTATATTTTCTAGTGAACATGAAACACTTTGAACACTTTTTGAGACATGTATGTGAATCTCTAAATAATTTTGGCCAAAAGTATCTAGATCTAATGATTTTTAGGTTATGGTATTGGCATCAAAGTTCCCACTAGTAGGTCCATCATGAAATTATTCAAGTAGTTTGTTAACTTGGCTTAATTCAACACATCTTAGAAGCATGCCTCATATATATTTCTTAAAGAACACTCCATCTATCAAGACATAGGGTATGGTATGTATTCTAAAGTTCCTCCTTTGGGTCCTATCCAAAGCCATAGGACATTTTCATATTAAAAATAATTTGACCACAACATTGGTCCAACTAAGGGGAGTGGTACTTTTAGCTCCCTACTGACTATCATGGACTACCAATACTTTATCTTTATAGTCCTTTACCTCTACTATAAGTTGCTCACATAGACCTCTACCTATTATTAAATTTCTCACTCTCATCTCAATGTCATATTCCATTCACTTTGTTACCCACCCATATCTATTTTCATTCAAGTCTTTGTTGAGTATAAACTCTTTAATGCTTAATTGTACTACCATAACTATGACCTTATTATTAGACACCATGTGCCTAAAATTATTCAATCCCCTAATTATATCAAGCACATGCTTATCCAAAAAGGTATACCTTTCCTCATATCCTTATAAGGCTTGACTAAAGAAGGTAATTAGTTTTTCTAAGCCTTCATTATTCTGTTGCATAAGCATAATAGAAATTGCATCTAATGTAGAGAATGCATGTAAGAAAAACTCTTTGTCAAAGTCAGCATTAAGGAGTGTAGAGGATTTAGAGATGGGATGTTTGATGACCTCAAATATCCTCTTCCCTTACTTTCTCCATGTGAAATGTTTGTGCTTCCTAAGCATGTAAGAGGCTTAACCAATTCTAAAAAACCTAGGATAAACCTCCTTATGAAGTGATCTTTGTTAAGAATATTTAAAAACCTTTCTTGTGTTTGGGCAAGGGTAATGCCAAGATTGATTCAACCCTCTCAGGGTCTATATAAAGGCCATACTTTGACACCACATGTCCCAATAATCTACCCTCATGAACATTAAAGATGCATTTCTTGGGATCTAAGGACACTCCAAACTACCTACCCCTATCAAATATCCTTTCAAAATAGAATGATTTCATATATATATATATGAGCATCATCTCATTAATCAACCCCTCAAAAGTAACATCCATTTCCATTTTTAAAGTTTCCCTTGCATTGGTTAGTCCAAAGGACATTTTTATATATGCATAGGTACCCTAATTTGTAGTGAAGGTAATTTTATGTCTATCCTCCTTGACAAAGATATAATTGTAACAAAAGTAACCATAAAGTAAATAAAACCTCTAAGACCTTGTAACCTTTTGAAGGATCTGATCTATGGAGATTAGTGGGTAATGGTCCCTCAAATACACCTTATTAATGTCTCTAAAGTCAACACATCGGCTTATCTCTCCATTATTTTTCCTCACAGGCACAAGGTTTGCTACCCATGAGGAGTGATAAATGTTGAATATGATCCTATATTTAATTAATTTGAATAACTCTCTTATCATGAGCTCTTCCACCTTAAGGTTGATTGGCCTTTACTTTTGCCTTACCAATTTTGCATTGTTTTCCAACTCTATGGTGTATTGGGATAGCTTGGGGTAAAATCCCTTTAAATCATGGTATTCCCATGTAAACACAACAACATATTCTTGACATAATTTAATGAAGTCAACTCTCTCTTCTACTATGTTTACTTTTCCCAACTTAAGTAGCTTTACCTTAAAGATGACTATCTTCTCATAATGTTCTTCTTTAGTTGAGGCACTCACCTTATTCTATCTCAATTGATCATCTTCATTGAATATTATCTCTAATGTTACTAATCCTTTGGTCAATTTATTATTCCTCAATTGCACTATTTTGTCATCAAATTGATGTTACAACTTACATTGATTCTTTTGATAGAATTTTGCCTCATGCATGAGAAAGAAAAAAATTTGCTCATCATTGTCAAAGACTTAAAACTCACCTCATTATTAGGTATAGATAGCTTAAATATGACCTTGATTTGTAATTTTCCTTTGGTTCCCTTAAATCCATCTATAGTGTCATATTGGGCACCAATGGATGCAATTCTATCGATATGGTGATTAGAATCCCTTGGTATATAATGGATGTCAAATTCTAAGAAGTCCTATAATAGGTCCCATACTTGGTGATTATAGGCCTTCAAAATATGATTCCTAACTACACTAACATCCCTCACTTATTGCACTATAATCTCACTATCACCTTTCACTTGTAGAAGTTATATGCCTCTCCTCCATGCCTCTTATAGCCCATGTATAAGGGCTTCATACTCTATTATATTTTAAGTATAACTAAATTAGAACCTCATTACTGAGTAGTAATTCTAATTTGAAGGGAAAATAAGCATTACTCTTGTCCCACTACCATTCTTTGACCTTGATTCATCATAAATTTAGGTCCATATACCATCATTTTCTTGAGTTGGGTTTGTGATACTAGGAACAACATCTCCTTATTCATGCATGCAGTATACTCTTAGGCCTACCTCTTCAATGGTATTGTAGGAGTCAAATCCATGGTAATCAGCTACCCATTCATCAAATAATAGATCTAAGATGCCTTCAAGATGATCTTTGGATTTTTGACCACTGATATTCTTATCCTCATCTAGTATAGTGTATTTTAAATTAGAGAGGTTGGGCATATAGTGTTCTAAATGGAACCTAGAAATAGGTTTAGACCCAATAGTGACATTTGTCCCATATCTAGTCCCAAAGACCGTGTATGACCATTCAGATGAAAGGTATCCCCCAATCTTTGTAGTGAAATTTATAGATCAGCATAGAGAAAAGTATGAAGGTAGATCAATGAACATGACATATTTTGAGATAGTTAAATTGGGGTATGATATTAACACAATTTTGAGATCCTTTAAGAAACCTACTATCTTTGTGGGAGATCCATCTAACTATAAGACTCCTTTCTCATCAAGTTTATATTTGAGCTTTATTTTATCAGTTTTGGCCTTTGGCATGACTGAGGTTGAGGTACCACTATTTATCATGAATTTATAGAAAAGATAATCTCATATTACGACTGACAAGTATAATGGATTTGGCTTAACTACCTTTATAGCTTGGTCTTCATGAGGCTAACTATAAATAGAATAAATTGTACTCACCTTGTTAGCTTTCTTATTAATGATAGATAGCTTAGAGATCTCTTATTGAAGAAGGTATTTATATCCTAGAATGAGTAGATCATCCCACAAAGGAATGATAACATTGGATTTCTTCATGTAGTCCATAATGTTAAAGGGAGGATTATCACTTTTGGGCTTTAACTTAGAATTTGAGGCATCACTTGTGACTTGAAGGACTTATATGATGAATGGATTCTTCTACTACTACCCATGTGTCTAAGATGTTTGTTGATTTAAATAGGTCCTATTGATTTTACTTTGAGTGGCATGTTATTGAGTCACTTATGGGTGTGTAGGAGAGACCTTAGACTTCCCCAAGTTTTCATCAATCATCCTCCTCTTATACCTTGTATGGGCTACTATTGACTCATTTACTTTGAGCCCATTTTACCCCAAGTTTGTCGCCACATGATCAAAAGTGTGATCACCTTCTTGGAAGTTTACAAAGGTGGTATTAGTAAGTGCTTTCTTCACACTCCCTTATTGTTGGATTGGAACTTCTACTAGTGTCATGATAGGCATATAATCATGAGGTATTGGAGGACCTTATGGTGGGGGAGGCATGGTTTCATACACTTGAAATGTAGGAGCCTACTGCATATAATAATTATGATATGTTTCCCCACTTGTGGACATCACCATCTCACTTGATTTACCCATGAAGTAGACCATTGACCTTATTTTTCAAGGTTATTTTTTGTTGGCACCAATGCCATTGAACTACTTGAAACATTAGGGGTTATAGTTGTAAGTTTTAGCCTATGTGATCTAACCTTGAGCTTGTTGATTGGGTGGATAAGGGGGTATATTTTAAGGATAAGAAGGATATGGATCTTGATAGGGGGATTGATAGGGTATGTAAGAGGTATGTTTTTTCCTCTCTAAGGATACCAACTTTTTGTTTTATGATTTTATCAAACCTTTAATCTTTCCAAGCCTATCTTCTTTTCTTCCATTAGATTGGTCTTGATTATTTGGATTAGGCAATGGAGTAATGGTGGGGGTAGTAGGTTGGATCTTAGGAAATAGGAGAATGAGGGGTCTAGGATTCAACTTTCCTACTTATATCAAGAAATTATCTACACTTATATAGATTTCATATGCCTCTGATAATGTGGTCCCACCCATGGACTAAATCATTATAGCAACATCAAAATTTAAGGCCCTTAGGTAATATAGAAAGAAATAATTTGGTGTATTATTTATAATGATAGGGATTCTATCCAAAGGCTTTTGAAATATATACTTAAAATGAACCATAGATTTTTGAGGTGCCCTCTTAGTTGATGTGAGTTGGTTAACTAGTGACACATGATCATTATTGTATTCAAAGTGTTTAAGAAGGCACTCGAAAAATTCATCCCAAGTGTTTATGAAGTCAGGTTTAAGACCTCTATACCACTAAATATCTTTACCTCTCAAGGAAGTTTCTAAGAGTATCATGGATACATTTTCTTGGGTGATGTTATGTACTAAACATAGGTTTGTTATATCAACTATGTGTTCTATAGGAGTGATGGATTTTTATCCTATGAAATATGGAAAAAATTTCAATTTAGTAGTTGGGATATCACCAAATTGGTTTATGTTTAAAGGGTTGACACCATTAAAGGGTATAAATGCTTGCATTTTAGGCCTTATCATTGGGATTAGTAGACTTGTAATAGGCTGTGTATGGAAAAATTTGGAAAAATTAGGAAACTTTGGAGAATTTGAGGGTGTGGGGTTTGGATTAAATCTAGGAACCCTCTTTCTCCTTATAATTGATAAATACATTTCAACAAACTAAATCTAATTACCTTTTAAAGTTAACCTAGTGGACACCTTTTACATGAAAATGCCTTCCAATCTGCCATTGATTATCCTTAGCTTTCCAAATGTCTTCCCATGTTGCCAAGATTGTTAAAGTAGGTCTCCAAACCCCTTGATATCTAGTCCCACTAGGCATTCTAGAACTGTTATTAAACTAGATTACATTCTTGTTGAGAAAAAAATTGGTCATGTCTACCTCAAACCTAGACCAACATTGGAGTGACCTATAGGTTATGGGTTACCTAATATGCTAGTTAAACCTCAAGATTTTATGGGTCTATTTCCCCTAATTTTTCAATTCAAATCACTCTAATACCTAATATTATCATAATTAAAATGGAAAAGAGATGAAAACTAATGAAAGAACCTACTCTAAGTGGTGATGCACCAATTGATTAGAAATCCACTCTTGATCATATCATTTGAAACTCACTAATGACCCTGATGGAGACTATAATTGATCAAAATTATTGATGGTGTTATAAGCATTAATATTTCATATGGATGTTGATTAAGATTTTTCAAATTAAAGGACAAGGCCTAGATCTACACAAGATACTATTTGCTTATGGCACTTCAAGAAAACTCCAAATTGGTAACACTTCATACAACTTGTAATAGACTAGTAACCTAAAGTTAGGTACATGAAAGGACATATATATGACCACATAATTCATACATTATACAAATAAAACTTTCATGGAGCACACTAACATTCAACATAAATTTGTAAGTATTCTCTTATTGATTCAAATGAGTACAAGGTAAATTTCGTAGAGCTTTGCTACACCAGATGAGGGATGATAAAGCAAGAGCTAAATGCCTACTTAAATATAAATTTTTAAGGATAATATAGAATATTATATTCATAGGAGAGGCCATGAATGAGGCCAATGTGGCATATGATAGTTACAACATGCCTATTCCTCATCTTCAAGCACTAGCATGCCTTTAATGAGTCCTCTTTGTCATTGAAATTAGGCATGGAGGTTGTAAATCCCAAATTTGAAATTTTTTCATGCCTAAAACATGATTGAAATATCCTAATATTCCCTCTAATTAAATTTAAACAATGTAAATGAAGTGTGGATAGGCCTTCAAGAGGCGTTGGGTAGCCTCCTCTTCAATGTGCATGCAAAATTATCCTTGAAACTACCTCTAAGCTATCATAACATCCTCCATTTTGGGATATTATAACTTTTATGATAGTTACCAATGCTTCAATATGGTTCATAAATTATATCATGACATTCTTTGCCTAATAGACCCTTCTATTTTCAAGATAAGTAGACCCATTCTACTTGTCCTTCATATTTTTGCTCATATTCATTACTTATATGATCAAAAAATTGAACCAGGATCCCAACTCATATGAAAATACTTATATCATATATTTATTAACCCCTATGTATTGGAATTTATATCTCTCAAGTATTCTTCACCTACAAGCACATTAGCCTTGCATGACTAGGCCACTTGAACTGCTTCACAAACTAGTGGTTTAGATAAAGATCATAGAATTATTTTTAGGCACTTTCATTCATAATTTTTTCCTTAGAGGGGTATAATAATATTTTAATTTACCTATCCCATGATTTTTAACTCATTTTTAGGCTCTCAAACACATCTTCTACCCAAAACCCTATAAATGTTCATTTTCAATAAGTAACCGTATAGTTTTCATACCATCAAAATATATGGACATGATCCCCTATAATATGGAAACAAGATATAGTTTTTGGACAAGTATTTCTTGATTGTTTGAATTAGCTTTTCCTTAAACCTTCATCGTATAGTTACTACTAGGGTTTAATGAAGGTTTAGGAGTATTTGGGGGTCTTAAGGGTGGTTCATAGAGATCAAAACTTGGATCTCAAAACAAATTGTACCAAATTCAAGCCAATATACCTCCCCAAATTTATTTAAGTATTGGGCTCTGCATGCATATCATACAAGCTATGATGAGTAATTGGTTATGCTCTTTGTTGGAGAAACATACACACTGAGTAACCCCTATGTGTATGTAGGAGCAATGATCCATTGTAGGTATTTTATTATATTAAAAATTATCCAAATGGATTTTAGCCAATGTTTTAGCCTTCCCCAAGTATATTTAAAGTATTCTTACTCCTGAAACTATAATCTACCTCACTTTTTGATGATATAGTGATAGTGGAAGCTATGGATTAACCTATCCGTAGACATGAATCATGAATATTGGCCTAAACCCTAAGGTTTCAAGGCATTATTGCATCATATATAACATAAAAAACACCTTAGATACCTCAATAAGTAGCATCATTGGCATAATTAGGACATTTGATTTCCTTCAAGAACACATAGTCATGAATTCTAACACTTATACATATATGCTTATTGAACTAGTCATGGAGATCACATTAGTGGTTACTAGAGTGCTTGATCAGATGTTCTAAGACTCATTATTCCTCCCCAAATTTATTTTCCACACAAATAATCTAAATATCTTTGCTTTAAAGCTCAAACTAGCACTTATAGGCCCATTATATACAATTTATTCCCTACACATGCCAACCAATGAATAAATCTGATGCTCAAAGGACCTTAGGAGATCATAAAGGTCATTTCATGGTCAAATTATCTTATCTAGATGGGTTTTGAGGCTAAACTCCACCATCGGGTCACTTTGGGGGTTTGTGTAGGGTTTGATACATCCACCATCTTATTAATGGTTCATAGCATATAGATATCCAAAATAGAAACAAATGCCATGAATCTATAAGGCACTAATCTATTTATCTTCTATGAATTTTCTAGCTTCCCATGTAAAGGATGTGTAGAGATATGAAAATTAGATGACATTAAGATTTTTTACATGCAATTCTAAGTGCCTATTTTCTTAAGGTTCATTCATAAATATTATCCCCCAACTATGAACCAATATTTCATGGATATATACACCATATGGAGACTTAAAATTCCCTAGGATCTTTAGCTTTGATCATGTATGTGGTGGAGTAGGTGAGCTTTTGAAGATGGTCTTTGAATTGATTATGTATAAGATGACTAGATTGAGTAGGGTTTGAAGACACCTTGATAAACTTTTTTACCTCTTGAAACTTAAAATCTCCTTTTCAAACCTTAAACATTCTCATACACCTCATCTTTACCATCCAACTTGTTATAAGGGCTTGGAGTTATCTTAATACGACACTAGGGTCTGTGAACAGGCTTGTGTCATTGACTGTACTAGCCTATCTACAAGGCTCTTGATTGTATCTTTGAATATAAAACATTTGGAAGAGATTTGGGAAACCTTAACCATCATTACTCATTTTAAAAAAATCTCTTGTGGATATAGGTGGATCTAACCCTAAACCCTTATGAAAGTTTTGGCCAATAGGGTTAACCCAATTGACCTAGTATCATTATTGACAAAAACTCACTAGGTCACGAGCTAGGTCAGCCAAGAGCTGACCTAGAACTTAAATGAGTTTCACCAATAAGAGTACAAGGTTGACCTAGTCGACCTAGTCATGTAAACTATCGAAAGGGGTTTTAGGTTAGGAAAAGGGGTATAGAATATGGTAAAATATTGGAGGAGTGTGCAAAAGAGGAGTAATAGCTTAGGAAAAAGTTTTTAAGAACTAGCTATATTGATAATAAGTGGAAATAAGGGACAATAATCCTATGATGTACTAATTGTTTGCTTTCCCATTTCCCAGTGCATCCCTTATGTTACATCTTGATTCCTTGCTAAGCTAACTATTTGATTATTTATAGATTGTTATAGTAAATGCACATGATATTAGATATATATTTATGATTAATCTTGAGATTTAGGTTAATTCAAAATAATAGAATATTGCTTAGATAGACAATGACACATGATTATTTTTTATGTGTTGATTAATGTATGTGGATTACATTTTAAGCATGTTATTGTGTTATTTCAATTATATTATAGCTTATTATTTATCATAATATATGATATAATGAATTTCATGTTGTGAGGTGGACATAGGAGAATCCATCACTCAAATGTACCAGAGGGAGAGCATCATTAGAAAGGTTTGTGTAGATGGAAACATTGAAGGTCTACAAAGAGCTGGTGAAACCTTACACACACACACACACACATAGTAGTTAGTACATGGTAGCAATGCATTAGAAATAATTGATTATCGTGTGTTTATTTCTTGCTTAAAATATTATTTTTTATGGATTATTATTTTAGGTAATGTCATAATGGATTATTTTTTATTTGCAACATGTCATAATGTTAGGAATAATTTTGGCAAAAATAGATTAAATATGGGTTATTTTTATTTTTTGAAAATTTCCATTTAAATTTTTATAACATGTTTAGATGTTAATTTTGTTTAATAAAATATTATAGGTAAATATTCCATATTAAAAGGTATTAAAAAAATGGAAATTATTTTGAAAAAAATAGTAATAAAATAAAAGGAAAAGCTAGAGATTAAAAATAGAAAAAGAAAAAGAATATGTGTGTGTGTGTGTGTGTGTGTGTGTGTGTGTGTGTGTGTGTGTGTGTGTGTGTGTGTGTGTGTGTGTGTGTGTGTGTGTGTGTGTGTGTGTGTGTGTGTGTGTGTGTGTGTGTGTGTGACAAAAAAAATAAAAAATAAATATTAAAACAAAAACATCCTATAAGGAAAATCCACACTTATTTTATTTAAGGAAAAGAGTGGAAGATCTTATGGATATATTTTGGAGAAGGAGAAACTAAGTAGAGAGAAAAGGCACATCAGATATAGCACATCAAGGAATTTAAGAGGTAGGTAATGTTTTAAATTATTTATCAATGAGTGAAGTTTTTTTTACATGCTCTTTATTTGTGTTAACTCGGTCATGTGAGTGATTAAAAACTCTAGCTATCAGGTACCAACTATAGGATATACTTCATGAAACTAAAATAACATTTTGTCATAGCTCAGATAATGACACATAAATAATGTAACATAGATGGGTATCTACCATAATTTAGGATTATGATTATAGTTTATGTTTCATCAATTTACAATAGTATTTAATTCTTGTATCAGCCATAGCTCTCTTAAATTACAAGGAATCTATAGGTAGTTATGTAGGAACCAATAGCTGGTTGATTTTCTCTCAAACCATAGTATAAGACCTGTAGTAGGAGATTATTATATAGCAAGTGGCTAAACTTTGTCATTAAAGTCGAAGGTTGTATTTATGTGTGGAAGATTCCCTTTTTATCCTATTAACTTAGTTATAAGTCATTGGTTTCCTGAAGTATTTACCTCAAGTGTTGATTATCTCTATTACATCTTTGTATGAATTCTTTTTATAATGTTTAGATTTCCATACATAGGATCAAGATGAACTTTCCTCTTAGGTATTGATTTAAAGCCTTATGATAGCTAAGAGAGTAACTAGTTTTATGAAATTCACCTTGAGATATTAATGGTGTTGACCTAGCTAATAAATATAAATTAGATTTAAAAGTCAAAATTTTAGAAGCATTGAAGTGGTAGTGTTTTTAGATCAGTCAAATCATAATTAAAATTATCCTTTTTGCTCACTGTATTTCTTCCAAGGCATCATTTTTGTTGCCTTAGGTGTTAGATTATTATACCAGCTAGGCATTGAACCAATTGGATTGTAATTCTAGGTTTTTTCTATAAATAGTGTTTGTTCTATATTTTCTAACAAGTAAAGATTGATGTCTGAAATTGATTTGACTTCTCTTTTTATTTATAGGAATCAACTTGTATATATCTAAGTATTTGTTTTAATATTAAAAATTGGTTTATTTCCCAAAAACCAAATATTAAAGCCATTGATCTCATTCAATTCCTATCAAAATGGATATTGATGTTAGGGTTTGATCTAGGATTATACTATTTGCTTAAAATACTCAATTGACTTAGCACACCTCAAAACATATTCGAAATCCTGGGCATGCTACATTATTTTTCTTGCCAAGTGCTAACCTAAGTATATCATTGCCCTTACCCCAATCTAATTTGCTTTTTATTTCCTTTTATTTACTTAGATTTGAGTGTCTCAATCATGTATATTGGGCATGGCCTCATGTGGAAAAAAAATAAAACACATTAAATTATTGGGGGTTTATGTTGGGATTTAATAAAGATATATAGATTTAATGATTTCAATAAAGTTATTAGTCTATAGTGGACTTACATCAAACTATAGTTAGTTTTACCAATTATGGTGAGGTTACTATTAATTTAAACTACAAAAACCATATGTCTTGGAATTAATATATGTGTTACATTAAATTATCTTATTTGGGTGAGTTAGTGCCTTAAAAAATATAGTGATTCTCATAAATTTAAAAAAACATCCTTGCATAACTTTAATATTTCATGATGCATGCAACCAATCAAATAAAATTTAAATTTATAATGAGTTTTACATTCATGGGAATTAACAAAGAAGGTTTTTCAGATAATGGATGTAATATTTGATAGTACCTCAAGATGTGTACTTAGATTAAAATACACATTAAATAAATATGCATATTATATCCTAATAGGGGTTGTAAATAAGACTCTAAGATTTATAACAATGTGCATTTTATGTCTTGTATGAATTGAGAAATTATTTGTTTATACTCAGTAGGTTAAACAAAAGTTTAGGTTCCAATAAATTATGACTACTTATTTGATTGGATTTGGTTTTAGTAGTTATTCATGTAACCAGTAGACTATGGTGATATGGGTTACCATAGAGTGTAGTTAACTAAAAACCAATTATGTTATTTTAATTCTATGGTTAATTGTATATTTACTTGGGTGGTATAACTATAGTCATTATTTTTAGTATGGGATAGATTATAATGAAAGATTCATGCATACATGTAATGTATTTTATTGTTACTCCTATGTTAAGCATGCCATGTGATATTTTATAATAGGATGTAAGTTGTGTGAATATTTTGGTTGAATCATATTTGACCAATATGCATTGCTAATGCAGAGTAAGGAGTGAGATAGACTTCACTAGCTTACTGGCATTGCAATGTCAGATGAAGGCAATTTAATCAAGTGGTGTGTATGAATTTGATTGATCTATAGATCACAATTATATTACTATTGATAAGGCTTTAGCCAAATTATGTTTAAGGAGACATTATCATTTCATGAGTATGGTTTACATGGATGTGTGATATCTTGCAATATATTGAGTTGTCTATGATACACTGCATGTTTAGTTAGTTAGAAATCATACAACACATAGGTACTTGCTTGTCTCTCTAGATTCCCATGCCATCACTATCTACTCATCCATGAAGGGAGGTCATTTACTAGTGGGATTAGTGTAGGGAATCATTGGTCTATGGTTGGTATAGAAAATCACTCGAATGATGCTCTCCCTCCCCACAACAGTACTACTTATCAAGATGACACTTGAGATTTCCATAGATACTTGAAGTTTAGGAACTATTCTCTGAGGAAGCCAAGTATCTTATTTGTATATTTTATTATATTTTACATGATTATTTAAAAGTATCATGAATAGTTATAATTATATATTATTACACATTGACAGTGGTAAATGTGTAATTATATCTATTGAGATTGAAATATTATAATTATTTCTATTCTACATTTATCATACTCTCATGATATTAGAGATCTATAATTTGTGATGTAATATGAATTTTTTTCATGATTGCACATGAAAAATTTTAATGATCTCAAATATATTATTGGAATGCAATCTATATTTAGTATATGTGTTTAATTTAAAAAATACATTACACATTTCTAGGTAGACCCTAATGGGGATGTTACATGTGCTATCAAAGCTACAGATCAAAATCTAGGACCTAATGATTCCACTAACATTTTTATATCCCTCTATTAAAAGAAAGGAAGATGGTAAAATAAAGAGTTTCTAGTGAAGGTCCTTCAAATACTAGTGACAATAACCCTCTATTTGATTCTAGTAAATTTACCACTAAGCAGTTAGTGAAGATGGATCAAAATCTAACAATTATGAATGAGAACAGAGATAAAATTATAGATTTAGATTAGGTGGTTCATTACCATGAAGGAGAGGAATAATAGGATGAACATGAAGAGAATTCAATTTGAGCAAGAAAATCCTCAAGATACTAGAGCACAATTTATTGTGGAGTTGGCTAGAGACATGAAGAAGGTAAACCTACCTAAATTTGATGGGACTATTCTAGGTGATGGAGCTGAGGCATGGTTGATAGATATGGAGAATTTTTTCAAAATTTGAATCTAATCTAAGGTTACCAAGGCAATATGGGGATTATACCATTTGGATGGTAACATAGCTATATGGTGGGCCAATAAAAGGTTGGAAATGAATCTAAATTCAACCACCACTACTTTGGATAAGTTTGTGACTTTATTTAGATCATGATGGCTTTCAAAAATATATTTTGATTAAAATCTCAAAGATTTTTATAATTTGAAGTAGGGTGATATGTTAGTGAATGATTATTAGGAACAATTCACCAAACTATTGAAGTATGTTCCTCAGTATCAGGGAGATGAGTGGTTTTAGATCAAGAAGTTCATCATGAGTTTGAGGCCCCATATTGGTGGAGAGGTAGATGTTTATGGACCTTCCACCATGGACTAGGTCTTTGAGAAGGTGGTCAAACAGGAGAAAAAACTAAAGTCTCTTTTTTAGGCCAAGGCTAAGTTCAAGAAAAGGTTTGAAAATTCCAAGTCAACCTTCAAGGAGAATTGGAAACCAAGAAATAGTTTAACAACCATAATGCCAAGTTTAATAAATTGGGAAATCTAAAGTAGGGTAATGAATCTAAAGACAATTTGATGGAAACCAATAAAATTTTAGGAAGGGACCACTAAGAGGGTATTTCATTTGTAGAGAGGATCATTATGCACATGATTATCCTCAAGACAAGTCAAAAGGAAAGGATCCTAATCATCAGTAGGGTGGTTTCTAGCAATGGGTTCATGTAACAGTTGATAATCAACAAGTTGAATATCAAGCATTACCTATTAAGCTATTAGGTACTTTATTTGACCATCCAAATTCCATTTTAATAGATAAAAGAACCATTGAATATTTTATAACTCTTAAGATTCCTAGTAAATTTACTAAAAGAGTTGGTGTAATGGTAAACACATGGTCAGTCCAGTATGGGAATGATGCAAAAGTCATGGTATATAGGTGTTTAGTTGAAGCAAAGATTAGGTTACCTAAATTTGCATAGTTGTGTATTTATACCTAGCACCTCTAGGATCATATGATGTGATCTTAAGATTTAACTAGCTCATAAAACATAAAGCCAACGTTGATTGTTACCTAAAAAAGGTTGAGTGTCTTGACTATTTTAGGAATCAAACACAAATTTAAGGTGAGAGGAAAGAGTTAAAGCTTAGGAAAATTTTAACTATACAGCTTAAGAAAGCTCAAAGGGGTGTCAAGCATTTATCATAAAGATAAATGTAATGGAGGAACTTAGGGAACCATCTCTTTAATATTACCCATTTCTTATAGATTATCATGATATGTTTCCAAAGGATTTATTGGGTTTGCCTCCTAGACATGAGTTTGATTTTTATATTAATATCATACCTAGTTTAGAACCATAGTCTAAGGCACCTTACAAGATGACAACCATAGAGTTGGTTGAGATAAAGACTCGACTTCAGGAGTTGTTGGCTAAAGGGTTGATTAGACAAAGTGTGTCATGATGTGGTGCACTAGTTGTCTTTATCAAGAAAAAATATGGTACCCTTAGACTATGCATTGACTATAGAATGTTAAACAATGTAACCATCAAAAATAGGTATCCAATACCTCATATAGATTATATTTTTGATCAAATGTAAGGAAAAATAGTATTTTCTAAGATTGATCTACAAGTAAGATACCATTAATTTAGGATTTAAGATGAGGACATTCTAAAAACAACATTTATAACTTCGTACAGACACTATGAGTTTATAGTGTTACCATTTAGACTAACTAATGCTTCAATAACATTCATGAATCTCATGAATAATGTATTCAGAGATTACTTGGACCACTTTGTTTTAGTTTTTTTTGGATGACATTCTGATCTATTTAAATAATGAATAAGAACACCTTCAACATTTGGAGTTGGTTTTAAAATGGTTACTAAATCAAAAGATTTATGGGAAGTTATCTAAGTGTGATTTTTTCCAAAAATAAGTGCAGTATTTGGAACACATTATCTCTGCAAATGGTATTTCTATAGACCTAAGGAAGATTAGAGCCATTATATAATTTTCAAAACTGAAGAATGTGCATGATTTTAGAAGCTTCATGGGGGTTGGTATGTTATTACAAGAAGTTTGTTCCAAAATTTTCCAGATAGCTAACCCAATAACTTCCTTCCAGTGGAAGAATAACAAGTTTTTTTTGTCAGAAAAGTGTGAACTAGCTTTCGAAGAATTAAAGATAAGACTTATGTCTACACATGTGTTAAGAGTTTTAGACCCTAATGGTCATTTTTTAGTAGTGATGGATACATTAGGGGATGGACTAGGTAGATCCCTTATGTAGGATGATGTAGTAGTGGCTTACGAGTCATGAAATTTTAAGCCTTATGAGGTGAGTTATGCCCCTCACAATTTGGGGCTCATAGTGATTGTTCACACCTTGCAAGTATGGCAACATTACTTATTGGGGAAACCTTTTGAGCTCAAAATGGATAAATTTGGACTCAAGTATATTTTTACCCAACCTAATTTGAATGCTTTTTAGAGATTTTGGGTTGATTTTTTGTTTAACTATAATTTTGATATCAGTTACATCAAATGCAAATAAAATAGAGTAGCCAATGCCCTCAGTCCTAGAAGGTACATTGCATATATAGCTAATATTAGGAGTACCTTCATGGATTAGGTGATTGATTTCTCTCTAGGAGATGAATTTCATGATCAAGTTAGGAAGGAATTATCAAAAAATGCTTAGAATCCTTGGTATAAAAGATTTAGCTTGGAGATTGATGGTTTTCTACATTACAATGGATGGATATATGTGTTAGATCGAGAGAATCCATAGATCATAGTGCTAAAGTAATTTCATGATGCCCATTATTTAGGACATATAGGTGTAACCAAGCTCATGGTAGATATTATTCCACTATATTTATAAAAAGGAATCAAGAAAGATGTAGTTGATTATGTGTGACATTGTCTAGAGTGTCAGTGAGTGAAGGTTGAACATGTACATCCAACTAGATTATTGCATCCACATGATATCATATAATGAAGATGGTAGGTGATTATCATGGAATTTGTCCAGGGGTTAATAATGTCATGGAACATGCATGATATGATTTTGGTAGTTGTTGATAAACTAACCAAGGTGGCTCACTTCATACCAGGCAATTTGATAGATGATGCATCAACCCTTGAGAAGAGATTCATAAAGGATGTGTATAGGCTACATGGTTTCCTAGAGAAGATCATTTTGGATCATGATCCAAAAATGACTCTGAGATTTTGGATGAATCTAAATTTAGCTTTGGGTACATAACTTAATTTTAGTATATCTTATCACCTAGAGACAGATGGTCAGATTGAGAGAGTCAATTAGGTACTTGAGTATCTTGTTCAAATGTATTGCATGGATGAATAGTATAAGTGAGAAGATTATCTTCCATTGGTTGAGTTTGCATATAATAACGCATATCAATCAATGTTGAATATGGCACCATTTAAGGCACTTTATGGAAGGAAGTGCAGGACACCCATTAGTTAGGATAGATTAGAGGATAGGGTAGTCTTCAGACTCGAGATGCTCTTAGAGATGGAAAAACAAGTTGGATTAATTAGGTAGAGATTAGATGAGGCTAATGATAGATAGAAAAGTTATGAAGATTTGAAGAGGATAGAAATGCACTTTGTAATTGGTGATAAAGTGTTTTTGAAGTTAAAACCATAGAAGAGCTCGATTAAATTTGAGAAGTCTGTAAAATTTTCACTAAGATATGTGGGACCCTTCAATGTTTTAAAAGTGGTCAATATTATTGAATATAGGCTTGTATTTCCACCTTCCCTAACTCTCTACATAATGTCTTCCATGTTTCATATCTTAAGAAATATATAATTGATCCTACACATGTATTGGATTGGAATGCTTTATAGGTTCTAGATTTTGGGGTGGTCACAATAGAACTTATCAGGGCAATTTACACATGCAAACTTCATTGGCATAATAGAGATGTCATAATGCAAGGTCTAATGAGACCAATACTCTAAGGATAGTGCTACATGGGAGGACTGTGATGAGTTCCTCAAGAGATTTACACATTTATTTTCTTGATTAGATACTATTATATAATGCTATTTTTAGTTGAACAATATTTTTATTTCAAATTATATATTTGAATAAGAGTCATCTAGGATGATGACTAGCTTTAGGTGGGAGGGATGTTATATCCCAATTCCTTTCTAAGCTAGCTATTTGACTATTTATAGATGGTTATAGTAAATACACATGCTATTGGATATATATTTATAATTAATCTTGGAATTTATGATATTTTAGAATAATAGAATATTGCTTAGTTAGACAATGATACATGATTGCTCTCTATGCAGTTAATATTGTATGTGGATTACATTTTAAACATGTTAATGTTTTATTTTAGTTATATTATAACCTATTTTTTATCATGAGATATGATCTAATGACTTTCATGTTGTGAGTTGGACATAGGAGAATCCATCCCTCAAACATACCAGAGGGAGAACATGATCAGAGAGGGTGGTGTACATGGAGACATTGAAGGTCTATAGAGAGTTAGCAAAACCTTGCCCCCCCCCCTCCCTGCGCCCCCCCCCCCCCCCCCCCCACACACACACACACTAGTTAGTATATGGTATCAATGCATTAGAAATAATTGATTATCATGTGTTTAATTATTTCTTGGAATATTATTTTCTATGGATTTTAAATTTAGGTAATGTCATAATGGATTTTTTTGTAGTTGCAACATGTCTTAATGTTAAGAATAATTTTGGCAAAAATACATTAAATATGGGTTATTTCTTTTTTTTTTTAAATTACCATTTAAATTGTTATAACATGTTTAAGTGCTAATTTTGTTTAATAAAATATGATATGTAACATTCCATATTAAAAGGTATTAAAAAAATGGAAATAATTTTTTTAAAAAAAGTAATAAAATCAAAGGAAAACTAGAGATTAAAAATAGAAAAAGAAAAAGAATTAAAAATATATGAATATATTTAAAAAGACAAAAAAATGGAAAAATAAATATTAAAACAAAAATGTACTATAAGGAAAATCCATGCTTATTTTATTTAAGTAAAATATTGGAGGATCTTATGGATATATTTTGGAGAAGGAGAAACTAAGCAGAGAGAAAAGGCATAACAGATACAGTGCATCAAGGAATTTAAGAGGTAGGTGATGTTTTAAATTATTTATCAATGAGTGAAGGTCTTTTTTACATGCTATTTATCTATGTGAACTCATTCATATGAGTGATAAAAATATTTAGCTATCAAGAAACAACTATAAGATATACTTCACGTAACTAAATTAACACTCTATCATATCTTAGAAAATAACACACACAGATAATGTAACATAGATGAGTATCTACCATAATTTAGGATTGTAATTATAATTTATGCTCCATCAATTTAGTATAGTATTTCATTCTAGTATCAGCCATAACTCTGTTAAATTACAAGGAATCTATAGTTAGCTATGTAAGAACTAATAGCAGGTTGATTTTCTCTCAGACCATAGTATAAGACCTGTAGTAGGAAGTCACTGTATAGTAAGTGGCTAAACTTTGTCATTAAAGTAGAAGATTTTATTTATGTGTGGAAGACACCATTTTTATCCTATATATCTAGTTAGAGGTTGTTTTTTTCCTAAAGCATTTATCTCAAGTGTTTACTTATCTCTATTGCATCATTGTCTAAATTCTTTCTATAATGTTTAGATTTCTAGACACTGGATCAAGATGAACTTTCCTCTTAGGTATTGATTTAAATCCTTATGATAGCTAAGAGAGTAACTAGTTTTATGAAATTCACCTTGAGATATTAATGACATTGACCTAGCTAAGAATCTAAATTAGATTTAAAAATCAAAATTTTAGAAGCATTGAAGTAGTAATGTTTTTAGATCAGTCGAATCATAATTACAAATAGCATTTTTGCTCACTGTATTTCTACCAAGGAATCATTGTTATTGCCTTAAGTGATATATTATTATACCACCTAGACATCAAACCAATTAGATTATAATTCTATTTTTTTCTATAAATAGTGTTTGTTTTGTATTTTCTAGAAAGTAAAGCATGACATCTGAAATTGATTTGAATTCTATTTTTATTTATAGGCATCAACCTATATATATTTGAGTATTTGTTTTAAATGTTCAAAAAAAAATTATTTCCCAAAAACCAAATACTAAAACCATCGATCTAGTTAAATTCATCTCAAATTAGATATTGAATATGGGGTTTGATTTGGGATTATACTATTTACTTAAAAGCCCCAATCGACTCAATACACCTCAAAACATATTCTAAATCCTAGGCATGCTACTTTATTTATCTTACCAAGCACTAACCTAAGTATAGAAACATCCTTCCCCCACTCTAATTTGATTTGGTTGTTCTTTTATTTACTTATATTTGAGTGTCTCAATCATGTATGGTGGGCATGGGCTCATGTGGAAAAAAAATAAAAAAAACATTAAACTATTGGGGGTTTATGTTGGGATTTAATAAAGATATATAGCTTTAATGATTTCAATAAAGTTATTAGTCTATAGTGGACTTACATCAAACTATAAGTATTTTTACCAATTATGGTGAGGTTAATATTAAGTTAAAATATTAAACTATCTTAGAATTAATATGTGTTACATCAAATTAGCTTATTTGGGTGAATTAGTGCCCTAGCAAATATAGTGATTCTAGTAAAATAAATAAAAAATCCTTACAGAACTTTGAGATTTCATGATACATGAAATCGGTCAAATAAACTTAACTTTATAATGAGTTTTACATTCATGGGAATTAGCAAAGAAGGTTTTTTAGATAATGGATATAACATGCCTTATAATATTTGATAGTACCTCAGGATGTGTACTTGGATTAAAATCTACATTAAATAAATATGCATATTAAAGCCTTACAGGGGTTATAAAATAGGAATCTAAGATTTATAAAAATGTGCATTTTATGTATTATATTAATTGAGAAATTATTTGTTTATACTTGGTAGGTTGAACAAAAATTTAGGTTATAATAGATTTTACTTATTTGATAGGATTTGGTTTTAGTAGTTATGCATGTAATCACTAGACTATGGTAATCTAGGTTGCGATAGAGTGTAGTTAACTAGAAAACAATTATATTATTTGAATTCTATGGTTAATTATATATTTACTTGGGTGGTATAACTATAGTCATTATTTATAGTATGGGATCTAATATAAGAAAAGATTCATGCATACATGTAATGGATTTTAATATATGTTGTTGTTACTCCTATGTTAATCATGCCATGTGATGTATTTGCTAATAAGATATAAGTTGTGTGAATCTTCTCATTGAATTTTATTTGACCAATATGCATTGCTAATGTAGATTAAGGAGTGAGATGGACTTCACTGGCTTACTGATATTGCAATGTCAGATGAAGGTAGTCCGATCAAGTAGTGTGTATGAATTTGATTGATCTATAGATCACAATTATATTACTATTCATAAAGCTTTAGCCAAAATATGTTTAATGAGACATTATCATTTCATGAGTATGGTTTACATGTATGTGTGATATCTTGTAATAGATTGAGTTTTCTATGATACACTACATATTTTGTTAGCTATAAATCATACATCACATGGGTACTTACTTGTCTCTCTAGATTCCCATGCCATCACTATCTACTCATCCATGAAGGGAGGATGATTTTATAATGGGATTGGTGTTTGGGATTTTTGGTCCATGGTTGGTGTGGAAAAGTTCTCAGATAATGCTCTCCCTCTCCATAATAGTACTACTTATCGAGATGACACTTGAGATTTCCACAAATACTTGAAGTTTGGGAACTATGCTCTAGGGAAGCCAAGTATCTTATTTGTACATTGTATTATATTGTACATGATTATTGAAAATTATCATGAAGATTTATAATTATATATTATTACACATTGATAATGGTGAATGTATAATTAGATCTATTGAGACTAAAATGTTATAATTATTTCTATTATATGTTTGTCATACTCTCATGATATTAGAGATCTATAATTTGTGATGTAATATGAATTTTTGTCATGATTGAACATGAAAAATTTTAATGATCTTAGATAGATTCTCAAAATTTAATCTATATTTGGTATGTATTTAATTTAAAAAATAATATTACGCATTTCTAGGTAGATCCTAGTGGCGATGTTACACCTTATGGCTTGCACTTAGAGAAATTGAGACTTGATGGGTTACCACAAGATAAAAAGCATCAATAATTGATTATAAATTTTTAAAAACCAAGGTATATGAACTCTTTATCAAAGTTAAGACACTCAAATTAGGTTTGTTAAAACAAGAAGACTTTAAACCTTAAGGAATTTGAATAATTTCTCTTAGATACACAAGTCTTAGGTCAACAAATGAAGTATGTAGATCATCCCATGAAGGTTATATGCATGAAAATTAAAATTTACATACCTTCCCATAATGTGTTCCTCATTCTTTAATAACCCTTAGAGAGTCATTAGTCTACTATGAAGATTGGGTCCTTATTTAAGAAAGTAGGTAGCATAATAGAGTTTTTTGAATTCTCATATTCCAATCTACTGGCTTAATACATCCCAATGGACCTTAGCTCTATTTCAAGGCCAACTATGGAGTTTGAGATTCTATTGGAGATAGTTGATGTGATTATAATCACATTTTTTGGTGTGATTTTGACTTTTGAGATTTATATGTTGCCTTTTGTATATCATTGAATTTTGTTTCAAATAATTTAGATTTTAACTTTCTTGATGGTATTTTATATTCATCCTCCATAAGGATTTAGAAGACCAAACATGGGTGATAAATATGACTTTATTTTTAATACTTGGGATGTGATTGCTAAGAGAGATAAACTTCAGAGAACATGATGTCTAAGAGTCTTGTAAATCTAGGTGAAATAAAAGTGTTATCTTGAATTTGACCTTATTTTATCTAATGTGGAGTGGAAGGATAGGAAATAAAGAGGAAAGGAGACATGAAACAATTTAAATTACTTCAAATTACAAAAAATGTGAGAAAGGGTAGAAAAAAGAAGGATATAATGATAGTAAAGTGTGATTTCTTATCATAAGAATGAGGGAAATGTTGGAAAACATGATAACATAGATTGTTGTGAATATTTCATCTACAAAAGAAGCAAAATCTAAATATGAGCATAAATATCAAGAAATTATAACCATTGTAAAAAAGATTCTAAAATATAAATGATAAGATGGTTATTTTATGAGGAATGCCAGGTCCTATCCATGTTCTTACTCTACAACTCATAAAAGAGAAACCCATGAGGTTGTACAAAGCATGTGAAAAAATAAATGAGATAAAAACAAGATGGTATTTGTGAGGAAGGATAGGTTCTATCCATGGTATTACACTACAACTCATAAATAAAAACTCAAGGGATGCCAAAAATATGTAAAAAATATGAAAATAAATAGGATGAAAGTTCATCACAAGGAAAATTGGGTCCTACTCATGGTTTTAAAATGCAACTCATGAGAAAAATGGAAACCAAAAGACCATAAGGAAGGACTAAGGTTTTTGAAAGGAGAGAGCTATTACAAAGGGTGACACCCATGTATATAACTTGAAAAAAGTGTTATATAGATAACATATATAAAGCATGAAACTAAGGAAAGGATTAGGAAAAATACTTCTTGAGGAATTGCACACTGGTGGGTTCTTTGAAAATATGACCTTCATTGGTTTGAAGGCTATAGATACGTAGACTAAGGATATCTTTGACTAAATAGGGACCCTATCATTTTTAGGAATATTTACCTTCTTTGTCATGAGTGTAATCTAATTTAAGCACAAGATCACCAACATTAAATGTGCAAACTTTAACATGTTTGTTATGTTGTTTGGTAATACATGCATTTTATTGGTAATTATGTTGTAAAGTAGAAAGATGATGTTCATCAAGGAGATCGAGAGCCTTCATCAAGTATGATAAGATGAAGAGATATACAAAGATAAGTAATCTCAAATTCTAATGGAAATAATGAATCAAAACCATAGGCTAAAGAGAATGATGTTACCTCAGTGGTAGTACGTATGCTAGTTTGATAGACCCAAAGAGTAGGATATAGATGGAGGTACCAATCAATGTGGGTTTCATGAATCATATTTTGTATAATTTTGTTAAGAATTTTATTAGTGGCATTGGATTGGTAGTTACATTGTGTATGATAGGGTGTGGAAAATTTATGATTGATTTTAAATTTAACATAGAGCTATTTGACATCTTTATTTTTGAAATTACCACCATTCTCTGAAATAATAGTATGAGGACTACCAAAGCAATAAAAGATTTAATTAAGGATAAATTTTGAGATGGTGATACCAGTGACATTAACAAGGGGCATAAATTCAACCCACTTGGTGAAATATTTTATGATTGTGATTATAAATACATGCCAATCTTTAGACCAAGGTAATTTGCGAATGAGATCTAATCCCCACATGAAGAATAACTAGGGAGATTCTATAGTTTAAATCACATTTAGAGGTGAATGAATTAAATTATCATGAAGTTGGAAAGGAGTACACTTTTTAACAAATTCAATGGCATCATTTTCAAGAGTAGGCCAAAAGTATCCCATATGTAGGCATTTGTGGGCTATAACATGTTTGCTATCATGACCATCATAAATTCCCCCATGTACTTATTCAAGGAGAGGAGAAACCTCATATTACATAAAATAATAGAGTAAGGTACCTTAAATATTGTGATAATAAATGATGTTATATTGAAATACATAATTAAAATTTTGTTTGTGAATATGAGTCTTTCACGAGAGTCTAGGTTGGAAGGATAAGTTTGATGTTCTAGAAATTGAATGATGTCTTTGTAACATGGGCTTTATCAAATGGTGACAGCGTCAATGTGGTAAGAAAATGAATCTTGTGGTTTAATAGAGGATGGATATATTTTTTATTTGGATAAGAAAAGTGGGATTGGAAATAAGTTGGTGCAGATGAAAAAGAGATGTTGAAGAAGCAAGGGAATCATCAATAGAATTTTGATCTTAAGGTATGGGTTCAATGGTGAAAGAAATGAAACCTTTGGTGACAATAGTTGTAATTTGATTATAATTAATGATATTTTCACTTTTGCATTGGTAATCACCATTAACTTGGCTACATATGAGTTAAGTATCACCTAAGGCATGTAGATATTGGATATCTAAATCAAGAGCAGCTTTCATGCCTAATATTAGAGATTTATACTCTACCATGTCTTTTGTGACATCAAATGTTAAACAAAAATCTAAAGTGATGTTTTTTCCAAGAGGGATGGTAAGAATGTAACCTATTTTATCTCCTTAAAGGCATTTAACACCATCAAAGTGTAGGGTCCAAGTATCCTTGTGTAAATCAACATTAATTTTAGGAAGTTCTTCGATAACTAATTTTAGTTTAGTAGTATCAAGGAGGATAACTAATTCATCAATATTATTTGATTCAAGATTAGCAGTGAAGTTATGGAAGTAATATTTAAGAGAGATGGCTTAGTTAACACCTTCAATATAGAGAATATTATCATCAAGAAGACTATCTTAAAGATGATTGATAATGGGAATAGGAGTTATGACAAGTTGATAAGATATGATTTATCCTTTGAAAAAAAATTGAGTAATAATTTAGAGATCAAATTCCAAGAGAAGGACCATTCATTTGCCAATTCTATCTCCAGGAAGAAAGTCTTTGGAGAAGAAGTGATGAAGGGGGTTAGAATGAATGATGACATAAGTGGTATGATAATTTTCAGTAATGAAATATATTCAGAGGTAATTGTGTTAAACTTTTGAGTAACATTTATCATAATCAACTAGGCCTAAACTAATGTAGTATATTGCATACTCTCTTATAGTATCATCTTGTTGGGCAAGCATTTCCCCAACTGATATGGGTGTATAATAAGTATATAGGATCAAAGGTTGATCATTTGAATGTAGAAAAAGAATAGGTGGGTAAAGCAATGATTTTTTCATGTTATAAAATGATTTTTGACAAGGGTCTATCCATTCTAAATCATTACCTTTTTTAAGAAAATAATTAACGTAGTGGATATGGTAAGCCATTTTAGGGATGAATCATCTAATTGCCCCAAGTTTGTTGAGATAAGTGTAAATGTTTGGAATGAAATGAGAGATAGACATGTTGATGATAGAATTAATCTTGGTAGGGTTAACATATATGCTACCAAGAGAGACTAAGAATCCAAAAAAATTTACAGATATGACACTAAAGACACATTTTTAAAGATTTAGTTTAACTTTGTATTTGAGAAGACAGTTGAAGATGATGGAAAGATTAGAGAGATGAGTATTATGACTTTTAGAATTATTAATGAGGTCATCCACATATTTTTATACAATTTAATAGATAATATCATGAAAGATATGAGTCATCACTTGTTGATAAGTGGCTTTGACATTTTTGAATCTGAAGGTCATTTTATCATAGAAATAGGTGCCCCATTTTGTGGTGAAATTTATCTTATGTTGAACTTTAGGGATAATGTGAATTTGACTATATCCCAAAAATCCATCCATAAGAGATAAAATTTCATAACTAGATATGGAATTGACAATGGAATCTATTGAAGGTAAAGTGTAATTGTCCTTAGGATAATTAAGATTAAGATTATGAAAATCAATGCAAATGTGAATGACCATGATAACCTTTTTTCAAATGGGAACTATGTTAGAAACCCATTCTAATAATCCATGGGTTTGATAAACTTAGAATCAATAATTTTGATAATTTCTTTGTGACATAAGGTGGAAACTTTGGGTGAAAATTTCAATTGATTTTGATGTACAAGTTTGGCATTGGGATAAGTGATGATATTGTGCACCACAATACTAGGGTCAATACTAGGCATGTCTTATTAGGACCAATTGAATATCTCCTAATATTTATAAAAAAATAAGCTAAAATCATCATGTTTGATAGTGAGATTTCATGATAAACTATAATTGTCGAGGGCATGATGGAGTACCATATTCAATGTGAGTAGTTTCTTCGATAAGCATAACATTACCATATTGGAACTGGTATGGTTCATTTGGTAAAGAATAAATTAGATTAGATTTAAGATTGATGCTAGTAATGAAGTTGTTGAAACAAGGGGATTTATTTTTGAAATTACTAAGTTTATGATGTTGTCAAGGAAGTTGAGGTTCTTAGGAATGAAGTAACTCAAGAAAAGATTCATAGCTAGGAAAAGTGGGAAGAGGACCATAATACTCAACATCTACTTGGAGATCAATAATTTGATTATCATGGAAATCATATTCAAAAAATATCTAGTGGACATCAATGGCCTTGGAATTTAATGCAATCTTGAGAGTAGGAGAAGTAGATAGATTGGTGTGTCATTAGTTTTTTTGATGAGGTAAAGATTGGATGCAATGATGGGATCCATAAGTGGTTGAAAAGATGCAAGAATATCCATAGGTTTATAAGGTATGATTTGTTTTATCATCTAAGGAATATCAAAAAGCAAAGAATTAACAGGAGGCACATGATCTTCAAGATCAATTTCATGATCCATGGAAATGGTGTGGACATCTTGGTTGAATGCATGTATTTGAGCTAAGGTTTTATAATAATGTTGAACATCCAAGTCTTGAAATTGAGTGTGGGCCATAATGTAGTTATCACCATAGGTTGGAGAAATGGTACATGCTTTAGATTCAAAGGGAGTTTTAGAAGGTGAAATCTTAATGTTACTAAAATTTTGAAGAGACATGATTAAAGGGTATTAAAATTAATTTAGCCACTCCATAATCGTTAAAAGTGAAGGCATCTTCTAGTAAAGAAGGTTCCTGA
The DNA here is from genome assembly GCA_037957365.1 of Torreya grandis. Lineage (NCBI taxonomy): Eukaryota > Viridiplantae > Streptophyta > Pinopsida > Cupressales > Taxaceae > Torreya > Torreya grandis. The sequence continues at coordinate 433,836 of JARHVA010004787.1, forward strand.
GCATTAAATGGAGGGTAAATAAATGATCTCATCAATGAGAGTAATAGTATGATCATGAGGTAATAAAAAAGGAAGCCACTCTAAGATACAATAAGGTGGCTTGGTAGTGTTATAAGTATGTTACAATTCATTAGGTTCATCATCATCTAAATTAACAAGAGTGACTCCTAAGTTGGGATTGATGTTGATGTACTTAGGTAAGGGAGAACTATTGATGGTAGGAATGGTATGGATACAATATTGATAATTTGGATTAAGAAGTTGAAAACTCCAAGGGTTAGGATTAACCTCATACTTATACCATTTTCCATTATGTAAGAATTTGATGCATTGGCTACTACAAGAGGCAATGGCCCTCATTATATGAGTCCAAGGGAGACCAAGTAGTATGTTATAAGATAAGGGAAAATAAAGGACCATAAGTTTAGTTTGAATGGTCTTAGTTTCAATTTTTAGGGGAATCCAAATATAACCAAGTGTATTTTGATTAGTTTCATCAAATCCTCAATAGGTAAGGAAGGTTTGCTTGAGATGATCCTTATTATAACCAAATTATTGGATTAGCCACAAAGATGTCACTTTAATACAAGAGCCTTCATCAACTAAAAATTTATAGATAAGGGTAGTATTAATGTATATTTTAATGAATAGTGGTGGATCATCAACACAAAAAAGGATTTATTCATTAATCATGTCAACTTCAATAAATTCAATAGAAGTCTTGGAAGAAGGACAAATAGTTTCAATGGTACATATGTTGGTATATTAAGGCTCAATAGAATGTGGTTCTTTATCTATAGAAGATGGATCTTCAATTTATTTTAATTGTTGCATAAGGAAATTATAATGATAAGGGGAAGCATGAACTAACTCCATAAGTAGAATCTTACAAGGTATTGAGTTAAGTTCTTTGAGAAAGTTCCAATGGGATTTATAAGAACCAGTGCGAGTTTTATAAGGTAAGGTATATTTTTAATGAATGTGAATTGATGGGTGTTTGGAAGGAGGCAATTACTCATGAGATTCTAAAGCTAAATTAGTGGTTACAATATCTTTGAGAAGTTGTTCCTCCAAATATGGTTTCTTAGGTTTTGTGATAGGATCTTTGTGAGATAGCTTATGATGATAATTGGCCTTAGCTATATTAAAATATTGAGAATTGTTATAATATTGGTCATAGTCAGCGTCAATAACACAAACATCTTTGGTATTTTTTTCATTATTAGTTGTGGGAAAAGATTTTTAGTTATTGGAAGAAGAAGCTTTGGAAACTTGTCATTTTTGAGAAGTAGTATTGTACTCTTGATGACAAATGTTGATCATGGCTTCATGGTTAAATGAATCACCAAGCATGTAGGAGATAATAAATTTATTAATCTATCTACAAGATTCATGGTAATGACCAATTTTATCATGGAACCAACAAAATTAATTAGGATCGTATCACTTAGGACAATTATTAGGATAAGTAAAGGGTTCAGGGGGTGGTAAGAATTATTTCATTTGTTGCATAGTGAGTAGTATGTGAGAAGATGAGGGAGTGTCAGCTTTGGTAACTCCTAGTTTGATTTGAGGAGTATTGTTAGTGATAACATTGGTAGAATTTTGAAAACATATTTCAAGGAAACTAGTATTAAGTCTAAATTTCTTCATGAAAAAGTCTTGACATTTAGCTTAGTCAAGAGATTCATTAAGTGTTTATGGAGAAAAATTTTGAACCTTATATTTAGGTGGAGTTAAAACAATTATAAAGAGTTTAAATAAATTATCATCAGTCATGTTATGGTTGGCATTATGGGCAATAGATTTCCATCATTTGATAAAATCAAGAGATAATTCAGTGGGATATTATTAGCATTGATGAAATGACTAAGATAAATCTAGGGAAAATAATTATGTTAAAACTCTTTAACTAAAGGATTGACTAAATCTTCAAGTTGCCAAATGGAATGTTGGGGAAGTTGGTTATACCATTCCAATACATTGTCAGTGAAGGTTTTAACTAAAAGTTTAGTTTTGGTGAAAGTATTAGTTTGGATCCACTCTTTGAAAATATTGCCAAAGGTTTTGAGAAAGGATGCAAGGTATTTATTCCCATCATACTTGATAGTTAGAGATATATTAATAATATCAATGGAAATAATGAAGCGATATAAAGGCTCATTTTAGATATTTTGAAGCATTTTTTTATTTATTACAAGTTGAGGAATAACATTTACTGAGGCATATCTAAGAGGTTGAGGAATAAAATTTGGATTGGCTTGACAATTGATAGTTGAAGGTTGATTAGCCATATTAATCAAATGACATTGTAATTGCATCATTTAAGAGGTGTTAGAAGTTTTCATACATTCATTTGTTGTATGACTTGTGTAAGAAGTTGATTCATGTCAATTGGTTTGTTGGTGTTTATATGAGAACTCCTTGAATTGGTATAAGGGAGAGGGTTATTAGAAGATGGTTTATTAGTGGTATTGTTAGATATACTTGTGTCAATTACTCCCACATTATGTTTAAAGGCTTGAAGATGAGAATTGTCTTGATAAGTACAAAAAGGATTAGAACTGAATACTTCATCTTGGGGTGTGATTTGAACCATGTTACAATCCATAGATGAAGGAGGGGAAGAGGTGTTCCATGAGTGAGGGTTCTCTTAGGAGTAAAAGAGAGGGAGAAATGAACATCCCATATAGTATCTAAATGGATTCAAGTTGTCCAAGAAGATTTTTATAGGGGACTTCATGATGACTTGAGAAAAATGAATAGAATGCTAAGGAAAAATAGAGAACTAAGTTGGATGAAAAGGATAGGTAGTAAGAGTACATAATCGATTGGGTTGACCTAGTACTAAAAAATGGGGAAAATAATGTTTGGTAAAAGTATAGAGTTGATTGGATTGACCTAGTACTACAATATGACTGGTAAAAAGAGATATAGAATTGATTGGGTTGACCTCTACTACAAGCATGAAGAAAAATAGTCTATAAGAGACTGTGTCAAATAGAACAATAGTGTACTAAAAATATGGAAAGATTTTTTGGAGAGTTTTTAGTGATGTCATGATGATGTCATGGAGGTGTCTTGATGAGTGGATAAAGTGCTTTGATAGCTTAAGTAATAATGATAATGTGTGTAATGTACTTGTTTTAGTGTGTTTTATGTTAGCTTGGTTGATCTTTAGTTTTGGAATGTTTAGAGATGTTAAGAGATTAGTATGGTGGTTGGATCATGTGTAATAGGTCCCTAATATGTTTTTTATACTTTGAGAGCTTATGTGCGTAAGTGTAATTCATTTGGTTGTCCATAGTTTTCATCTAGACACTTTAGGTCTAGTGGTAGAAAATCTAAGCAGGTAGTTTGATGATGTCACCATTACCACATGTGAATGAGTCAAAGGGAGCTGGTCATATGGTTGTGATCATAGTAGTACCTAGTTATTATACACCATATCTCAAGTCATGTATGGGAGTGTGGTCAAAGATATGAGGGTGCAAAGTTCACTTTTAAGACAACTTTCACTATTTTCTCATACTTAGCCAAATTTACAATATGGATAGAAAGAGTTGAGTAAGTAGTTTGATGATACAATATCTGCATGTATGGACATTTTTTAAGAAGGTGATCATATGCATTTTTTCAAGCTTGGAACTAGTTTATTATTATTAATTTGTATATCATGTAATGTAGCACGTCAAGAGATATGCATATGTAAAGTTAGGCTCCCAAGTATTTTGATTGTGGTTTCCCATGCTTAGCCAATGTTGCAATATGACATAAAGAGTTGAGTTATAATTTTTATGATGTTTTATCTTACACATGTGAAGGTGTCAATAAAAACTAATCATATAAGTTTGTCTAATTTTGATACTAGTTTGTTTGTGCTAAATTTGAGATCATGTGCTAAAGCACAAGAAAAGTTATGAATGCTCAAAGTTGGCCTCTCAAGAAATTTTTGACATAGTTGGTTCTACAATAGAATTTTTTGAGAAGGCTCTTTAATGGTGTAATATCTCACATGGATGATAATTATAGGAGCAATGTGTCACATGGTTGTATTCTCCTATGTAAGGAGATTATTTGATCCAAATTTGAGATCATGCATTAAAGTGTAGAAGAAGTTATTAAGGTCCAAAAATGGTTACTTAGGCATATTGAAAGGGTACCCATACTCATTTTTGCATGAGCAAGATCAATGGTGCATATTGCTCCAAGAAGTCAGAAAGCAACAAGATGAGGATATGTACATGATGTTTAATGACTAATCAAAGGTATAAGATAAGGATATATAAGTGAGTAGGCATTCATATATATTTATTGAATGGTGAGCGTTGATCGTTAAAGACTGAGTTGATCTACAAAGATTGATGGAGTGTGTTTAGTCAACATTTTGAGATTACATGAGATGAAGTCAAAGTGATAGAGGTTTAATGATTGAGCTTTTGTTCCTATGTGTTAAATATTGATCAAGATTGATAGAGTGTATTTGGTTTGAAACTAGGAGGACACAACATGTGAACATAGTATTCAAAGGATAACTATGACTATCTACATTTGAATATTTGAATTTGTGAAAGAAAGGCTAAAGTCTAGTTTTTGGACCATATATTTTGATAGACGATAAATTTTCTACTATAATAAAAAGAAAAGTGGTAGATGACTCTAAGACGCATATGTATATATCGATTAAAAGATCTAAAATTATGTATAGACATAGTTATGAAGGTTAAGATTTGGATGTCTATCTTTGCATAGACTGTAAGTGACCCGAGAAGAGTTTTTGAGCTCATATATATGTTGTTTTAATGTTTCATGGTGAATTGTCTATTAGGAAGTGTTGTAGACTTCATGAGCATGGTCTATGAGTATTTTGAAAGTGTGATAAATATATATTGATTATGAACATTGATTAATAAGTTTACTATATATTTATTAATGACATTCCTATGTATAAGATCCCTATTTAAGCTATTTGAGCATACATAAAGGTGAGATAAAGTGACTATGATCATTTGAGGATGTCTTAGGGGACATAACGAGTGGAATTATGTGTTTTTAAGTGGTCTTATGTTATTATTATGCTCAAATAAGTGTTAAAGAGCTAAATGGGTCTCTATAGGACCTAAAAAGTGACTTAGGCCTATTTTGAAAGGGGACAGTACTTAATTGTGACCCATATGAGATGACTTAAGGGTAAAGGTATGTAGTGTGGCCAAAAATGATTATTATGGACTTGATGATTCATGATTTCTCTCTATATAGTGGAACCAAATGTGTTGGGTTCTAGACTAGTAAGTGTGAGACTATGGAGAGATTTGTGAGAGGCTTATGTGTGTGGTTTGTAGATTAAAAGATAGATAGTGTGCCTATTGGTTGAGTTAATGAATATAATAGTCAATTTACTATGTGTATGACCTATAGGTAATTTTTATACTATTAAGATAGTGTTCTTGTAGTTTGTGGATATGCGAATATGTTTGAGTGTGTAGATCAGACCAGTTTGAGTGAAGAATATAAGAGTTTGTGGCATGCCTATGCGAAAAGCCTATTTAAGAGAGAGAGAGTTTTATGTAGTTTTTAGATAATTTATAGATCCATCATTAGGTGTTGAAGACATCAGTCCTAAGGTGAAAGTGTTCTTATCAAATGAGAGTATAAAGGAGTTGGTCTTCCTTAGGGGTATTTTCTCCTTGTAAAACAATAGTTTTACTAAAGGCAAGTGGTCTAAAGGATTTGATCATCTTAGGGGTAGGATATCCTTATGGAATAGGTGTCTAACTAAATAAATTTTGTTAGGAGGACATGATCAAGGTTTTTTGGTCTAAAGGAGTTGATCAGTCTCTTATTTATAATCATGTTATAGCATTGTAGTCCATGTGTTTAGAGGCTTGAGAGTGGGTTTTATTCCCAAAGAGGTTTTTGCATGTATATCTTGTGTTGTATATATGTGATCTTGCATTATGTTTATTTTTTAGTACGATGAATGATCTATATGCTTCATAAATGCTTGTGTTGAATGATTAAGTATTTGTAAGGGTTTGGAAATTAAATTAGATTGTTTACCATCATTTATTCAACCCCCTCTTAGTGGATTGTACCTCTAAAATTGGTATCATATTGATGTCCTTTGGTAAAATATTGATAGCTTGAAGGTGATCCAAGGTATAATGGCTAGTTAGAATGTGCAAGGTGGTTTCTTTATTAAGCAAGCATTGATGTTTAATGGATCTAATTATTCTTTTTGGAGTGTTAGGATGAATACATATATTATGTCCCTAAGTTTTGATGTATGGTAATCTATTATGGATGGTTAAGTTACTCCTACTATTCCTCCATCTAGTATTGTAGACAAGAAGTTATTTGAGAATAATTTTAAGGAAATAAATGCCATCACTTATGGTCTTATAGAGACTAAGTTCACCAAAGTAATCCACTGCACATCTACTAAGGAAATATGGGATAAGTTGAAGACTATTTTTAAAGGAGATTCAAAGGTTAATCTAGAAAATGTATAGACTCACAAAAGGTAATTTGAAAATCTCAAGATGAACAAAGAAGAAACTATGGCATATTTTTTGTAGAAATTTGATGAGACTGTGAACATCATCAAAAATCTTGGAGAGAATCTTGAAGAGACTAATATTATTTAAAAGGTATTAAGGTTTTTGTCCCTAAAGTTTTATCCAAAAGTATCTAATAAATAAGAGATTAATGATCTTACTCAATTAAAGATGGATCAATTTCATGTCACTCTTATTACCTATGAGATGAGGAAGAATGATGATATACCTCCAAAGAAGGAAGAAACCTTCAAGACTAAAATGCAAAAAAAGAATAAGTTTCAAGGTAAGAAACTCAAGGAGGATGACACTATTGATATAGATGAGGATGAACTAATTGCTTTGATATCAAGGAAATTGAGAACAGGTTTAGGCAACTATAAAGGTGAGATATGACATTTTACTAATAGGTGCCCTCATAAGTATAAGAAGGATGATGATGAAGAGCATGATCAAGGTCATGATGATGGAAAGAGATATTTTAGGTTTGATAAAAGAAAAAATGGATTTATAAGGTTTGATAATAAGAAGTAATTCAAGGACAAGAAGAGTCTATACACCAAAGAATATTGCAAGGCCTCAATTGAGAGTGAAGACAATGACCCAAAATATGATCATGAAGATGATGGTTCTACTAAAGAAGAAGCTCTATTCATGGCTGAGGAATGAAGTTGCTCACATCATAATGTGTCTACTTGGAGAGTTATTTAGATGATGAAGATGAGGTGGACTATGATAATACATTGTCTAATGCTCATGAAGAACTAAATATTGAGAAGAATATCAATAAGAAGATGAAATCTAAATTTAAGGACTTTGAGGAAAAATTAAATGTGTTTGAGGTAAGAATGGATGAAGATGTCAAGGAGCATGAAGATATGGTCAAGTATCTCAGTTCTCAATTGGAAATCCTATCTACAAGCTTAAAATCTAAAGAAGATGAATGTACAAGGTATGTAATTGAAAATGAGTCATTGAAATTTGAGTTAAATAAGGTATCTAGTAAAGTTAAGTCATTTGTGAGATTTAAAAATAGCTCAAGTGATCTAGATAACATTCTAAATGATCAAAATCATGTAAGTGATAAGACTAGTCTAAGATACAAAGAAGAACTAGAGACTGTAACTCAAAACAAGATGAAGACTAATGTGAACAAGGTGGATCAAACTTTGAATACAAATCATTAGACAAGGAATGAGGGTGCTAGAAAAATAAAGATAAATCATATCAAATAGCCAAATTCCATGAGGTATAAAAATTTCAATGGTTACTACTATACTTTTAATCAATTTGGGTATAGATCTAGAGAATGTAGAACTATTAAGAATGAATTTGCATGAAACTATGATGTGGGTCATCAGTCAAAATGTGTAATCAATTTTGAATGCCTAAACTATCATAATGTTGGACACTTTACAAAACATTATCTATTTAAGGCAAGACAAGCTAAGTTTCCTTCAAGAGATATTAAGTGTTATAGTTATTATGAACTAGGACACAGTGAAAGATATTGTAAAAATTTGGAAAGGTAGAAAGAGTTTTTTGCAAAAAATATGGTGTGCTTCAATTGTGAAAAAAGAGTCATATTTATAGATTCTACAAGAAAAGGCCTACAAGATAGAATAGGTTTTATCAAGCTCCTAGAGTGAAAGAAAGAAGACAAGTCATTATATGGAAACCAAAGGTGATCAGTAGGAATTATGATGAGGTTGTAGGTATAATTAATTTATCTACTATGGTGGAGAATGCTTTTGAAATTGAAGAGTCTCAAGAGATCTCATTGTATGCTCATGTTGAGAATGAAGATACTAAGCTTAAGGATAATTCTAAAGTGTTGGTTGAAGCTAATCCTAAGGTAAGTACAAATCCAAGTGAACATCATGCTATTTTTGAACAAGTGCCTAGTAATGAGGATCCAAGTTGTAAGGAAGATTATTGAGTTGAAGAGGTATGCCATGAGTCTATGTTGTCTCCATGTATTGATAATCCAATCATAAAATAAGAGGAGAATGTTGTACTAGTTGAGTAAGTTATTTCTTTAAATCCAAAGAAGAAGAAGAAGAACTATAAGTATCATCTAAGTAAGGAGGAAGAGGAATGTGAGGATTTTTATTTTTGTAGAGTATTGAGGTATAAAGGGTGTCTCTATCTATGTTTCTTAAGAGACTCTTTTCAAGTGGAGAGGCAAGTGTTGTGGTGTTTTCAGTTGGAATAGTTTGTAGGGTTAGATTGAAGGTTCCCAAATGGCAAAGGTGGATTTGTAATAGACCTTATTCTAGCATGTTCCAAGTGGTTTTATGTTCTAAAGGTATGTTGAAGTCAGCTTGGATATTTTTTGTTTGCTCTTAGGTTTCCTGGTTTATGCTTATGAGTATGCAAGTCCCAAAATGGGTTATATAAATTTAAGGTTTACAATGGTGTGGAAGCTCAAATCTTGGTCTAAAAGTGTATATTGGTTATCTTTAGGTGTATAAGAAGTTTTAGAGGTGGATGTTTATTGAAAGGTGTTGTGTTGACTTCATTTGTTTTAAGATTTTAGGGGTTTGGGATCTACTATAAAATTGGTTTTCCTTATGAGTTGAGGTCTAAGGATTATTAATTTGTTGAATGGGCCAAATGGGTGCTCAAATCAAGCTTCACAAATATTTGAAGGTTTGTGGTTTTTAATTTATTCAAGTTTTTGTCAATATGGAGGGATAATTGGCTTGTAAGTTTATGAAGTATGTTGTAGAGGATGAGCTTGGTGATGTAATTTGGTGTGTTTGATGGGGAATAGGAGAGTGATGTAGATATGAAGCTTTAGGCCATAAAGATATGTATATTGAAATGTATGGGATCTACAAGTTCCAAGTAAGGCTATAAAGAGGTTAGACATGCCTAGTAAGAAGAAGAGTGATTTTGTTTAGTTTTTCCAAAAGAGAAAATCATGAGTTTTTCAAGGAAAGTTCTCAAGTTGTTCTAGAACATGTTTTCTGATTAGTGAGTGGTATGAAGCTCTATTGGTGGTCATGGAAGTATCTTGAAAAAGAAGTTTGGTAAGCTTGCATGGTTATTCCTAATGGTGTATAGAGATATGAAGATACTTAAGTGATGAAATGGCTCAAAAATATTAGGGGGAGTCCCTCTTAAATGTCTCTTGGTAATTTCCATCAGATTTTAGTGTTTTTGTGTGTTATGTCTTCATTAGTTGTGCTTGTGAAGAAGAGTATTGGCATGGAGCAAGAGGAAGTTGTCAAGGCAAGAAAAGGTAGGCTCAAGGTAAGGGGGAGTTTGTATCATCTTTATAAGATGATCCTTTCCTATTTTGATAGTCTTTCTAGGTCCTCAAGATCAATTGGTGCCCACTTTGTCATTATGTCAAAGGGGGGGAAAGTTCTTGTTGTAGGAGTGTTTTAAGAGAGAAAAGGTAAGTTGTATATTTCTATATATGATGTTTGTTGACATCAATGAAAAAAGGGAATATTATTGGAGAGTTTTCAATGATGTCATGGAAGTGTCCTAGTGAGTAGATAGATTACTTTGATAGCCTAAATAATAATGACAAAGTGTGCAATGTGCTTGTTTTAGTGTGTTTAATGTTGGCTTGGTTGATCTTCAATTTTGGAATGTTTATAGATGTTCAAGGATGATTATGGTGGTTAGATCATGTGAAATAAGTCCATAATATTCTATCTATACTTTGAGAGCTTGTTTTCATAAGTAGAATTTATTTGGTTGTCCATAGTTTTAATTTAGACACTTTGGGTCTAGTGGCAAAAAATTTGAGTAGGTAGTTTGATGATGTCACCATTGTCACTTGTGAATGAGTCAAGGGGAACTGGTCATATGGTTAAAATCATAATAGTCCCTAATTTTTATGCACTAGATCTCAAGTCATGCATCAAAGTTCAGTCAAAGATATGAGGGTGCAAAATTAGCTTCTAAGACAAATTTCACTATTTTCCCATAGCCAAATTTACAAAATGGCTAGAAAGAGATGAGTAAGTAGTTTGATTATAAATATCTCACATGTATCAGCATTTCATAAGAAGGTGATCATATGGGTTTGTTCAGGTTTAGACCTAGTTTATTTTCACTAATTTTTAGATCATGCAATGTAGCACGTCAAGAGATATGCATATGCAAAGTTGGGCTCCCAGGCATTTTGACTGTGATTTCCCATACTTAGCCAATGTTGCAATATGGAAAAAAGAGTCAAGTGAGAATTTTGATGATGCTTTATATTTCATGTGTGAAGGTGTCAAGAAAAAATGATCTTATGGGTTTATTTAAAATTGATCTTAATTCATTTTTACTAAATTTGAGATCATGTTTTGAAGCACAGGAAAAGTTATACTTTGTTAAATTTAGCCTCTTAGGCAAGTTTTGACATAGTTGGTTCTATGATAGAAGTTTTTGAGAAGGCTCTTTAATGGCATAATATATTGCATGCATGAGACTTTCAAGATTGATGTGACACATGGCTGGATTCTCCTATGTGAGGAGATCATGTAGTCCAAATTTGATCTCATGCATCGAAGTGTAGAAGAAGTTATTAAGGTCCAAAAATAGCTACTCAAGAATATTGAAAAGGTCCCCATACCTAGTAATTTCTACAATAGTTAAAGTTTGAGCAAGATCAATGGTGCACATTTGATCTAGGAGGATCCATATACACTTCAAGATAGAAGTTGTAAAATTATACATTGATCATTGCCATGACATAGAGCTTGTCAAAAGATTTTTGGTGTAATTTGAATGGATCAATTTTGAGCCCATATGCACAAGATATCATGCATTGAAGTTTCTAGATCAATATGGAAAAATGTGACACAAGGTAATGTGGCATAATCCTAACTTTCCAGATGAACCAATTATGTTATGACACATGGTAATGAGTTTATGTGAGAAAAAATATTGGTCTCTATACTTCATCTTTGTCAAGCATATATAGATGGTGTAAAACAAGTAGACCAGCTATGGGACCATAGCTAATAGAGTCTTATTTTGTTTTGGAATGGGACCTTACTATCAACAGAGATATGGAGCATCTAGTTGGACATTGACAAGTGTCAAATTATAAGTGGTCTGCATGGTGGGTCCTCATGTCACCACATGGCTTGCCACCACTTCATTTCTCCATAGTCAAATTTTTTTTAATGCTCAATTTCAACTCAAGATTGATTTAGGATGATGACCCAAGTTGGAGTGCTGAGCCTGAGTTGAGAAGCAGAGATCTGAGCTGGGGTGAAGACCCAAGTTGGGTTGGAAAACCCAATTCATCTCAGATGCCAACTCAACTTGGATGGACTAAATTGAGCCTAAGTGGGATAAAATTACCACAAAACATGATTTGGGTTCTATATTTTAACCTAAATGGGTTGAATTGGACACAACATGGTTTGGGATTATATTTAACACAAATGAGTCCATGAAACACAACAAAGCTTGAGTTCAACACAATGTTGAGTCATAAGTGGATTATGTTTGCCAAGTTGGGTTGATCCCAACGTCTAATTCCAAACATAGCTCATTACCTGGGTTGGGTTAAAACCACATCAACATGCTAAGTTTGGCACATTGAATCAAGGATGCCACATCCTAAGCTTAGCATGGAGCACGATGGGTCAAACCCATTGCCCACTAAACTATCACAAACCCTAAGCTTATCAACAATGCCTCAAATAGAGTTTTAAATGCATGTAGATGGGGAAGCATCCAAAATGGTTTGAAGACCAATTTTTCATGAAGGAGAGAGTCTATTTAAAGACTCATGATGGTGTTTCTATAGAAAATGTGGGATTTTGTTTTAGATTCCACCAAAAATGATGTCAATGGGTTTTTGAACCTGTGACCTATATGGTAAAAGGATAAGGGAAAATCCCTATGTCCATTGTCCTAAATAGATATATAAATCCATGACATGATAATTGAAGGCATTGGTTTCAGCCAAAGAGCTAAGGTAAACAAGACTAGTTTGTGCTCTTCCTCATTTTTGAGGTTTTTGGAGGTATTATTAGCTCTTGGTATAAACTAGGGAAATGTCCTAGACTCTGAGATAATTTCAATGGTATATTGAAGAACCTATTTTGGATTTGTTAAAGCTATTTCATAAGTCTATTTTTGGTGGGAAATCTAGAAGATTGCAAGATTGCATTGATGATAGTAAGGTGGAAGGTCTATCAATGGGTTTCAGGACATTCTAAAAGTCTGTTACTGATTTGTATGAAGTATTATAGTATCCATTTGGAAATTGTGAGGGTTGGCCATGTAATCACTTTTCAAGGAAATGGATTGGTTTATATTATAAGTGAACCTAGAGATGTAGGCATTATTGAGCTCCGTTATCATATGTTTATCATGAGTTGATTTTATTTGTGCACTCTTTTCCTACATTTTGGTTAATCTTATTTATTAATCACTATTCAATGCATAAATAGCTAAAATAAGATAAAATTCAAATTAAGTTTTGTCTCCTTGAATGTTTCAGGAAATTGTGTGATTAAATTAAAGGATCCAAGGTAAATAATTTTTTCATGGAAATAAGTGTCAGTTTATGGATTAGGTTTGGTATTAGAGTAGTTCTTGCCTATCATAGTTTTTTTGTAGTGTGTGTGGTTATTTGAGACCTACTTGAAGCCATGGATTTGTACCCATGGATGTAATTTTCCATGATGATTTTGATATTGGGCATGATGATATATAAATGATTGTATTACGTCGAAGAGAGCAAACATAATGGATGGTAGAACTAAATATGATGGTGGTGAATGTGAGTGCACATTAATGCACATAGGATCAATGGATCATCGAACTTCAACATAAATTTGATTTTATTTATGATTATTTAGTTGAAGAATCAAGATAGAAGAAACATCATCGAGATGATCCTAGTACTTCAGCCAGTCTGATCTGTAGTCATTGCTCAAGATGTGGACATGTGGTAAAACATTACTGGTTGTGACATCTTGATTATGCATCATAGTGGTTCCAACAAAGGAATATGGGTAGAGTAAAGACTCCTACTATCCCAAGTACTAGTTAGAATTCAAAATCCTTAGTTTGATAGAGGACACCATCTAGACCTCTAAATATTATCTTATGATCTATGAGAGCCTCTAGATAGTGTATTTTAGTCATTTTAGAGGGATGTGTCATTAGACTTGTTTTTAATGGAGACATCGAAATAGGTTATGTGACCACTAATGTAGTACATTGATTGGGTTTGCCAACATTACCACTATCACATGCTAAAATAGTTGGCACATATAATGGTATTATCTGAGGTATGAAAACATGTTGTACCTTGTAATTTATAGTTGGGAGACAGTTATCAAACATGGTGACTCTTGATATCATTCCATTGGATATGGATGAGAAGGTTATAGTAAATTTATATCTCTTCACTCTACAAGCATATCTTAGAGATGATGGCATAGAGCTTCACTTGGATTACACTTGGATCATGTAGTTTGAGATAGGGTAGGTCTCTAGGCCCAATCACAATAATTCTAGTCAGACATTACACTCATATGTACCAGGTGACCATCATGAACCTAAAGGTGAGCCACATGATGATCCATAGAATGACTACTAAAGGAGTCAAATCCACACCAAGATTCTAAAGCTGGTAAGGAATCTTAGGTGTATTTTAGGTTTATCCATTTATATATTCTCATAAAACCAACATATATAATGTGTTATTTGGGATGTATGAATAAGACCCATACAAATAATATTGTGATATACATCATGTAAAAATTTTAAAAGACCCAAGGGGCACTATTTGTATTTATATATACATGAATTATAAAAATTGTAGTTTGTTTTGTTGTGGAAGTCACCTATAGAGAAGAATTGAGTGACAGGTTTATCATACTCAAGTTATCTTTTCATAATTTGGTAGACATTTTCCATTAACAATAGTATATGTCAATTAGGGTATGCTTATTTCTTAAAAGTATTATTCTATAGAGAACAATTTAGTAGACCTAAAAAGCACTAGGTCCACACATGTACTTTTGTATAGAAGCCATTAAGGCTATGCATTAGAAGAGGATGTTGATAGGCATGATATTATCCATGTGTAAAGGTAGTTGAAGCCATGTAGTATAATAGGATGTGGATATACATACAGAATCATAATTATATGTAGAGTCTCATTGCATGCATACAATAGCAGAGGGTTTATGAAAAATTTGATTAATTGGTAGTTCCAAGCATGATAGGTATAGTTGTAGAACTTGAATAGACTGATAAAGACCCATTAGAATTCTTCAAAACCAATTAACATTTTAGAGGATCAAGTTGGGCACCAGCTTTTGATAAACTAAAATCCCTCTTAATAGGGAGGATTGATCCAAGAGGATCTACATACACTATAAGATATAAGTTGTCAAATTATAGATTGATCATTGGCATGATGTAGAAATCATCAAAAGCTTTCTAGTGAAATTTGAATAGGTTAATTTTGAGCCCATATGTGCAAGATATCATGCATTGAAGTTTCCAGATCAAGAGGGAAAAAGGTGACATAAGGTGATGTGGCATAATCCTAGCTCACCAAATAAACCAATAATGTTATGACATATGGCAACAAGTTTGTGCAAGAAAAATATTGGTCTCTATACTTTGTCTTTGTCAAGAATATATAGATGGCATAAAACAAGTAGGTCAACAAAGGGACAATAGCTGATGGAGTTTGATTTTGTTTCAGAAGGGAACCCTACCACTAATAAAGTTATGGAACATCTAATTAGAGGTAAACAAGTGTCAAATTACAAGTGGTTCACATGGTGGGTCCTCAAGCTACCATGTGGCTTGCCACCACTTCATTTCTCCATATTCAACAAAATTGTTTAATACTCAATGTCAACTCAAGCTCGAGTTGGGATGCTAAACCTGAGTTGGATTGTCGAGCCTAAGTTGAGAAGCAGAGACCCAAGTTGGGTTAGAAAGCCAAATTCACCCTAGATTCTAACTCAACTTAGATGGAATAAATTGAGCTCAAGAAAGATAAAATTTCCATGGAACATGATTTAGGTTTTATATTTTAACCTAAATGGGTTGAATTGAGAATGACATGGTCAAGGATTATATTTAACATAGACGGGTCCATGAAACACAACAAAACTTAGGTTCAACACAATGTTGAGTCATAAGTGGATCATGTTTTATAAGTTTTTTTGATCCCAATATCCAATTCCCAACATAGCTCATTTCTTGGGTTGGGTCAAAACCACATCAACATGCTAATTTTGTCACATCAAATCGAGGAAGCCACATCCTAAGCTTAACACAGAGCATGATGGGTTAAACCCACTAAACTACCACAAAGCTTGAGCTTATCAACAATTCCCCAAATAGAGTTACAAATGAAATTGGATGGGTAAGCATCCAAAATGGTCTAAATACCAATCTTCCATGAAGGAGAGAGTCTATTGAAAGACTCATGATGACATCCCCATAGACAATGTGAGATTTTGTTTTAGATTCCACCAAAAATAATGTTGATAGGTTTTTGAACCTATAACCTATTTGATAAAAGGATAAGGCCCAACCACTATGTCAATGGGCCAAAATAGATATATAAACCCATGACATGATAATTGAAGGCATTGGATTCAATCAAAGAGCTAAGGCAAACAAGACTAGTTTACACTCTTCCTCATTTTTGAAACTTTTGGAGGCATTATTAGCTCTCAATGTAAACTAGGGAAATGTCCTAGACTACAAGATGATTTAAATAGTATGTTGAAAAACCTATTTTGGATTTGTTAAATCCATTTATAATTCTATTTTCAATACTTTTAGTATAAAATACATAGGATTGCAAGATTGCATTGACGACAGTAAGATGGAGGGTTTATCTGTGGGTTTTGAGACCTTCTGAAGGTTTGTTATTGATCTGTATACAGTGTTAGAGTATCCATTTAAAAATTATGAGGGTTTTATGTGTACTCACTTTTTAAATAGATGGATTGGTTTGTATTATAAGTGAACTTGGAGACAGGCATTATTAAACTTTGTTATCACGTGTTTGTTGTGAGTTGATTCTATTTATGCATTATTTTTCTATATTTTGGTTAATCTTGTTTATTAATCATTATTAAATAGATAAAATAAGATAAAATTTCAAATTTAGTTTCATTTCCTTAATTTTTTGTGAAATTTTGTAATTTGACTAAGGGATCTAATGTAAACAATGTTTACATAGAAATAATTGCCACTTTACAGATGAACATTACTCCAAGAAGTTAAGAAGCAATGAGATGAAGATAGGTGAATGATGCTTAATGATTAAGAAAAGGTATAAGATAAGGATATAATAGTGAGTGGGTGTTTGTATAGATTTATTGAACAATGAGCTTTGATCATTAAAGACTAGATTGATCCATAGAGATCGATGGAGTATGTTGAGTCAACATTTCAAGATTGCAAGAGATGAGGTTTAACAATTGAGATTTGGCACATATGTGTTAAAGATTGATCAAGATCGATGGATCATATTTGATATAAAGCTAAGAGGACATGAGATACAAGCATGGTATTCAAAGGTTAACTATGACTGCTTGCATTTGAATTTTTGAATTTGTAAAAGAAAGACTAGTGTTTGGTTTTTGGACCATATCTTTTGATAGAAGATGAATTTTCTATTGTAGTAAAAATAAAAGTGTTAGAGGATTCCAAGTATTATATGGATATATGTATTTTAATATTTTAAAATATGTACATACATATTTATGAAGGTTTAAATTTGGCTATGTATTTGCTCTTGGACTGTAAGTGACCCAAGAAGGGTATTTGAGCTCATATATATGTTATTTTAATGTTTCATGGTGATTTAACTATTGGGGAGTGTTGTAGAATCCATCAAGATGGTTTGTGATTATTTTTTAGGTGTGATAAATCTATCTTAAGTATGAAAATTGCTTAATAAATTGATTGTATGTAATTTAATGGTGTTCTTATGCATAGGGTCTCTATTTAAACTATTTAAGCATATGCAAAGGTGAGATAAAGAGACTATGATAATTTAAGTATGTCTTAGGGGAAATAAAGAGTGGAACTTATTTTTTTATGTGGTCATGTGTCTTTATTATGCTTGTATAAGTGTCAAATATTTTAATGGGTCTCCATAGGACCTAAAAAGTGATTTAGGCCTATTTAAAAAGGGGACAGTACTTAAGTGTGACCCATATGAGTTGCCTTACTGGTGAAGGCATGTAGTATGGTTGATAAGGATTATTATGGAATTGATAATTCATGATTGATATATATATAGAGGAACCAAATGTGTTGGGTTCTAGACTAGTAAGTGTGAGACTATGCAGAGATTTGTGAAAGGATTATGTGTGTGGTTTATGGAGTGAAGGATAGGTAGTGTGCATGTTGGTGGAGTTAATGAATAGAATAGTTGATTGACTATGAATATGACCTATAGGTCATGTTTATACTATTAGGGTAGTGATTTTGTAGTTTGTGGATATGTAAAGAGGTCTAAGTGTGTAGATGAGAACAATTTGAGTGAAGAAGAAAAGAGTTTATGACATGCCTATGTGAGAGTAATATTTGAGAGAGAGAGAGAGAGAGTTTTGTGAAATTGTCAAATAATCTAGAGATTCATCATTAGGTGTTGACATTGTTCCTAAGGTGAAAGTGTTCTTATAAAAGGTAGGTCTAAAGGAGTTGGTCTTCCTTAGGGGCAGTTTCTACTTGTAAAAATTTGTTTTACTAAAGGTAGGTGGTCTAAAGGCATTGATCATCTTAGGGGTAGGAAGTCCTTGTGGAATAGGTGTTTCACTAAATACCTTTGGTTAGGAGGACATGATCAAATTTTTATGGTCTAAAGGATTTAATTATTATCTTATATGTGATCATCTTATAAGATAGTAGTCCATGTGTTTATAGGCTTGAAAGTGGGTTTTATTCCCCAAGATGGTTTCCCACTTAGATCTCATGTTGTGTATGTAATATTTCATTATGTTTATTATTCACTACTTGAATGATCAGTATGATTCATAAATTCTTGTTTTTAATGTTTAAGTATTTGCAAGGGTTTAGAAATTGAATTGGATTGCTTTCCATCACTGATTCACCCCACCCTTAGTGGATTGTACCTCTAACAAGATTTTTCAATGTACTTTGCAATCAACAAATGAAAGGAAACACACAAATAATTGGATCAATTAGAGTGATTCAATTGAGGCACACAACATAAAACTTGTACCAACACTGGCCAATGCAAGTTTTTACAATACAACATATAATGAACAAAGAGAAAGCAATCAACTAAAATATAAATGCTAACTAAGTGGTCATCCTAAATGTTGTTAGATTATTATAAAGTGTTATTTTTAATGTGATAGGGAATTTAGCTAAAATTAGGGAATTAGAAAGTAATCTATGAATGGTTTTAAGATGTTTAACCTGAAAGGGATCTATGTTGGCAATGGTACTAGCAGGGTATTGGGGCCTACCCCCCTCACTTCATAATCCTATAGTGATAAGCGTATCGGGTGATTTGCTAATGCATACCATTAACCACATGTTTATACTTGGCCATAAAACCAAGTTGGCTTCCTCTTTGGTGATGAAATCCAAGTAGGTAGGTATTTGTTAGATAATTGTTTAAATGCATTTTCAATTGATGTGATTTGGTAGTGTGTGAAAGAAAGATAAAATAGTGTAACTGAATGGTATATTAAAAAACCACCTGATTAGACTATGTGATCTACTCTAAGCAATCAAAAAATTAAAATTGAAAATGTGAAGTAATTACTAGCATATAGTTATTAATTCCCAATTTGAAACATAATATTGAGTTAATTTAGGTGACATTATATGTAAACATTATAGAATAGAGTCGAAAATGTCACTACTATAGTGTAGAAGGTAGAGTCTTTAAGAACTAAGTTGATAAGGTCAAATAGTTTTTTATATTGAAGACAATACTAAACTAGGTTGACCAGGTTGACCTAGTTTGTTGTATGATGGTAGTTTTAAAGGCTACAAACTTTGAAAAATAGAATTATAAGGAAGAACTATAATGAAAGAGAGAGAGAGAGAAATGAACCTTGGTGGGTTGGAAGATGTTGATGAATATGATATTTATGTTGAATTGACTAGAATATTACTTTCAAATTCTACCAACTATGTTGATTGGCTCAACCTAGTTATATAGTCCCCAATTTACTGAAGCTTGTTAAGATGACTATAATAGCCTAGTTGGCTTATTATGTTTTTTGAAATTGATCTAGAATACTATATAAACCTATTTGACCTATTTTTATATTCTAGATATTAATAAGATTACTATGTTAACCTATTTGACCCAGTAACATATATCTGATGAAGACCTACATAGAAAGAACATAATCATTTTGATATGACTATGTGTTAAAACTATACACAAAAGTTAGAAACTATACAAAACTTATCAACCTAGTATCACAAATATAAAAAAATGATAAATAAAATGATATAAAATGAAAAACATGAAAGAAAACCTATAAGGGTTAGATTCATGTCGGGTTTACCAAAATGTATGCAATCAAAAATACATCAAATCTATAAATCAATCCTAGCTTAGAGAAGATAGATCCTACTTACACTTCCAATTTGGGATACATTAGATAATTGGTAACATGACCAATATGGGGATTTGATAGCCCAATTAGGGGATCTATTATCATAAATAATATCACTAGGGAGGGTTCCAAAGCCTCCAATCAAGAAAAACTATGCAATAACCCTAATTAAGTCCTATGTTTTTATATTTATTATACTAATTATAAGTAAAGCAAAGAAATCTAATCTAGTTATCACCAAAGCTTGTGGCACAAAGTGGGGTTAATAAATAAATGAAAATAATCATGCATAAGATAATCCTATTTAAGATATGTATAGGTAAGACACTTAATGCATGGAGAAGAAGAGTAATATTATTCAAAAGCCATTACTTATGCTACTTCTATATACTAAAGAGAGGAGCAAAGTTAGAGATACTTACCTTGAAGATGAACCCATTGAGAATTAATTTCTCCCTTGGCCAAAAGTGCTTTGTAAGGGGTTGTTATGGTTTGTAAGGATCATTAAGAAAGGCAAAATCATGCAAGACTTCTTCATAAGACTAGATTCTTCAATTAGAAACCCTAAGCTAAGAATCCTTAATTAGAATTGTGGAAGAGCATATTATAAATAAGTTCAAATGAATAATAAATCTTTATGTCTCTCTAATAATGACAAAATGGATGTGTTTATATAGGGAGATCTAACCCTAAACCCTTCTAGAATTTTTGGTTGATAGGGTCGACCCAGTTGACCTAATATTGTTATTAACAAAAACTCACTAGGTCATGGGATAGGTTAGCCAAGAGCTGATATATACCCTAAATGAGTTTCACCATTAAGATTACAAGGTCGACCCAGTCAACCTAGTCATGTAAACTATCAAAATATGTTTTAGATTAGGAAAATGGATACAAAAGATGTAAAAGATTGGAGTAGTGTGAAAAATAAGTATAATAGCTTAGGGGAATGTTTTTAGGAGTTGGTTGGATTGGTAATAATTGACAATAAGGGATAAAAATCTTGTGAAGCACTAATGGTCTGCCCACCCCTTTACTAGTGTACCCCTTAGGATGTGCACTTAGAGAGATTGAGGCTCAATGGGTTCCTACAAGATATAAAGCATCAGTAATTGATAAATTTTGAAAATATTATGTGTATACAAGTATTCCTAAATTTTACTCTTTCATTTGATAGATTAGATATTGTACAAACTAGGATGAATGTTGTACTCCTTATTTAGTTTAAATTTACATTGACTTAAGTAGAGTTTTATTTGCATGTTTTATTTTGTTTATTCAACTATCCCCTTTTGTGCCAAAAGCTTTAGTGAGCACTATATTATATTTATTTTATGTATTTTAGGCATATCTAGGGTTATTTCATAAGGTCATTTATTTAGAATATTTGAGAAGCTCTCCTTTGCTATTGTGTGGTAAGAGATCCCTTAGTTAGGTTTAGTGGATTTTAATTAGTCATGTCATGATATAAATAGTTATACAATGAATTATTTTGGTAATATGACCTTATCTAAGATTAGAATACACTAAGTAGGACAAGTTTCAAATCTATCCTAATTCATTGCATATAAATAATAACCTATAGTTTAATATAGACACTATGTACTTGTTAAGCTCAACTACCATGAAAAATAGGAGTTTGTGAGTCCTACATCAACATTTAAGAGTCTTACATTAATATTATTGGTTAAATTATTGGTATAGTTTGTTTTGGCCATAATTGTTTTAAATATTTAATAGTTTATATTTATTTTTAGTATCATCTTTTTTTATATGACTTTTAATTTAGTCAATTAATTGACCAATATGAGTCTTTTGATTAGTATAGGTATTAAAGATTCTCAAATTTTAGTCAAAATTATGGATCAAAGTTTTAATGTACTTTATGTGTGTCATTTAAAAAAATAAAAATTCAAAATACCTCTATTTATAATGTATGCATTTTTAGGTGAACCCAACATCCAACTTGTGGGGGGATACATTATTAAAAAATGACATGCAATTGGGCCTCAAATATATATTTGATAAGTAAGTAAAAATCAATAAGAGGATGGAGGAAATGGAGGCTGTATTAATTTTAACACCCTCTCATCAATCACTAGTGATGGGGTTATAAAACTACATTAGTGGCACCAATATATGCTCTAAACTGGACAAATTCAAGGACAAATCTCAATGGTAGTGAAGATCATCTATGATGGGTATAATTAAATTGAAATGATTATGTGAAATGGTTAAATAAGACTAATATGAGAACTTAGTCATTTTTTTTAATTTTTAGTATTTTATTGCTCTTATGAAAATAAGTGGTACAGTTCCTAATTCCCAAAATTATGTAATTCAAAAATTATTATGTTTTGGAGATACAAGAGTGAAGGTTAAACAAGGAATAAATCTTATCATTGGATCCCACATTAACTAAGTTTATGAGTTCCCATTAGTGAATGGTTTATGGGAGGTAGATGTTTCCTATTTTTAGTTCCCACATTGATTCAATAAGATGAGTTCCCAATAGTAAATGGTTGATGATGTTAGGAAAATTAGTACTCACATTATGATTGTAAGTAAGTTAATGGGTTAATAATATTAATGTGTGTGTAAGTGAGTTATGAATAAACTCATGTAGATATCTTAGGAGAAAATAAAACTATCTATTGAGAGATACTAGGAGATAAGACGAGATATTTTATGGAAGGGTTAAGAGATATAAGGTATTTGTGATTACAGTTGACTCATTATATTAAGGAGATAATCTTCATGTGTATTTTAATATCTCAAAGTGAATGTTATATCCAAAATAAATATAATAAAATTACTTTATTATCAGTGTGTATGAATTTTTTTTATAGTCCTATTATTTTATGTGGTAACCTTTAATAATGTATACCAAAAATCACATATCGTGCACTTCAATGAACCAATTTTAATAATTATTTTACAATGTGTGGCTTTGAAAAAATGGTAGAAGGTCAATGTCAAATTATAATTCATTATGCAATCTAAGAATGAATCATACCCATTTTAAATAAAAATATATTTATGAAATATTTCACATTTCATGGCTCTGAAGAAATCAAGACATGCAATGTATTCTTATTATAAATACTTTCAGGCCACAACAACTATGAACAAGGTTATCAAATTATAATGCATACTTTTAAATCAATTGAAGGGTGCCACATGTTATTTTAACATAACCGCATAGTATCACACAATTATATAGATTAAGAAGGCTCCATTAAAAAAATTAATTGCATGATTCACAACCAACCAAAAATTTCCATGTGGTTTAAATTGAGATGAATAAGTTTAAGCCTAGATGGTAAACATGTGTTTGAGATATAAAGTATCTCGATGGTAACTACTATTGTTTATAATTTCAAGTAGTCCATATGGGTTATAATGATGAGACACTATGTTCCTCCCATAATCCATATAATGTGAGATAATGACATGTGAATTTTAGAACTTGTTTTTTAAACAAAGTCATGAAAGAGGGAAAAAAAAAATTTAATAGTAAATTCTATGAAAGTCCATCTTATGAAATTAATACACGAGATTGAATTTTTCCAAAGGGATTAATTTTTTCTACAATAACACCAGCTAAAGCATTACCTTCAATAAATACAAGTCACAAATTAAACCTATATCTAGTCCACCCTTATCACTTGAAATTGTATCATAAGAGGTAAATGAGGCAACAACTGAAAGGTTATTGGATGAACTAGTCAATAAATTTAAGGACAAGTGACAAGAAGATCTTCAAACCCTTGAAAAAGATATAATTATTGGATTACTAACTTGGAACCATTACCCTAAGGAATCCGGTATTCATTTCCATTTTCCTTCAATTAGAATTTTGTATAAAATAGAATAAAAATCCCTTATAACCCCAAAGAGGACGTTTTAACCTAGAATCCTAGACCTGACTGAGCAAGATAACATATTTGTCAAATTTCCAGTGGAATTCCTAGGACATTTCACTCCATCACCTCCATCCAAAATATTTTCATCTCCCATAATAAATCCCAAATCCATCATTCATTAATCACCTTGGGATAAGAATATTGACACTAAATTAAAATTATAAGTTGCAAAAATCATTTGGTGCATGATTGGTTCGAAGAATCATGGGAGACATGAAATGATAAACCCCTGAAAGTGAAGCCACAAAGTTTATTTTTCACATTAACACCCCATGGGTAATGCACCCATTACTAGCATTATAATTTTAGATTTACTTAAATTTATGGGAATGGTAAAAGAGGATCATGGCACTTTTTTTTTTTGAGTTTGACATCCTATGTCATAGTTATGACTACAATCAACATGCCCAGAAGATGAAATTATTTCCAACTACTCTTAAAGATTCAACCCTCTAATGGTTTATGGAATCATGGAAGAATGCAATGTTGGATTGGTTAGATATGAGGTATAAAATTCTCTTGAAATACTATGACTATTACAGAGGGAAATATTTGATAAGGGATGTCATATTTAGTATGTCATAAAAAGAGGAATCACTTGAGATCTATGTATGAATATTCATGTTTATTATCCAAAAATATAAAAAGAACAAGTAAGATTCGAGGTCTACTAAGAGAATTTTTATATAATTAATTAATGAGTGTTTAGAAGCACTAGACATCATGATTAATGGAGATAGTTCACAAATACCATTTAAATTACTCTAAGTCTACAATGAAGAAGACCCACAATAAAGAAGCATTTTCATCACCATCCTCAAATACCATTAATGGGATCTCAAGTATGTAAGTTAACACCCTCTTAAAATATATTAATAAGGATAGTATCATCCATTTAGCCACACAAATTTATACATTATATGCATGAAATGAATAATAAGAAGTATACTAAGCTTTGACTATGTTATACCTAGATTTATGCATAAATCAAGTAGAATATAATGCTAGACTATTTGTGTAAAGGTAATAAACATCATGGAGGAAGGTCTTAACATAATATAACTTCACACAATCAAAGGAGATGGAGGGAAGATATTTTACTTGGCCTAATAAAAACCTTGGTAAAAAAAAACCTTAAAATTATGGTATGTCATCAAATATTCCATTTCTTAATTCCTAATTTTCATTTTCCCCTCTTCAAAATTGGTATGTACCCACCCATTATAATAAAACACCACAAATGCCACTATAAAACTAGACTTTCCCACAAAAAGATTACAAACTTAGTTTAATTTTCATTAAGAAACCAATGATGGTAGCCAAAAATTATAACTATCAATGGCACCAACCCTCCAATCAAAGCTATATCCATGGAGATAAAACTATAAATGGTTTGACCAAATTGTTGGGTTCCTACATATAACACAAATGTAACAACAACAATAACCATCACTGATGCCAAGTAGTCCTAATTAAAATCAACCTACATCTCCTAAATTTCCTACCCAACCTCTACCTAACCCCCAAAATAAGGAAATTCAACTAATATATACTGATGAAATGATGCAATACCAAACTCATTTAATAGATATGAAGTACAAGTTCATTCAAGATGAGTTCTCCCAAACACCACCACACCTATAACAATAGAACCTCTTGAATAGGTCTATAACATTTTAACTAACCCAAAACCATATAGTAATGTCTCCACTATTAAACCAAGAACATATACTATATAAAAATTTCCTAACACCCATACTTTTCTTGAGAGACTAAACTTCAAAACACAAGAACACAAATCTAAGTTTGATTTTATAGGACATCAAAAAAATGTATATGTCAAGATCCCACTATTTCAAGCTATAAAATATATTCCCATTTACACCAAGGTTGTATATAAACTATTCCTAAAGAATCCTATCCAAAATATAAATGATTCAAATATTTTCCAAGTAGTTGGATAACTCATGAACATTATTTTAGGAAATATTGTCCCACCTAAGCATTCTAACCTAGGTATCCCTATAGTCACTGTCCATATATATGGAACCCTGATTCAAAGTGACTTAATATACTTAAGAGTAACCATTAATGTGATGAAAAAATAACATATTCAAAAATTTCACATCAATGTCCTTCACAAAACCCCCACCACTCTACAAATAATATATAGGTCAATGGTTAAACCTAAAGGCATTATAGAAGAACCGGGAATCACTATGGACTCATGAGAGTACCTAATTTAATTTATGATATTACAACCAAAATAAAACTTATGGGGTTACCAATTCATCCTAGGGAGACCTTATATGGCTACAAATTATGCATTCATTAGCTATAGGGCAAGGAACATGCTAATCTCAAATGGTAACACCATAAAGAAATTGGTTTTATATCCACCATCTCAACTTTCATGTGAAGTATAAAAAACCTATTGGATAAGAGATTAAGACAATTTTTGACCTATTTTGTAGTTTATATTCATGATTTAACACAACATGACCTTGATTGAACAAGATGATGACATAGTCATTTCTAATATCTTGCAAAAATAATTATCAAGATAACCCATAAAAAACAAACCTATTACAATGTATACAATTGCCCCTTCACAACATGTTTAAAATATAAGGATTTTTGAATCCCATTGGATACATTAAAAAAATTCATTAGTTTCTACCACATCATTTTAGCCTCAACCCTTTATTAGTTAGCATAGGGTCCATATCATCCTTATCCAAAAAACTATAAATCCTACCTATACAACCTCTTAAAATCAATAACAAGATGTACCTTCAATAATAAATTTGAATAGTGACCATGCTCTAAAGGCACAAAACTAATTTTTATGGGACTATAACAAAGTACCATACAACCACCACATATAACTAATATAGGAATGCAAAACTATCCCAAAACCAAAAATATAGATGAAACCTATTATTAAGGAAATATTTGAATCAAAATTTTAGAAACTCCTAGACACTGGATATGTTTGTCCTATCTCTGATAGTTAGTGGGTGTCACCCTTGTCATTGTACCAAAAAATGGTATAAACTGTAATATTTTTTTGGATTATAGGGAGCTTAATGTAGCCATAAGGAAGGGTCATTTTCATCTTCCTTTCATTACATAAGTATTTGACACACTTGTAGGGTAGAAATGCTTCTCCTTTCTAGATGGGTCTAGTGAGTAAAATAAAATCATAATAACACCTAAGGACTAGGATAAAAAAATATATATGTCCTTTAATCACCTATTCATACTTCATACTCGCATTATGGTTGTATAATTATCCTACCACCTTTCTAAGGGTCATCTTAAGATTTTTTATAAACCATCTAATGACTCTATAGAGATTTATGTGGATGATTTCATGGTCTATGGGGATACATATGAATAATCCACCAAGAACCTATATAAATTTATTTAATGTTGTCAAGACAACTGACTATCCTTAAGTCATGATAAATGTTACATGTTGATGACATAAGGCATTGTACTAGGACACCATATCTCACCATTGAATAAAATACCTACCAACCCCACATAAACAAAATGATTTATAAATATTCTTAGGACATGTTGGATACCACCATATATTTATTAAATAGTTTAGTAAAATAAAAACACCTCTATTTATATTATTATCTAAAGATGTTGACTTTATATGGATTGATGTATGCTAGACAGCATTCAAAGATTTGAAAGATCTACTAGTAAAAACTCCAATGTTTTGGGGATTGGATTAGAAATGACCTTTCCACATCTATATAAATTCTTTCATACAACACTAAGATTTTTCCTAGGACAAAAATAAGTATCCTTAAACTATGCTATAAACTTTATCAACAAGACTATTTAAGGAGCCAAACTCAATTACACCATGACAAAAAAATAATTCCTTTTGGTATTATATTCCATCAATAAATTTAGAAATTCTATTAATATATATACTATTTTAATTCATACTGACCATGATACAATTAGCTATTTAATTAAAAAACTAACAACTAGTAATAATTATACGGTTGTTTCTACTACAAGAATTTTATATTACTATTATATATAGACTAGACAAAGATAATGTAATTACAATTTTTCTATCAATACTAACATCTAATTAACATACTCCTTTACATGATTCCTTTCTTGATGAAGATATTTATATTATTACCACTAACACTCCTTGGTTTTTAGATATTTCTAACTATCTAGTTTTACAACACATCCCACAACATTTTTCACTAAGAGAGAAATGGCAATTAGTGGAGGGAAGCATTGTATCTTGATGTATTTTAGGGTACCTCTTCTACATTAATATTGACTTAGTGATGTACCTATGTGTAAGATAGGATGAATTAGATGACATTCTCCAATAATTTCATGATTAAACTTACTAGGGACATTTTTTTATCAAAAAGGATTACATCCAAGATCCTTATTATAAGACACTATTGACCCATATTACAAAAAAATGTTGTAATATATACCCACCAGTGAGATAGATGTAAACATATGGAGAAACCTACACATATTGAATAAATGCATCTCCAACCCCAATTGGTATTGGAGCCTTTTGATAGATGTGGGATTAATTTTGTTGGCCTAATAGATTCAACACATAATAACAAACACATTGTTTAACCCTAAAATGGATCTAGATTGGGGTTTTCTAGATTATTAAAGGTGTATATAGAAATTAAATGGCACAAGAGTGATAATCATATCTATAGAAGGATAATTAGATGCTAAACTCAGATATAAACATACACTAAATTTATTATGCTAAGATAGTTTAAATATGGAAAGTACAACTATGATAAATATAGAAATGATAAATAAGTGAAGTATTTAGATTTTTCTAATGCTAATTCAATTCTTGATATGGAAAAAGCTAAAATTAGGTGGGAAAGAGATTCTAGAACAATCATCAGACTCTAGAGTTGACACCTCTAGCTCTCTGGATAGTATTGTTAGCCTATTAAAGTTTCATCAATGCTACTATTTGGGTTTGACCCTAGTGTCTTCCATGGAATATATATTGAAATAGGATGTGACCATGGGATTATTCTGGGTTTTACTTAAAATTCTCTCTTATGCATTCAAATATGGGTCATGGATAGTCACTCCTTATGAAATGGCAAAACCCTAGCTTTCCATCTTCAATGTGACTTTGGGGAAAAATTGGTTAGTGGCCACATAGTGTCAAGTTGACCCCAATATAAAAATATGATGCCTAAATAGCCAATACTCTTTAATAGGGACTTAGAATAATTTACTTCTCCCCTATGTGTTATCTTGTGTGTGAATCATATAATATGTGAAAATCAAGTACAATGCTGACCTAGCTTATAACTTGGAAAATTAAGCTCTTGGGCTACTCCTTTAGTAATTCAGACCTCTAAATGTGATGTACCTTTAATAGGTATGGAAATAGGGAAAATTTATTTAGTTGAATTCTTGATAGAGTACTTTTAATAAGTGCCTTGGTCTCTTTGGTCTTTTTTTAGGTGAGGAATGAATGAGGGTTGTTATTGTATTTATTTTAACCCATTTGGAGTACTAAATCACATTAAAGTACTTAGACTAACCATTAATATATGTTTCATTTGAAAATTGGATGAATTTAGGGAACTATACACTTGCATTGGGATATGACATTAATGTAGATGCTATTATCTCAAACATTAGTTTCTAGGGAGTAGGAGAGAAAGTATAGGTTTAAAAATTGTAGAGATGGAAGATAAGTACATTTTAAGAGTTATGGGAAAGATAGAAGACATGGTTAATTAACATAAGATTGGTTGGACTAATAGATATAGACCAAGGGGCACAAAGATAGAGTAGATAAAAGACTTATAGAAGTGAGAAATGTAAAGAACTGAGTGGAACAACCAAGGTCTATGTTTTCCAAGTTTACAAGATTTAGGTGTTAGATAATCATAACATATCATATACATTCCCCCCATTTAATATAGTAATGAAATTACTAGTTTAAAGGATAGGAATTCATATCTAAGCATGTATGCACACCTTATATTTGCATGTGACCAACTTAAGTGCTTTAATAATGACTGACCTAAAACTAGGATCATGTTAAAATATAAAATTAGGACATATAACTTGGGTTGAAATTACTTGAAATGGACTAAAATTAAAAGATAAAGGTTTAGGAATACACTTTTATGTCAATGTAATTGCCTTGCCTATTGGCAAGTTATTATGAGAAAGATTCATCATTGTAAGGCTTTAAAATAGAGATTAAGATAAATATAGATAAATATTTAAAGTGAATATATATATATATATATAAAGAGAGAGAGAGAGAGAGGGAGAGAGAGAGAGAGAGAGAGAGAGAGAGAGAGAGAGAGAGAGAGAGAGAGAGAGAGAGAGAGAGAGAGAGAGAGAGAGATTATAAGGCACATGCCCCCAAAATTGGAGTAAAAGTGAGTTGCCACATGGCAGTTGAGACTAGCTCAATCATGCAACCTAATGATACTTAGCCTAGTGAGGTTATATGATCAAGTCCAACCTAAAAACTTGGAAAGATATAGTTATTTGATCACCTCAACCATACCAAAATGTGAACCAATTACTATAGTAGATTGGCTCAATAAAAGTCCACAAAGTATCAATTGTAAAAAGTCTATGATATGGCAATAGTCCATAAAAGAGTTTTGTAATTTGAAATTGATTTGGATTTTGAAATATTAGTCACATATTACATAATGTATTCACCTTATATATGTTTCATAATGAATTTTTGTATAAAAACAATACCAATGTATAAATTATACCATAATTGTGAATCTAAATCATATAACCGTGTGCTTTGGCCAACTTGGATAATTTTGTAAGTGTAGAGGACATGCTTCCAAAGCATGCCCCCACTATATATGGAGAAATATGAAAATTGATATAAGTACTAATGTGAAGGAAATGTTTCCAAAACATTCCCCCATTGTAAACTAGAGATGTTAAATACTGAATAGGTGTGGATAACATGCTTCAAAGCATGCTCCCAATGAATCTAAGAACTATGAATGTGTGGAAGACATGCCCATATGATATACCCCCACTTAATCTAATAATTTTGAATGTGTGGAATCCATTCCCATATGACATGCCCCCACTAAATTTGAAAATTGATATAAGTACCATATACTAAATGAGTGTGGATAACATGCTTCCAAAGTATGCTTCCATTATAATATAGAAACTGATATAAGTACAATACTAAATGAATATGGATAAAATATTTACAAAGCATGACCCCACTATAATTTAGAAACTATGCCAAATATGGAGAACATTTATATATTACATTCCCCCACTAATATGCCTACCTTTGAGGTGAGGGAAAGATAGGAATTAGTAATTACCTCATCTCAAAAGCAAAATAAAACTATATAATATGTGAATGTAAAAATGTAGAATATAAAAGGAACATGCCTAGGTAGATATAACATTAAATCACATAGAACATATATGATCGCATGTAGGCCTAATATGCATGATAAATATCATGGTAATGTCTTGATAGTATAGTACAATCTCAATAAGCAAATAAGCACACACATAAGAACACTAAAAAATAAGTCAAAAGGCAATGGTCGAAGGAGACTGAAAACAAGGGGCATGTTAAAATGTTGCACAATCAAAGGAACATGACTTAGTAAAATATCCATAAATACAATAATGATATATTAAAATGCCCATATAACAAATAATGACATATGAAAATGCCAATGAAAGCATACATAGGCAAAGGGGCCATAAGTAAAGGAGCATATTCAAATTCTCAAAAAAAGAATACAAGACAGCCAAGGAAGTGCATAAAATAAAGCATAAGCAACAAAAATAAACATGTCATAGTGGCCCAATGTGTTAGGAAAATTATGTCAAGTGTGTAACATATGAAGTACCCTATGTAACATATATGAGCTCAAACATAATAATATAGAGTGATCATCGAGTCATATAACTTGTGTGTATCAAGATAAATGAAGTGTATGCCCCCAATGTCCAAATGACATGAGTGGAAGGAAAGTTCAACATATAAAATGGGAATATATCATGTATATGTGTATACTTATATCACATTTAAATAAAATTGTGATAAATATGTGTATGTAGGTGTAATTGAGTATGTCATCCATTAATATAGAAGTAACAGATGGATGCAAAGGAACCAATATAATATGTAGGTACTAAAAGTTTTTTTTTATTTTTTTTAATGGGAGGATTTATCCTATGATGCCATCGAATGGATGCTCATAGATATCTCCCCCACTATAAAAGTTATAACCTTAAGTTAGATCTTTTACATTGTTTTCATCATAATTGGAAATGTTGAAAAGGTACATGGCATGTTCCTCCTCACATTTTTCATGTGCCATAGAAGATTTAATGTTATCATTTTAAATATGTATAAATGTTCCTTCATGAGGAAAGGAAACACCTTGCTCATTTGGATCAAATTTTTCTTCCATTTGGTATATCCAAATAGTTGCTAATGTAAGCATATATGTATATGTGATAGGTATAACCCAAACCCATGTTTGAATCACTTTAGGAACACAATAAATTGGTAATGTTATGTTTCCAAGTAGTCTTTCCAAGTGACCTTATTTATCAAGTCTTGTAGGTTTAAACTGAGTTGATAAAAATTATTTATATGGCAAGTGGTTTTGGTTTATGTAGGGTGAATATGGTTATGCCCAGAATAAGCACCATGCATGTATAATTTAATAATTAAATCTTATTGGCATGGATTATTTTTTATTTTTAACCTAATTCCTTTGGAGGATCCCCAAATATAGTCCTTTGGTCATCGATAAGATCTTGGATCTTTTGTTTCAAAGTGAAATAATGGTTCATAGAATGTTCTAGTCATTGATGATAATCACAATAAACATACACATGATATCCTTTGGGTAGAGGTTGAATCATATCAAACTATATAGGATGAGGGAGAGATATAAGTTTATACTCTATTAATCATCAGAGTAATAAAGCTTAAGACTCAAATAAATGTGTAAATTGTCCTTTTGGTACATTAGATAACATAGTATGATTAGGTTTTTGTATTAGTATGTCAATTTTGGATTATATTCATAATATTTTGGTTTAGGATAATCTATTTTTTGGACCATTTCATATTGTTTTAAGAGATTAGGATCCATTGGGCATGTGTAAAGGATTCTCTGATGTCAAATTTTTAAGCATGCATATAATGTAGAGGGAAACACACACATTTTAAGTATCCATCCATCCCAATAGAATGTTATAGGTCAAATAATCTAGAATAATTTGGAATAAAGTGGGTAATTTATGGGTACCCATGGTAATATTCATTTTAATTTGAATAACTATAGGGATTTGTGAGTTGTCAAACTTTTTTTTATTTTCATAGGGTTAACACCCATGGTGGTTAGGAATTGTATGCTAAAAATGTTTAGGTTTGATCCATTATTAATTATCACTCTTTTGATACATTTAATTTATATAGTTATCTATATGAATAAATGCAAATTTTGGTTAAAACTATTTTTGGATAGCAAATCCATTATATCAAAGGTGATGATCTTGTTATATTTCTTGATATCTTTCATGATATCCACAAAATAAGTAGTCTTAATATAACTTGAAACTTGTGTCTCACACAATGACTTTGTATATGATATCCTTATATCTATTAGATTTCTTTAAGATCTCAAGGATTGAAATTTTTATAGGCATATTATTTAACTGGTCAATAATGTTATTTCCCTTAGGTTCTAGATTTATGGCATTGTAAAAGGAATTTTAAAGAGAGATCAAGTCTTGAATTATTTCTAAAACCATCTTATTATAAACATTAGAACATGAATGAACTTGAAATAATACAAGTTTTACATCCCTTATAGATCAGAATGAGTTAATAAGGAATGAGATATAACAAACAAGAACTACTCTAAAGTATTAAACTATGAAATAATTAACAGAACTATCCATGACACACATGACTTCAAAGTTTGTAGAAATTTAGGGATCAACAATAGAAAAATAAAAAAACTTTAAATGACCTAGGATTTTATGTTCAAATATCAGCCTCATCAAATATTTAACCCTAAAATGGATATAGATTGGGGTTATCTAGATTATTAAATGGGCATATAGAAATAAAATGGAACAAGGGTTATAATTAGATCTATAATAGGCTAATTAGATACTAAACTCATATATAAAAATATAATGTATTTATTATGCCAAGATAGTATAAATATGGAAATTACAACTATGCTAAATATATAAATGACAAATAAGTGAATTACTTAGAATTTTATGTTTCTAATATAGTTTTAGATCTAAAATAGGCTAAAACTAGGTGGGTATGAGATTCTATAACAATTGTTAGATTTTGGATTTGACACCTCTAGTTCTCTAGATAGTAACATTAACTTGGGCTAGTTACATTGATGTTACTATCTAGGTTCTATGCTAGTGACCTATGTGAAATATCTATTAAAATAAGATGTAACCACCTAGATTCTTATGGGTTTTACTTCACCTTCACTTTAGTGCATTCAAATATGGGTCATGGATAGTCACTCCTTATGAAATAGAAAAACCCTAAATTTCCATCTTTAATATGACCTTGGGGGAAAATGATTTAATAAGCACATGATGTTGAGCTAACCCCAATGATCCCATTGTCAAAAGATTTTACCTACATATCCAATATTCTATAAGAGGGAATTATACTTATGTATTTCTCCCCTATGTTTTGGTTTATGTGTGAATCATGCAATATTCGCAAAACAAGTAAAAAAATGACCTAGCTTGTAACTTAGAAAATTGGGCTCTTGGGTTGCTCTTTTAGTACTTCAAACTTGTAGATGTATCATACCTATAAATGGTGTGGAAATAAAGAATATTTATTCAATTGAATGCTTGATAGAGTGATTTTGATAAGTGCCTTTATCTCTTTAGACAATTTATAAGTGAGGAATGAATGAGGGTTGATTTTGTATATATATATATATATATATATATATATATATATATATATATATATATATATATATATATATATATATATATATATATATATATATATATATATATATATATATATATATATATATATATATATATTAATCCCTTTGGAGTAATAACTCAAATTAATTAATTTAGGCCAACCATTAGGATATGTTTTATTTACAAAGTAAATGAATTTATGGAACTAAAAACTTGTATCATGACATGAAAGTAATGTTGATGTTATTGTTTATCTTAGACATTGGTGTCTATGGAGTAGGAGAGTATGTATAGGATCAAAACTTGTAGAGATGGAAGATAAGTACCTTTTAAGCATTATAGGAAAGATAGAATTCCTGGGTTATCGACATAGAATTGGTTGAACTAAGATATATAGGCCAAGGGTAACAAAGATAGATGAGATGTGAGACTTATAGAAGTGAGAAAGGTAAATAACTAAGAGGAATAACCAAGGTCTAAGTTTCCCAAGTGTACAAGACTAAGGTGCTACATAATCATAAAATATTATCTACAAATATATTAGTGTGTGTATATTACCACACCAAATGGGTATAAGTAAGATCCTTAACACATGGAAGTGATGATAAAATGGTATAATTCATGTATAATGAGATCTTCTTAAGGCAAAAAGTTCTAAGATAAATAACTATAGATCAAGGATTGTAATTCACATTTGATTTAGTTTTAGCCCTTTATTTAGTGTATGAAATTAGGATAAGAAGTATACTCCATACCATCCATAATATAATGGCCTAGTAGAGGTAAAAAATAGGTCATTAGAGAGCATTATTACAAAAATAGTCATTATGCACCACCATGATTGGGCAACATACCTTCTGGAGGCTATATGGGCATACATAACTACATGGAAGACCATAATAGAGTTTACACATATGAGCTACTATATGGTGAGAATTTTGTTCTTCCCATAAAGTTTGAACTTAAAACTCTAAGGAGTACCTTGGAACTTGGCATAGACTTGTTATAAGCACATAAGGAGAGGATCATGATTCTTAAATATTTGGATGAACTCTAAAATGAAGCCTTTTAACACACATAAATGGTTCAAAAATAACAAATTAAGTGGCACGACCGATTCATCAAAACATCCCAATTTTAACTAGGAGATTAGGCCTTGATATGTGACTCTAAATATAAGGACCAAAAATGAAAGAAAAAAATCAATTGGATTAGACCTTATGAGATATATAAAGTATTAAAAAATAGATCAGTTAAGATATAAAAAATTGATCTAGTAATATTTTATATATTAGACAATGGTCATTAGTTCAATATGTATAATAAACCACTCTCAAAATTTGAATTCATAAGGAAAATCATGGAAGAAGAGAGACCTTGCATGGATATAGACCCATCCAAAATATTATATGAGTATGTTGCCTCAAAATTTGACCCCTTAAAGGATATTATTCAAGTATTAAATGAGCATTATAGCTCATCCTCTATTCCCTTCGATAAGAGATAAGTATCATTTCACAACCTTAACCAAAAAACTAGCTTGCTAGTTGGACAAAGGCTAAATATTTTGTTATTGAAAAACCAATTTTATAGTTAGTCAAAATTAAAAAATCAATAATAATAATAATAATAATAATAATAATAATAAATTTTGATGTTATCTTCTTTGGCCACCTAATGAGGCCCTTTGTATGCTCTATACAATTATTATAGGTTGTTTGCAAGCATCTACGAGTTATATCCTAGTTGTTATAGGTTCTTTTCAAGCAATTGCAATTTGTATCCTAGTTTATGTAGGCTGATTACAAATAGATATATGTTCTATAGTATATTCTATTAGTTACATAAGTTGCATAGAATTTATTATAGGATAAAGGAAGATGCCATAAGATACATGAATTTAGTTTATATGTATAAAAGATAAATTATATAAGTAAAATATAGTTACTAGAAGATGTTTTGAAAGTGTTTTAAGTCTCTGAAAATGGTTACAGGTTCAATGACAATAACTTATAGAATTTCATTATCTTCTCTTGGAAACAAATATCATTACTTGAATTAATAGCCCTAGAAATACCTAATTGTAGTCACTAAATAAATATCAACACGAGTATTTTTCCCTTATCGAGTCACTGTAATGACCTTTACTTATGTCTTTTAGAAGTTTAAATAATAATCAACATCACTTTCACAGATCATCACCAATATTAATATTTCTTCTCAAAGAATCATCCATAGTAGTTGGAATTCATTTTAATTAAATATTACCACCAAAATTTTAACTCAATCACCCACTGAAATTATCACTCCTAGTTCTTGATCTTATATAAGATGATTTAAACAAATAATTTTTTCTTCAAGTCTCACTTTATCCTCCATGATTACCCACAAGTTACATAGACTTATCCAAACATCAATATTATAGCCAATATATCAGATTATACAAAATTGGATTCATTAGTAAACCAATTAGTAATAAGTAATTATATCATTATTTTTTATAATAATCATGGTTTTATATTAACATTTAAAAATATTTCATGTTTTATTAAGTATTATTTCCTAACATAATTTCTCTACCCATGTCAAAATCTTCTTTTTTTAGCATAATGTTACATTAGTATAATAAATCCACTGCACAACCAATCATCCATAATAATTCCCATGCATGATATATTTTTATCCACATGTACCAAGTGTTATAAAAATGCACTTGAGAATGAATGATTTGATGGTTGGGGGGAGGCTTTACTTGTCATGATGTTATGGGAAATAAATAAATAAAGTCAGGGGAGAAATGTGTTATCATAACTATTGGAGGCATGCTATGAATAAGTAGAGGGAAGAATGCATTGATGGATAGATAAGTATTGATGACCTTCACATTAATAAGATAAAACAAAGTAATAGTTTCCAAAATAGTAACTCTCTTGGTCTATTCTATAAATTACAAATCCTTTATTTTTTTACAAGAAATAATAATGAGTATAAATGGGAGGAGATGTACTTTGAAAAGAGTCAACATAACTCACAATGATAACCAAAAGACAAGATTTGGCTGATATTTTTAGAAATGTAGGTTGGTTGAGTTATTTTGATAAACTGATGGGATATGATGAGTAGATAGCCAAAGATGTTGAAAAAATCATGATAGATGGCATAACTTCCATTAAGGGGATATGGTTTGATGTTATTAAATAGTTATTGGTATAGGTCACTAGATTTATAAGGACAAAGAAATTATTTCAATGAAAACCAAGTGCTATATTAGTAAGATATGTATTATACATACGAAATGAAGAATTAAAATCATCCTACCAAGGCACACTTCAATCTTCACTACCTTAGTTATGGGAAAAAGTTTATATATATACCATAAAATATCTCACTCATGAATGGAAACACTATGTTCTCTATGATACCCATTTTTAAATCCTAAATCACTTTAGACACAATAGGTAAATCAATGTGCCAAGTTTCATATCGAATATAATGAGAAGAATAATATAAGAGAACCTAGAGGGGAAAATAAAGGCTTTGTGTCACCATTGCTTAATCCAAATTTTAATTTATAAATTCCAAAGGAATCAAAGGTATAATTTAACATGGGAATACTTCTTGTAATTTTAACAACTACCACCTAAATAACAATAAGAAGATGTTTTAGATAAGGAAAAAATGATGTGGCAATTAGGTAACAAGAAGAAAATGTGGTAGCTAAGGAACAAGAATAGAATGTGGAAACTAAATAATAAGGGAATGTGATAATAGAGAAACATTATAGAAGAAGGATGATAATATTAACCCCATACTTCTCAAAATCACAAGGGTGAATAGCCACCTATATAATAAAGGGTAAAATATATGCCATCATCTTTAAGACCCAAAAATATACAAAGAGCTCCCCCACCAAGTGCTCCCATGAGGAAATATAAGAGAAATAGGTGTAGGATATAAA
This sequence comes from Torreya grandis, assembly GCA_037957365.1. NCBI lineage: Eukaryota > Viridiplantae > Streptophyta > Pinopsida > Cupressales > Taxaceae > Torreya > Torreya grandis. The sequence goes on from JARHVA010004787.1 coordinate 472,870, forward strand.
AATAATAGACCCTATTACCTCTACTAGTGTCCACATTGAGATTAGAGGCTCATCTGAGGAGGTGGAGTAAACTAGAGAAGAAGTCACCCAAACCATTACCAGTATTGGAGAAGAAATTTCTACCTCATCCAACTCAAAATTTGGGGACTTCAAAGAAATATAACACTGTGGCCCTACACTTGAGGAAATATAAGAGGAAACAAGAATGTAAATGTAAAACCTTAAGAAGGAATAAGAGGTAGAGAAATAGGAAACTTCTGTCATACCAAGCAAATATGAAAATTAGGAGTTGTTAGCTACCCTAAGAGAGATTTAGACACCTAGGGAACATATTAGGGGATTGAAAAACTTGGAGAATGGGTCAGATGTATTGGCAAGGGTGGCATAACAACATAAAATCCCTATTCTATAAACAAAATATGAAAATTAGGATTTGTTAGCTACCCTAAGAGAGATTGAGACACTTAGGGCATGTGTTATGGCATTAGAGAATTGGGAAAATGGGTTGTATGCATTGGAAAGGGTAGAAAAGGTAAAATTTTGAAACATTCAAGTACATGTATCATAACACATATTAATGGCACAACATGTATCAATAACATCTCCTACAACATGATTCAAAAGTTGTTACATCTACTAAGGAACTTCTTTTGGATTCTTCTAATATTAGTTTAATAACACTTGACTCTTCAATTGAAATTTATTTTTGAAATATTAACATTCAGGTCACGGGACAACCATAAACTAGCATGGCTATAGTTGAAGAAACCATTGAGAGAAATTTTGAATCTATTTCCACTGAAATATATGAAACTAGTTAAGATGAACTATTTATGAAAATATATGCTAAGATTCAAGCCTTTCAAGTATAATGGTACAAATAGTATGATCAACTTTTGGAAGAGAATAGATAATGAGGAAAAACTAAAGGAGGTATAAGAGAGATTAAAAGACAAGGAAAAATAAATTAATGAGTTAAAATGAAAATTGGAAGATTTAAGCTGACTAACTATCCAAATGATAGAGTGAAAACCACTTGTAAGGGTCTATGCCCTCTACCTCAAGGAGCAGTGGCTAAAATTCAAACTCATGCAACTATACTATAATATAAATAAAAAAATAAATGATCCTCACACATTATTTAATTTTTATGAAAAGATTACTCCTAAAATCCAAAACTAATTCTTTGAATTTTATCTTTATGTTTATATTGTCATGTATGATTTAGAATGAAATCCAAATCTAGATGTTGGGGATGCAATAATTAGACATTTTTATTCATATTTATTTAATTAATACAAGAGAGGTAAGGATATAGTTGAATATAATTAAAAATAAAATGGGTCTAAGTTAATAATAAGGTAAGAAACCACTAGACTAGCTAAGATAGTAAAAGACAGGATCATCTGGCCTTACATGTAAGAAACCAAGTTCAATCCCAAATTTGCATTTGATACATTTGAATCAAATGTATATCATATTTGTTTATTATTACACAATAATATGGGATGAATTAATCACTGAGTTTTGAATAAATTAATCTTTCTCTAGGTATGACATCAGGGAAACACTCTAAAGAGTACTTAAGTATATTAATGCAACAAGGAGGTAAAGGACTCAATTCTTGGTTATAACAGTTCATCTTCCTCTATTATGGTTCCCTATCCTTTAATTTACAAGGAAATAAAAAATTTATTAGTTTTTATAAATTAGGAAAATGAAAATTTTAGAAAAGTGTAAGGAATTATACTTAAGGCAAGAAGAGGGTTCATCTGAAACTTTTGATTTTCTGAGATATGTGCCCAATATATGACAAGGATTGATGAGACATAAATTTTTACAGGATGATAAAATAGTTATTTTTGTGTTGTGATTAGATAATATATTTACCCTAAATGGCATTCTAAAACCCCTTTTGTTGATCCTTTTCAATCAACCATAAACATATCAAAGTTTTATTTTTGAATCCCTTTTTGTTATATAGTATTGAATGAACATGTATATACCTTTGGTGTTTTATGATTAAATTATTTATTCCATGAATAATATTGTATCATTCAATATCATTTCTATTTTATACTTATTAATAATTGAGTTCATGTGGATCTTAAGGACAAAACATGGAGAAGAGTGAAAACACATCGCAACTAGTTAACATAGATTGGTTATAAGATAACATGTAGTAATAGGTTAGCCAACATGTATAAACTACATAATATATCCATAAAAATATAGTAAACCAAATCATATTAATATGATATAAAAACTATATAAATTGTGTGTTCAAACAATAATAATGGTTGTAACAGTCATTCTAACCCATATAAATTGAAAGCTAACCTATAAAGAGTATTGTTGATCCCCAATTGTAACTGTGATAACTTGGTGGTGGTCTAAAGTGGATTTCCTCCATGGTTTGAGGTGTAAAATATTTCCTACAATCAAATAAAATGATAAGTCAATGTTAAAACTTACTTTCATAATTCCTTATCCATTAGACTATCCATTCAAGATCATTGGAATGATGGAGTAGATTGTTCTCCTCTTGCATCCTATTTTTTGTTATTTTATGATTGTTGGTTGTAAATTTATCACAAATAATATGTAGGTTGTTATTCCTAAATTATGTTAACAACCATAAAATTAGTTTATAATTTATGTTATACCTATAAGATCTAAATAATAATATACCCTCTCCATTTAAAAATAAGGAAACATGGCATGCTAAGATATAAATTAGTGAGAAATTTTTTATAATATATAAGATTGAATTATGTTCTGAAACTTTGTAATTTCACTATAACAATATTATCATTTCTATATAACAATATTAGAAAGTATGCTAATGTAATAATAAGCAATTTGAATTAATAGATTGTAACAAAAAGAAGGGATTGTAACAAACTCCAATAAAGGCATGTCCCACTCGATTATAATTGTGGTAAATATCTCATTCACTAGTTTATATTCACTTATGCATTGTGTTCATGCATTCTTTATTATATAATTATACCATATGATATTTGATATTATGTTTAATTCCCTACATAAGAAATTCCAATTTTTACAAGTTTAATTCCATATAATGTGAGGAAGTTTCCAAGTTAGCATTAGATTTACTTTCATATTGTTTACTTTTGTGTTATTTAGTTTTCATGAAAGTGTGTTTCCATATATGTAACCTATATATCACCTCACCCATCAAAAGAGACTAGTTCCACATATATAATGTTGATACCGTGCCAAATACATGACCTAGGTTGATAATTAGTAAAATTATAAGTATCAATAAATAAATGTATACCTCTTAAGTTACTTTGTCAGGTTGTAGGTGATCTTTCATGCCTTAAGATTAATTGATGATTTGATTATGCTTGTCAACAACTTCCCTTATGTAAAATATCAATGAATAAGAACATCATATTGCATTTATGAGTACAAATTTTAAGGATGTAAAACTCAAGTATTATATTTTATACAAGAAATCATACAGTTTGGTCAAGGATATGAAGAAATTATAACAAGGTTTATGCAATTATCCTAGATTCAAATGTAAAAATTATGTTGGGACATAATTAATTGGGAAATTTTAAAGGAAAATAGATGGTGAAACTCAAATAATAATAATAAATAAAGATCAAACTAGCTAAAATGGTAAGAGGTCAAGGCCTTACATAGTTAATGAATGCATAAGATCCCAAGATTATTATGATGTAGGTGGACCATACCCAATTCACATGCAATGATTGATATGATCATTTCATTAATTGTGGTAAGGGGATTTCCCCCCAAAACTAAATAAGGAATTATAAATTGAAATCAAATCACTAAATGATAAAGATCTAAGTTTTATATCAAAAAACCATGAAGGATGTTAGGTTGTGGAGCTAAAAGCTTCACTGATGCAGACATGGAGGAGGTTGCTGAGAGATTGTTGAGTTACAGAGAAACTGACGTCGGTCTAATTAGTCAACATCGGTCATATACAGTGAGAAGAGCAACTGATGTCAGTCAGGGATCAGCCGGCGTCAGTCACCTCTAGGCAGATAGGGACCGACGTCGGTCACCTGTGCGGTTCCAGAACTGCTAGTTGATGAATAATTAGTTAACAAACTGGTTGTTTGCATGTTAAGAGGCTAATTTTAGTCTTGAGCTGTGGATCTAATTATTTTAATTGGATGTCTAATTATTTTTTGCATGGGATCTATATAAGAGACTCATGGGCTATATTGTAAAGTGTGAGGGATCAAAGTAGGGATTCCCCAAGGTGCTAGAGAGTAAGAGAGCAAAAATTAGCTCCTTCAGAGGGAAGAGAGCAAGGTGTGTTCCTCCTAATGCCGCAGTGCCAAGTGTGGGTGCTGGTTTAGAGAATTAGAAGGATTCTTCATGTACGTAGGATCTTGGTCAGTAGGTGTGCAAGGCGACATTTAGATATCTACATGGTAATTAAGATCATTAATTTGCAGGTGTATGTGTGTGCGAGGTCTAAGGTTTGCAGGTTTATAGAACCAGATTGATTTGTAGGTGTGCAAGATTAGGGAGGTCAACAACACAATAGGGAGAAATATCAGGGGAGATCTACTTGGAGTATGGTGTGTACTTAGTTGGAGAGCAAAGAGGAAGGCAAGGTAGATCCTTCCAAAGTAAGATCATTTGAGTTGCAGGTTGTTACAAGTTCATGGGAGATTTACTTGGAGTGCATTGTGTACTTGGTTGAGTATGTGTGTATACTCAGTGTACTGGTAGTAGTGATACTAACTGGTTGGAGGTGAACACCAACTCTGTGTTTGAGTTATGTGTTGGGACTGTAAGAGAGAGAGTGAGCTCTTGAAGAGATTTATTGTTTATGCCCTAGAGGTGTGTAAGGAAGAAGACTGTGGCATCTTCTCTATTGTATTTCCTTCTGGAAGAGTATTAATATAATTGGGTATTGTCTCTCATATTTTGTGTTATTTCTAAATTCTAGTTACTTGTTACTTCTGGTTTATTCTGCATGTTTAGTTGCTTGGTAATCAATGGTGCTTTCGAGTCCTAACATTTGGTATCAGAGCTAAAGTTGTAGGGAGCAGGTTTTGTGTTTGATTATAGGTCACTCTTAGGGGTTTCTGATTGAGTGGGAGTATAGCAATGGTAGAAGAAAGTACACTAAGAATGGAGGAATTCAAAGGCATGAATGGTCAATTACAGTGTTATGGAAAGAAAGAGCAGGAAAAGAAAGATTGTTGGTTACTAGTAGATCAGCATGAAGGAATTGATGAAGTAGATGTTGTAGGTGTTATTACACATGATGCTCTGGGATGTTTCTTGGATAAAGTAGAATATTGGTTTATAGATTCTATTGCCTCTTTCCATGCAACCAGAATTAGAGAGGTTGGTGAGCCTTGTCATAGCATTGGCAAAGGGGAAGTGCGGCTAAAATTGCAGATGGCCAACACATCGGTGTTGAAAGAGGTCATGCAGGTCCCAATCTTGGAAATGCAGCTAATTTGTTTAGGAAAGTTGGGTGATGAGAGATGCACAGGAACTCTCACAGTGGATTCTTGGAATGTTACCAAGGATGCACTTGAATTAGCATGTGGTAAGAAAGTAAGTACTCTTTATCTACTTGCTTGTATTACTGATTCCACTTCTGTTGCATAGGTGTGGCTTTGTAGGCTTGGTCACATAAGTGAGAAGGGAATGGATGTTCTCAAGTCATATGATAAGAGTTTAGCTTCAGAGAGCATAGCCTAAGATTTTTGTGAGCAGTGGGATGCTACAAGAAAGGATTGGATTTATTGCAGGAAAAGGAAGTCTAATGTATTTGACAAACTTAAGAACTAGAAAGCCTTCGTGTTCTTAGAGGAGATGATGAACAAAGATTATTGGATGGGGCTGGATACTTCTGAGTAGTGGAATTTGGACATGGGTATGATTCAAAGAAAGCTTGCAGGTAAAAAGTTATCACTCATAGGTGAACACAGGTACCAGCGTTGATCAGGGGTAACTGATGTCAAACAAACAGGCACCGACATCGATCATGTGTAGACCTAAGAACTCGATGGTGTTAGATAGATGGAAATTGATGTCAGTAGGATAATTGGCATTGGCAATCAGTCAGTCACATGGAACCGACGTCGATCAGATGTAGACTGGGTGGTGACTGACATCAGTCACTGAAACAGATTTTAGGTAGATAGCAAGCTATCAAGGAGTCTCAAATGCCCATGGGGAGGACTGAAAGGGTAAGTAAGCCTCAAATTCATTATTCCTCTTCTTTATACTAGTTGCTCATTGTAGAGCAGGAAGGATTCAGGAAATAGTGGGAGCATGGCATGGATGAGGATGCAGAACCAAATGGGAGATTTGGTAGGGTTGTCAGTCGAGATAAAAACACTGAGAGATGAATGAATTCCTTGGTTAAAGAATAGAGAGAATGGACACATGAGATAGAAGGCCAGGTCACATGGCCTTGAGGAAGCTGTAGGATAGTGGTACAGGTTTGATAGGTGGATGATAAAGCATGGCTTTAGTCAATGTCAGTGTAACCATTGTGTTTGTCTTACTAGGTTGGATGATGATTGCAACATTATCCTGTTACTATATGTGGATGGTATGCTTAGAGTAGGTTCAAACATATAGGGTTTTGTTGAGCTAAAGGTAAGGTTAGTTCAGTGGTTTGCCATGAAGGATTTGGGAGTAGTGAAATTCTTTAGCATGAGTATCCTAGAGACAGGGAGATCACAAGCTGATGTTGTCACAGGATGATTGTGTGAAGGTAGCGTAAGATGTAAATTGGGCAGCACACCTATGGATGGACAAGTCATAGAACAGGGTCCCTAATCACATGATGAGGTTGAGTACATGTGTACTCCCTGAGTTTTCCCAAGCAGTGGGTGTTGTTAGAAAGTTTGTAGTCAATCCAGGAAGGAAGCACTGGAAAGTGGTTTAGTGGGTTCTCAGGTATCTGAGAGGGACCAGCAACAGGGATTCATGTTATGTGGGGTCAAGGACTTCGGATGTGGTAGGTTACTTGGATGACAAGTGTTGTACCATAGGATGTGTGGTAGTCGGTCTTCAAGATTGAGCTTGGAGAGGGATATAAGCCAAGAAATAAATTAGATGGTGTATAGGTATAGGTATAGTGTAGTTGTTTATCTCCAAGTGGGAGATTGTTAGGTTGTGGAGATAAAAGCTTCACTAATGCAAACATGGAGGAGGTTGCTGAGAGGTTGCTGAGTTGTAGAGAAATTGACATCGGTTTGATCAGTTGACGTCAGTCATATACAGTGAGAAGAGAAACCAACGTCAGTCAGGGATCGGTCAGCATCAGTCACCTCCAGGCAGACAGGGACTGACGTCGATCGCCTATGCGGTTCTAGAACTGCTAGTTGATGAATAGTTAGTTAACGAACTGGTTATTTGCATGTTAAGAGGCTAATTTTAGTCTTGAGCTATGGATCTAATTATTGTAATTAGATGTCTAATTATTATTTGTATGGGATCTATATAAGAGACTCATGGGCTGTATTGTAAAGTGTGAGAGATCAAAGCAGGGATTCCTCGGGGTGCTAGAGAGTAAGAGAGAAAAAATTAGCTCCTTTAGAGGGAAGAGAGCAAGGTGTGTTCCTCCTAGTGCTACAGTGCCAAGTGTGGGTGCTGGTTTGGAGAATCAAAAGGATTCTTCATGTATGTAGGATCTTGGTCAGCAGGTGTGCAAGGCCACGTTTGGAGATCTACATGGTAAGTAAGATCATTGATTTGTAGGTGTATGTGTGTGTGAGGTCTAAGGTTTGCAGGTTTGCAGAACTAGATTGATTTGTCTGTGTGCAAGATCAGGGAGGTCAACAACACAATAGGGAGCAATATCAGAGGAGATCTACTTGGAGTATGGTGTGTACTCAGGTAGAGAGCAAAGAGGAAGGCAAGGTAGATCTTTCCAAAGTAACATCATTTGAGTTGTAGGTTGTTGCAAGTTCATGGGAGATCTACTTGGAGTGTATTGTGTACTCAGTTGAGTATGTGTGTATACTCAGTGTACTGGCAGTAGTGATACTAACTGGTTGGAGGTGAACACTAACTCTATGTTTGAGTTGTGTGTTGGGACCGTAAGAGAGAGAGTGAGCTCTTGAAGAGATTTACTATTTATGCCCTAGAGGTGTGGGAGCCCTAGAGGTGTGTAAGGAAGAAGACTGTGGCATCTTCTTTGTTGTATTTCCTTCTGGAAGAGTATTAATACAATTGGGTATTGTCTCTCATATTCTGTGTTATTTCTGAATTCTAGTTACTTGTTACTTCTATTTTATTCCACATGTTTAGTTGCTTGGTAATCAATGGTGCTTCTAGGTCCTAACAAAGGAATTTACCTCTGATGCATATCTAAAGATGAGGCTGAAGAAATAATAATTAATTTTTATGAAAACATAGGTAATGGTCATCCATATGGTAATACGATGCCACATTAGATTCAAAGAGTAGGTTATTATTATCCTACTATTTTCAAATATTCACATAGTCACGTTAAGACCTATCATGAATGACAAACATTTTCCAAATTATGAACATTTACCTAAGCTTGGTATACTGCTAAATGTTAAAAAAAATTAATTTTAAACTAATATTAGTAGTTTCAAAAAAAAATCATGTTCTTATTACAAAATTAACCTTTATTTAAAACTTACCAAATGAATTGATAATAGTTTTGCAATGACAAGAGTCATAAAAACACTTAACAACTTAAAGATTTCCTAGGAAAGTACAAATAATGAAGGAAATATTGTTTAAACAAAGTCTTCTTGGTACATCCTCTAACCTAGATATATTGGTTTCAAACACTCTGAAAGATTCAAAGAATAAATTAAAAAAGGGCAGGGGGAGAATAAAACATCTTCAAAGAAAAAGAAAATGTTTTCTCCTAGTTTTGTGGTTTAGGAAATCTCCATTGGGGATATGGACTCCCAACTAGAAATGTATTAAAACCTAGAGTGGAGACAAAGATATGTCTATTGGGGATATGGATACTTGGATGGAAGAAAATAACTACCTAAGCTTTACTTTTTGAACCATACTTATAATTATAATAAATATATTAAAAAATGCCACTAAGATATTTTGTTCAAGTTATTAAATCTGAATTAAATAATAAGATCCCAAAGGGAAGGTAAATAAATCATTGCACCAACATGTATGGTTATTTATATGTTAAAACCCAATATGTCCAATGGATCAAATGAAACTTTTATTTATATTTTGGTGAAATCATGTGCTTTTATGGTATTTTCCTTATTTTCTTTTAAATATTCAATTGGTCATTTTGGATTCTAAACACATAGCAATGTTTTCCCTTTGAAGTCACCATTTTTTGTGACCAACACACCCCCATTTAATTTTAAATGAAATCCATTTGTCTGTGAGATTTTTTTTTGCAAAGGTATCCTAAAATAGGGTTAGTTTTGTTTCATTTCAACACATTAGTCATTATACCTTTGAGTGTTTATTTGAGTTGTTCAAATTAAAAAATCTATAATATACGTTAGGAAAGTTTTAAAATTTTATTTATATTTTATGTTTGTTTCTTCCTATGATCTCCTTAATGTATTCCTCTCCACACAATCTCATACTCTATCATTCATAGAGTTTTAAACACACAAATCAAGAATTATGTGAATCATGCATCCCTATGACTATTTATTCACTATGACACATTATTTGCATAGTTTTTTAAATTAATTATATTTTGAATTTGAATTCTGTTTAAATATTATAGTGCACATGTATATCACATAATCCATAGCCCTAAAACCTTATACTTTGGAGTAAAAATTACAAGAATTACATGAGTCTAATCCAGTCTAAAAATTCCACATGTTACTCTCATAGGGTTTCATAGTCTTACATCACCACATAAGTTGAGAAGGATCCATGAGTATTTTTCACATTGCATAACTTTTATCCCTCTAGATATTGCCCCTAGTCACAAAATAATTGATCACACAACCCACACTCCACTACACTAATTTTAATAATCATTTTGCACCACATGGCTCCAATTCCATGTGTTAGGTTCCAATTCATTACACAATCTACTATTATGCCATACCTATTTAAACAAAAAATATATATGAAATCCTTCACACACTGTGTATTTTAAGAAATCAAGACATGTTGTGTGTCCTTATTAAAAAGACTCATAGGCTGAAACAACTATGGAAAAGGTTGCCAAATTTAAATTAGGTGATTTTAAATCAATTTAATAGTGCCACATACCACTTTCCCACAACCTCATAGTCTCCACCATTATATAGGTAAAAAAGGATTCATTATTATTTTTTATTTTTCATTATTCTAAACTAGCAAAAAAGCTCTATGTGGTTTTAAATGAGATGAATAAGCTTAAACCCAATTGTAAAATAAGTGTTCATGATATAATGTATTCTAATGGTGACTAATAGTATTTATAATTTCAACACTTCATATGGACTATATTGATGAAACTCTATGTCCCTCCCATAATCCTGAGGATGTGAGATGATGACACGTGGATGACTAGAACCTAGTTTTTAAACAAAGATGTTAAAAGGGGAAAAATAAAAAATTAACTGGAAAAAGCTATGAAAGTTCATCATGTGTAATTAATGTGCATGAATGAAATAAATAAATTATGTGGCTAAAGGATCTCATATAATAATTAAATAAGGTCAAGATTTTACAACTTACATTATTTCCCATATTAGTAATTGTTCAAAGCATAAATAAAAGTTCACGACCTTCCATAGAATGTGAATTATCTTCATTAATTTCCTACACTCACATGATTGTTGAGACATTTAACACTTTAATTATTGAGTTTCATAAAAAAGGGTAATAAACATGGCTTCATACCTCTTCTCTTATGGAACATCCTATATTTACATAGACAATTTTTATATAAGATGCATTGAGTTTGGGTTTCAAACACTATAATTTTATTTTTAAAGATGTTGAATAAAGTAAAGTGATACTAAATGATGCAAGTGCCTCCCACATAGATATATATTATTAAAATGATATTATTTACCTAAGAAAAGTGGTTCTTCATCAAATATCCATAAACATATAGGTATTCTCATGTATAGACATTTTTTTAATGTATTCACTTGAACCATATATTACAGAGACATGGCTTTGACATGTAAACAAAAGAATCAAATGACATTTATCATGGGCTTCAAAATTAATAAATATTAAATGCTACCACCTCCTACAATAGTCTATAATTAAAAAATTGAGGTTAGAAAAGCTTAGTATCCAAAATTTAGGAGAATTTCTAAGGGATTGGGATGAAGACACATAAAATTGGGTATATAGAGAGAAATCAATAATATTCAAATTAGATTATTTAAGCTTGGTGTAAAAATTGGATTGAATTTAGTGAACAGGTTATATGACACCATATACATTTTTCATGTTGATAAGTTTTGGGTTCCCCTAATTTCAATGATCATTAATGATAGGTAAATCCATACCCTAGGGGCAATAATCTCTTTTAATCTAAGGTAACAAGTTATCGAAGTGATAGAAGGACATTTATACATGATGTATTTCTTGGTGGATGCTACATGTTCCATTGTTTAATTTGATAAAATTTACAAATGGACTCTTATTTCTATAACCAAATTACATTAAAAATTTTATATGCGCATAAGTATTGACATTTAATTTAAAAAATTGAAATTATTTCTATCTTTTTATCTATCATGTCATTAATGAAGTAGATATGCCTAAATCATTTGAATAAATGTAAAGGTATATTCCTAGCATGGGAGCATATTAGTATGATCAAGACCACATGGTCATTCATTAAAATTGAGGGAATATTTGTGTCACCCCTCAAGATGCCTTATTATGTACCATAAAAATGAGTAGAACAAGAGGTGGATTACCAAATAATTCATGGAGTTAGTGGTCATTGTAAATAAAATAAATAATCCCCATGGCTTCTTATTCCCCTTAATATAGGAACAAGTACTTTAAAATCAAGGCCAACACTATAAGCATTATTAGCACTCAAGTTATAATTCAACCTGGATAGCCATCACCTTAGGATTTAGGATCTAGTAGGAAATGTAAGGACACTTTAGCATACACAAAGAGGAAAGGTTTTAGGGTTATATCATGATGATCCTTTTCCTAATAATAATAATATATATATATATATATAAACCCATAGGATGACAAGGAAGAAAACATGAGAATGAGAGGTATAGGTAAAGCAAATACATTAATTAGGTAAGCTCAGACTCAAGAAATGGAAGAGAGGATACTTATCTTACTTATTTTGATGGATCACCCTATATAGACATTTATCTTAAAAGGAATGTATTAGAGGGACTATATCCACTAGAAGTGCCTTCAAGGATTGATAAAATTCCTCATGTAACATTTTCATTATCTATCTCACGTTTTTCAAATTCTTGATACTACATATATTATAACCCAATTAGTTCCCTCAAATTCCATTGTTCATAAGACTCCTAAAAATTCAATGACCCCTTAAGAGGATGTTTCAATAGATTATCCTATCCTAATAATTAAAACAATATTATTTTCTTCTATTTCTATAATAAGGATATCTCCCCAAGTTACCAAAGTATATACTAGGCAAGTAGACCCTATAAAAATAACTCATAGCCTTCCAGTTTCTACCATACAAGTTACAAGTCAAGCTAAGTCTATTATTAAACTAGGAGTTGTTTCACTTACTTGTGACCCAACAATTATATCTCATTTTTTGGTTACCAAAACAACATTAGGTAAGAAATTTTCTCTCAAGAGAGTCTGATTCAACCTAAAGATCCATTACCAATAATGGATCATCTACACATATCTCATTCTTCCAAGATCACTATTATGCATGGGTTCTTAGTATCATTGGTAAATTAATGTCTAAACTAAAATAACCAAAAGGGAAATAGATATTATTTGGAAATTATCCTTTTGATAAAGGAAAATCCTCATAGTGTACCAATGACAACTATTCCTCCATTGCAAATCGCCTTGTCCATTCCATTTACACCTTCCACTCATACTTCTACCATATCACCCCCTTCACATGTCACATGTACTATGTTCATTCTCGTTGATCCTACTTTCACCACCTCACTAGTTACTCCCCTTCGAACTGCATCATCTACTTTAGCTAAATATACTAATACTTATCTTAATCCATTATGAAAAGAAAAAGAAAACTAGATAGATGATGTACAATTAGATAATTTTAAAAGTCAAGAGATGATAATAGTATACAAGCATAATATTGATTCAATGTTTGAGAAAACCACTTGAAAATATAAAAGAGTCAAAATAAAGAAGATTATGAAAGGGGTAAATGCTATTTTTTATCAAATAGAAGAAGATTTATTATCTCTAACAAAGAAGAGAAAAGGTTGAGGTAAATAAATAGAATAATTTACAAAATACCTAGAGTTTTTAGTAAGATAATCTTGAGAGATGGTAAGAAAAAAGGTTGAGGATATGAAATAAAAGATGAGATAGTTAGAAACCTAAGCCAAAGCTATGGTTCTTATGAACAAAATATAAGATGCTGAAAAGGCATTAGAATAATTGTTTGAATTATTGATTATCATTTGTGAGGCTAAAAATAAAATCAATGTTTTGAAATAAAGAGTGAAGTTATATAAAAAGAAATAAATAAAATTTAAGGAAAAACTAGGTAATTTGGTCAAAGTGATCAAGGGATGCTTTTATGTCTCAATCTCATGAACTTGCTTAATTTTAGTATATATAAATTATTTTTAAGATGCATGTGAACTTACTTCTAAGAATGGTATGATGACTTGAACTATGTAATAAATTCATCTAGTGATTTAAAAGAGAAAATTTTGGATTTGTTTAAAGATGGTATATCCTTAGTATTTTTGCTAAAAATTTAGCTTATACATGCCAATAATTTACTAAATTTTGGGTCATTTTATTGACTAATTTTAAGAAAAGGGTATTGAATTGGTTAATTATATTAAGGAAAAATTTGAGAGTTAAAGGAATAGCAATATTATTGACTTGGTCAATTATACTAAGGAAAATGGTGAGAGAGTTACAATGGTGGAAGGATTTATTCACACTCCAATTTCAAAACATACATTTTTGTTAACTAAAGTGGAGTTTTTTTTTACAAATGATTATTATTAACTATTAATAAATAAAAAATGATTATCAGTCATGTGTCTAAGCCTTCAAAAGTCAATAGAAACTAGCTCTAGAGTTTTAGATCAGCCCCAATGATATGTGAGATTTATATCTATTATTTTGCTATTTTTTCTTTAAAAGCATTGTATCTTTCCACATGTATTAATTTAATTATAGAAATACACTTTGTTTTTCATGTAAATTCTAATTTTTAATGTGACATTTCCCATCATTGGCTTATTTATACATTATATATTCATCTATTTTAAGGGAAGAAGAATTTTTGTAAGATATTGGCAATTTCAAAATCTCAAGGGATATTTTGGAGCTTGTGTCTATTTTAGATTTATCAATTTTAAGGTGATGCATGAGGTGTTTTAATCAATTAATTATTATATGAAATTTAATTGTTTATTTTTAATTAGTTAAATTGAGTTGTTAAGTTATTTTGACTATTTCTATGATTGATATTTGGTTATCATATTATTCTTATGGTTTGATGTACTAAATTAACTATTTGCCACACTCATTTATATTTTAGAGTGAATTTACAAGAATTTTTTGAAATATATTTTTCCATAGAGTCTCAACTATATTTTTTTAAATTTGAGTATTGATAGATTTGATTATATATTGGTTGAATTATGCAGTGAATTTAAAAAGGTGATTTATTTGGAAGATTATGTATTGTTTGCCTTACTCTCCATTTATTTTGATGTTTATTTTATCAATATTAACCATTTATGCTAGAATAATTGTGAATATCCATGTTTATCATAATTTTATTTTTAGGAAGAATATTATGCTTATAGGTATTTCTTAAGACATATTGTCAATCACATTGCTTAGAGTGTTCTTTCTTGTTTTACATAATTTTTTGATAAAAGACAATTAAATGAATTATATTATATGATTATGTAGGTGTAAAAATATAAATATTATAATTACACACACACACACAATATTCAACTATTATGATTTTGACAAATTGTTAAATATGAAAAATTGTTATTTTGGTAAGGTACTAAGAAGAAGAATAATTAGCCTAAAAGTGATCTTTGTTGACTATTTTGATTGTTTTATTGTGAAAATAATATGAATAGGTGATTGTGTAGGGTTTGTATTAGACACAAAATCATTTTTTTTGGATAATTCCATCACAGGTGGACAATGGTCACTCTAGTTTGTTGATTGTAGACTTATCTGAATTGACTATGACAAATTAATGAAATGAAAATATAGTGAAAATAAGAATATTGAAATGATATGTAGGATGTAAAAGTAGGAGATGAATATGGACATGAAAAATGTAAGTGGATGGAAGCATAATACACCTGAGTTTATTAATTGTGGACTTGTCTCAGTTGACTATGTATAAAAATTGATATGTGCCTTATGTGCTTGTGGATGCTAAATATTCTAATATATTAAACTCTGGGTTTAGCCACACATAATTTTTTGTTTGTATTATCTTGTATTTGAAACCTTAGTTCACTTTGATATATTTAGATCTACAATAAAAAATGGGAGTGTAATGGGTTGAGATGACCCCAATCACCCCATTAATGATTGACTACTGCTTACATATCCAATACTCTAAGGATGGAAATCAAGCCCACATAGTTATCCTACCTAGAGTGAATGTGATTTTTTTTCTCCTTTGACTATACATATGTAGCTATAAGATGGATTTGATATTTGACAATGATAAATATTAACTTGATTTAGAGGGATATTGACTTTGTTGATGCCTACTCCTTTAGAATGATTTAGAATGTAGACAAAATAGGATATATTCACTGAATGTGCATATGAGTTTATACTTGTACTAAGTGAATATAATGTGGTATAAATAAATGAATTTTTACATGTATTTATAGGTGAATATTTTGATAACTTACTTTAGTTGACTAAGTGAAACATGCGAGAAGACCCAAAAAAATGATTTAAAATTTGGAAACTAGCCATTATTTAGTATGGGATGTGGTCGACCTTAATGGATATAGGTGAATTGTGCTCTAGTTTTATTAGGGTGGAATTATCTAGGAGGATCAAATATAATTATATTTTGTATATGATATCTTGAAGGTGATTTTAGACATCTTAAGTATTTAAAATCAAAAAAATTATATAAGAGTAATGATAAATATAGGGTCAAGTCTGAATATAAAAATGGATTAGAGGAATGGTGAATAAAAGTCATGCATATGAGAATATGCCATGTGTTTTAGAACATGTCAATAATTATCATGGTCAAGATCCTATGACCAAATTTACATGTCTAATCCCCCCCCCCAATTATTCTAGAAATGAAACTGCTAGAGTAAAGGATAAAGAATTGAACTTGATTGTATACAACAAACTTTTTAATTTATCATATGCCTAATTTTTTTAGGGAACTCAAATTTATCAAACCTTTCAACAACTCATGAAGTAATCATTTTGTTCATTTAAAAATTTTAAAAGTTTAAATTTGAAAATTTAAAAATTAAAGAGAGATTATGGGAGGAGTACACCTGTATATAGGTGAAACCAATTTTCCATATAACCTATAATTGATAATGGAACACTACTCCCCCTTGTTGAATAATTTAGAATTTGAATAAATGGAAAATTGAGAGTGATCAATTTGTAATTTTGACTAAATAAATAAGATATTGAGTTAGAAATATGCATAATTTAAAATCTCATGAAAAGGGGAATAATACCAAATATACTAATACAAAAAGGTGTAACCATGTTAGGTTTGATAGAAGTTATGCCACATCCTTGAGTGTCACTAGACTCAAATGTACTACTCACACAAATTATAATCATGCCATTGTAGATGTATCTAGATTATTTTTGAAAGATCAAAAGAGAATGTAGAATATTCATGCCCCCCAAAAGACCATATTGCTCATATGCATGCATTTTGAAATGAATATTTTGATTTTGTACTTTGAAACTTTGAATTTTTCCCACTTTTAATACTTTAAAACTTTGAAATTTTGAATATAGATGATCATGAATGAGTATCATGCCCCCTCTAAATATGTGTCAAAATGATAGATAATACTAACACCAATATGCTAAATTATATTTTCAACCAGTAAATTTGATATTGTAACTACTTTTCATATGCCCATGCATATGCATTCAAGTGTGTATAATTATGTATTTTGAAAAGTGAGTGCATATGCATTTCATATGCCCTTAGAATTTGTATGAATGTGATAATATTTATTAGATTTTTACTTTTTAATCACCTTAAATCTATTTAAAATATGTATCTATTATAAAATATGACTTTGTATTATTTTAAATATTTGAAAAACTTGTACTCTATATTTTTAAACATGTATTATATATATTTGGCCTTATATTCTATCCCAAATTTGTTCATGGATATTTGGATATTTAAGATAAGACCACCATGATGCCCCCTTTTGAGACAAGGGATGTTTCCTTCAAGTCACTTATCTTAAAATAATAATTAACCATATCATGATAAAGATATGATATTTTAGTATTATGCCATCATGTTGGAGAGTATGTTATCATATAAATTTTCAATTTTCATTTAAAGCATGTATGTAACATATTAAATGTGAGGCATACAATTTTTTGTCTAGATAGATATGAAAATGAATCATGCAGTAAATTAACCATTTGAAGTAGACTATTATTTAACCCTAAATTTTGGAATGGTGAGAATATGGTTAAGAATATAGAAGTATCTTGAGAACAAGGGTGATTAACTAACCTATAACAAGTGAAATTAATTACAAACTTAGATAAATGAATATTTTGAATTATAAAACTAAGATATGTTAAATATATAAAGTATAAAATTTTAAGGATGTTCAATTGGTTGAAATACCAAAGAGAAGCGATACTTAGTTGGGTTTACTATGTGCAACTAGATCTTGTTTGGACACAAATAGAAGTGTGCATGATAAATATTAAGGAACAATTGTCAGATTATATAAATACTACTTTTATAGATGTGAACACTACCATCAACATTTGGACATTACCATTGATGTTATTGTATGTGCTATGATGCTAATGTCATGTAATAAATATCCACTAAATCTTGATACATCAAAAATTTTAATTCTAGGTTTCCTATCACTTTTCTAATGATGTCTTCAGTTATGGAACACAAGCTATAACTTTGTTCTTATTTATCAAACCCTATATTTTCACCTTTATTCACCCTTGGAATGAGTTTTGCTAGAAATGGATAAGTGGGATCATGGTGTAGATTTGATTTCAAAGACCCATTTATCCATGAGTTTTACCTATGTAGCCAATAATCTAAGGAGGGCCTCAGACTTATGTATTTCTCCCCTATGTGTGGAAGTATGTGTGAATAATGGCATAATATGCTATACATACATGGATGTAATGATATAGCTTATAACTTGAAATATGATACTCATGGGTTGTTCTTTTAATGCTTCCAACCTTTTTTATGAATGTTCCTATGTTGATATAGAAATAGGGATGAATAGTGAAAAATAAATTAGTTGTATGATTTATTGAATGAGCCTTGATAGGTGCTTACTTGGTATTTTCTAGATAGATAATGAGAAGGCTTAGAATCATATTTATACCACACATTTTGAACATATCTCATGATAGGTTTAAATAAGACAAATAGTCCAGCCCATAGAATTTGAAAATTTTTTAATTTAGATGACTTTTGAGTACTACACACAAGATAAGGATTTGAATATTAGCATCAATGTTAGTGTTCCTCTATGGCTGGTAGTGTCTATAAGGACAAAAAATAGGTACACATCTATAACTAACAATGAAGGATATACATCAAGTTTTTAGCTTTTTGTAGTGTAGAGGTTATCTAGGTTATCAAAATGATATAGGTCAAACTATAAGATAATCATTTGAGCATAATGAGATGGAAATTTTGAGCCTTTCGATAGTGGGAAGGTCCAAAACTAAAGAGTAGATCCCTGATTGGTATTTTTAATTATAAAAGATTGAGATGATATAAATATTAAGTTTTAGCATCTAATTTTCATCCCTTTAATTTAGTAATGCATGAGGATGAAATTACTAGTTAAAGGGAAGAAATGCACACCTGGATGTGTACAACACACATTGCTTTTACTTGAGCCCAATTTGAGTGTTTTACTAGTGTATGACCTATGACCAAGAGCATGTTAAAATAGATGTCACATATTGATTTATATCTATGCTTAATAACCTATTGATTTGTATATTTTCATGTTTATTATTTAAATAACTACTATTTAGTTAAGCTTTATTTCATATGTTTAGTATGGGTAGTTATATGTTTCTTAATTTACATGATTGATTTAGCTATGAAGTTAACTATAATTTTATATTGTGTACATGATGATCATGTTTTATAATTTATTACAATAGTATTTAATGGATTATATATGTTTTGAGATAGTTACCTTCATTTCTATGAGGTGGATGTAGGACATATCCATCCCACAGAGTGTGACAGAGGGACAACATCATCAGAGACGGTGAAATAGATAGAGGCATTAGGGAGTGATAAAGAGAAAGGATAGAAACCCATGCACACACCACAAGTATATTAATATGTTTTTTTTTAGTGTTTATTTTATATATATTAATATGTCTTTGATTGATCATATATATTTTTGTTGTGATCTTTTTTTTTATTTGATGATTATGTAGTTGTTTGATTTCATTTATGGGTGTCGTGTTTATATTTATTCCTATGATGTTATTACTATGTCAAATATGTGAATCTATTAATGTTTTGGCATTAATCACTATTATCTTGGATATAACTACATGTGGCATGATAACATTTTATTTTGCATTCATAGCTATAGTAGTAAATTGATTCTATTACTTTACTTGATCAGTTTATTAAGTGATTATTAATTATTATCATTAGTTTATTAAGTGATTATTAATTAGTTTATTGATAATATTAGAAGGTTATTATTATCATTTATAATAGTTGAATAACCTAATTTAAGTCATTAATAAATTAGAGTTATTTTTTAATAATTATGGATGACATTAATTTACCATGGTCATTATGAGATTAATATCATTGACTAATTATTATTATAAAGCCTTTATGCTTAGGAAATATGCATAATCCTATGCAAAGTCAATGTAAATAGTTTAATTATTAAATTATTATGTGAGACATCATAATTTTTTATTTTTATATAACTTGTTATTTAGTTGATGGTCTAATTTTTTATTTCAAACTAGTTGAAATTGTCATTTGAAGTCATAATGTTTGATAACCTTTGATAAGTCGAAGTCAATAGACATATTGTTTATCCTATATATAACCACTAGTTATAAGGGTAGAACTATTTGATAATAATGACAATGATAAGAGGATTTAATAAAGTCAATAGACATGCATAATTTTGAATGGATATTATAATTTTTAATTTATAATTTAATCATAGAACTTTTGAGATGATTAGGGTATTTTTTGGGTTGGCTTGTGTTCAAAAATTGTTAAGTAAAAATATTCATTCTATTTTGGAAATTTTAGAATGACTTTTGGTTAATCTTCTTGTAGTCTTCTATGATTTTGATTTCATATGAATATTCCTTTTCCAAGATCATAAAGAGCATGAGGAGTTATGGTGGAAACAAAGGAATTTAGTTGCATGAGGTTAACATGCAGGAGAATATAATGGGGAGAGAGGATGCCTAGGATGGCATGATTGATAAGAGAAGGTAGAAGAGAAAGAAGGGATTTGAGTTATAGTGGAAAATAAATTTGAATCATTGGCATACAAATTCCTCTTCTAGGTTGGTGTTGTATTTAAATTCTTGGATGATTATATGGATGAATTCTGGTAAATGATTTCATAAGGGTTTTAGTGTTTCATTTTTATGAAATTATTAAATGGGATAAATGTTTGGCCCTGTGTATGGATTGGCCATCCATAGAACTGGACATATAACCTAGTAAGTCCTAGGGTTAAACTTGAGATTTTGTGTTCTTTGCTTTACTGTATAAAATACCTCAACAAAAACTTCTATGTGTATATACTTGACACAAATTTTAATAACCCTAGGAAAATTATATAGGGTATAACTATTTATTTATATCATTACATTTACTTAGACTCGATAGAGTCTTGGACTCAATATTTTTATGTCAAACCAGTTTGGATATTATAAACATTAAGACATGGACTTAGATATGAAACCCGTATAAAGTATGATGGTAAAATTGGGGTTTTTAACTTAGATTTAGTCAAGATAGTTTTGAAGCCTTTATTTTATTACTAGGTAGTGTATTTAATATATATTATATTGGGTTATAATTATACAAGTCTGGACAAGGTTCAACTATGTATAATGATGTTTGGGTGGAATAGAATGAAACTTGGGTTTAGATATTTTATCTAAAAATATAAATATACATATACATGGATATGTATAAACATCCTATAGGACTTTATTATCCTAGGATATATATACATATCAATGTATCTATACATACACACATACATACATACATACATATGTATATATGTATATTGTATATGTATGTATGTATGTATGTATGTATATATATGCATGTATGTATGCATATACATATATACATACTTATATATATATATATATATATACAAATGCCATAATCACCTTGAGTTGTAAATACACACACAAACACATGTATATGTGTGTGTGTGTCTGTGTGTGTGTGTGTGTGTGTGTGTGTGTGTGTGTGTGTGTGTGTGTGTGTGTGTGTGTGTGTGTGTGTGTGTGTGTGTGTGTGTGTGTGTATGTATATGCATACATATATACATATACATACATACATACATATATATATATATGTATGTATGTATGTATATGTATATATGTATACATATACATATATACATACATGCATATATATATATAGACACACACACACACACACACACACACACACACACACACACACATGTGTTTGTGTGTGTGTATTTACAACTCAAGGTGATTATGGCATTTGTTATATTAGTTCTTTGAATCAATGTTGAGAATAGTTTTATTGTGTATGGATTTTATGTATATATCTCTTGTATGTTAAATTCACTAAACCAATTGATTGAGTTGAGTATATGGATATGTATTCAATTTAATACCTATATTTATATGCTTATGTTGATATGTGTTTATAAGGGTAAACCCTATTTATATTATAGGAATTTGTTCACTTGTATGACATTGAATATATAAATAAAAGGTTGAACTAAAAATGATTTTTCATGATAATTTGGTTACCTATCAAGTTTATTCTTAGGACATATACTAAGACGTATACATTTACTAAATATTTTTGAAAACTATTATATATACAGTCAGTTGAGTTAAATAAGACTGTAAATTCATGACTTATAGGATGCTACAATAGGTTGAACTTTTACATTTTAATGTACAAACCTAGGGGTATTGAATTTTTATAAAATAAAACACGGTTGATTTTATTGATAGTGTTTATTAAAAATTGAAAATGTATTTGAAAATATAAGATGAATAGATAATATGAATTACTCTTAAAACTAAAGGTTAGATTACAACCCTATTAAAGTATTATGTATATGGTATTATATATTGTTATTATTATGATTAGTTGGATATAAGACTATATAACTTTGTTATGAAAGAGATGAAAACTGAGTATAATGACAAGGAATATTTAGGTAAAGTACTTCTATAGGATTTTCTTTATATTGTGAATAATCAATGATTTTGATTAGTGGTATATTTTGGAGAATGTTTTATCTAATTGGAGTATAACATATACTAACCCTTTTGACTGACTATTGACTTATTTCATATACACACAATTGAGTATAAGGATGATATATAAAAATACAAGATACATATATATTATTGACTTAGTTCAAAGCTATGTGTATACCACACACACACACACACACACACACACACACACAGAGAGAGAGAGAGAGAGAGAGAGAGAGAGAGAGAGAGAGAGAGAGAGAGAGAGAGAGAGAGAGAGAGAGAGAGAGAGAGAGAGAGAGAGTATTATTAATTTTGGTATATGTAATACTCTAGTTTATGGACAACATTTTGTCTAATTAGAGTATAATTTTGATTTACTATTGACTTATTTCAATTACACAAAATTAAGTATAAAAATGATATATAAATATACAAGATACATATGTATTGTTGAGTTAGTTCAAATATATGTGTAAACCACACACACATATACACACACATACATACTTAGTTAATACTTAAAAACATAACATGGTAAAACAAATATAAATGGGTGTATTTTGTTATCATCACTGAGTTAAGCGTATGTTGGACTATTTTGATGAAACATGTAAATATAAGGTATTTTGGATTGAATATTAGTCATTTTAATGTTGTATTTAAATTAGCTTATTAATGTACTGTTAGTATGTGGATATTAAGCTATGAATTAATGTTATTAGATGGATGAAATAACATTTAAAGTTACATATTGATATTTTATTACTATATGTCTAGATAAGATTCTTACCTGAATGGTATGATTCTATTGAGGACTATTTATGAAATATATTTATTATTCAATAATAAATTATATGATTTAAGATTCATTGTATTACATTTGATGGACTACATGTATGTATTTAATATTTTTGTACTTAGCATAATATATATGCTAATAAGGAATATTATGTTTAAATTTATTGGTTTTTATATTATTATATAAATAACCAAATCTCACATTAATGATCCTAAATAAGTAGTGTGATGGATTCCACTCACTTAATTAGCACCATTAATGCAAGATGAGGTGTACTCAAATTGAGTGGTATGTATGAATTTGACTGATCTTAGAGATTAATATATATATGAAAACTTTGGCCAAAGTAATGTTTATAGTTAATAATTGTCATTTCATGTGCTTGATATAGTTTACATGTTTGTAAAATATAATGTTAAAATGAATTTATTTATTGTATGCATCATGCATTAGTTCTATTACAACACACAGGTTCTATTTTATCACTTTGGATTTTTGCACTATCATTATCTACCCATATATGAAGGGAGGCCTTTCCCTTTTTGAGAGATAATGTAGGGGATTGATGTTCCATGGTTGGTGTGTAAAATCACTAGGATTATGCTCTCCCTCCTCACAATATTACTATACTAGAGACTATACTTGAGATTAATAATGGATACTTTAAGTTTGAGACTCATGATTTATGGACTTTTGTATCATATTATTATTATTTATTTGATATGGTAAAACATAGGTTTTATAGGGACTTGGAACCATGAGAGTGCATTATAATAGTTTTAATAGGGAAACCAAGGCTAAGAGGACAAAAATAGAAAAACTATTACTTATAACGAAAATAGGAAATAGAAAAATAAAAATGATATAGGAAGAAGGTCCCTCCTGAGTATATTCAGTAGTAGTATTATCCTTCACCAGGATGATGGGTTTATCTTTTGAAACCTTGGCATGAGTATGATTCCTGGGGCCTTCATTTTCTTCCCTATGGAAGATCATTCTAGGTTGTTTCCTATCTTTAACTTACAAAGGAGTCTATTTAGGGGAGACCCCCCTCATGGAGCCAAAGGGGGGATTTTGGGACCTTGGGAGATTTCATAATAGGGGATTGGCAGGGCTGAGTAGAGTGGACAAAAGTTTGGATAGTAGCCTTTACCACCTGATAAATTTCATTCCAGTCCTAGATAAGCTTAGCCAGGCTAAACCCTACCTATTAAACCCTCAAGTTGAAATTTTCTAGAAATTGTTTATTCTTTTCCAATTCCTCCATCATTATGGCCATACTTTTCCAATTTGAAGTTGTATGGGTCCCAATTTAAATGGGTTTAGGCTTAGGGATAAACAAAAATTTGAGAGGTAAGTCATCAGGGGGGACTAAGATAAATTATTTTGGGGGGAGTGTTTAGGGGGTAAGTGGGATCCTTGGGTAGGGTCCTCTACTGGGAGTCTTCCTCAGAAGATGATCCCTTGAGGGAGACCTTCCTACCTAAAAGGACCTGACCATGTTTAATAAGGAGGAGGATTAGACCTTGATGGAAGACGAGATTTGTATCATTGGCGGAGTAGAATATTACTTTCAACAAACTTGAGTAGGAAATATAAAAGACTGATTTTAAACCCTATGAAGTGATTTAAGAGTAGGAAATGGTGTGAAAAAATTAAAGTGTACTTACCTTCTAGGGTCATGTACCTCATGATCTAGATATCAAGCTAGTAACATGGGATGCCACCTCAAGGGAATCTTTTCTTGTCTGTCCACATGAAGTCATTCATTCTAAAGAGTCACTATAAGGATTCTTTCTTCTTTGACTAGTCTTTAAATTCCTTGGTTTTTTATGTATGACATACCTGTGGCATCATCGATGAATTTCTATGAGATGTTTATGGTGATGCCTCACATGGTGACCTTTCATTTTTTCCATACCATGATGAAGTCTTGGGCAACTATGGTATTATGTTTAGTAATGCATTCCATAAACTCTATAAGACCCCCCTTCTTTTTCTCATGGACCTCTTTACATGATGTGGGTTCTAAGTGATCTTTGTCACCACCCATGGGTGCTAGAAGTATAGAGATGGAGTGGGAGAGTTGAAAATTATGGATGCATCTAAAATAGCTAGGGATCAAATGGGAGGGAATGCCCACCAAAGTGACATAAAAATAATTAATCCCCATTTTTTGAAATGAATGTGGATCAGCTAAATCAATATTTGCCCCATTGAGTTGAGGGGTTTCATGTTTGAAGGGATGATTATTTTAAGTTTCATTAGTACCTTCAACATAGATGATGTTATACACCTTATGGGGGATGTTTCCTACATTGTGATAGTTGGGTAAATAGTGCAAATCAACTCCAATGCTAGTAAGGTGGTTGACCACTCCATTTCCTTCCTTATAAGTTTGTATGAGTTGAAAGTGAGGTATACTTTTTGAAATGTGCTTTACATCATCAATGATCTCCTTGATAGTGTGTGAGGGTATAATTTTTTCTTCTAAGGCATTAAGGATGTTTAGTGAATCACCTTTTATAATGATCCTATTATGGTTGATGCTTGACACTAGCTATATACCCCAAAGGGCCACCTTAGCCTCGATAAGATGGTTTGTTTACTTACCCATGGGACTTGCATAAGCAGCCAACATCTCCCCTTTATAAATTTTTAT
The DNA here is from genome assembly GCA_037957365.1 of Torreya grandis. Classification (NCBI taxonomy): domain Eukaryota; kingdom Viridiplantae; phylum Streptophyta; class Pinopsida; order Cupressales; family Taxaceae; genus Torreya; species Torreya grandis. The sequence continues at coordinate 499,221 of JARHVA010004787.1, forward strand.
GATGTCTCCTCCCCCTACAGGACTTGGGTTGTCCTTTGTGGCCCCATCAAATTTTAGTTTCACCCACCTCTATGGAGGAACCTTCCTTTTAGTTTTCTTATGAATTAAGTCTTTGGTATAAGGGCCAATAACCTATTGAAGATCTTAGTTTTTGAGAATGTGCAAGGCTAAGGGAGGAAGGCTCTTTATCTTTAGGAGAAAAGGCCTTCCAATTTTTAGAAATGGACTAGCAAAGATGGGGGAAGATGCTCTTTAGTTGGTGCATTATTTTGAGGAATAGGCTATCATTGTGAATTTTCTAGATGCATCAGAACTAGTGAGGAAGGGAGAGGTGTCAAAGGAAGGTCAGGGAAGGAATGGTACATGGGAGGTTCCATTATAGAATGAGATCCAAAATATTGTTAGGTTTGACCCATGACATGTTGAGGTGATTAAGAAGCCAATTAGACAAAGCCAGATTGAGGGGGCATTCCAAAAAAAGGTGTTAAGTTGAATCTTATGCACTTCAATAGATTGGACATTTGTTGGGGATAATCATTCCCATTTTGGATAAGTTTTCCATAGTCAAAATTATATTATGTGCTACAAGCCAAAAGAATAAATTAACCTTGGGGGTTAGGTGCTTTACCCAAAAAAAATTCCAGTAATCCCAATTGCTTTCCAAATTGAGTTCAATGGCATGGCCTAATGACACTGAGTATGAACCATTATTTTCTTCTCTCTAGACAAAATGATCTTCTTTCTATATGGATGGAATGTGAGTCTAATTTAAGGCCAGGTTGAGGTTTTGAATGGCTTGGGATTCTTCCAAGGTAAGATATTCATTGGGGATGACCTTAAAACACTTTGTTTTTACCTTGATTTCTTAGTAATCCTTTAACTTAGATCCCTATCTTTGTTTGAGCTATCCATACCACCTAACCCATGCCTCCTAGGTTGAGAGGGGGTAGGGGATATCCAAGTGTCTTCCCAAAAATCAATTTTATCACCATTACCAATTTTCCAGAGGATGTCCCTCTATAGAAGATCTTTATAGCTCATTATGGCTTTCTATAAGATGGATCTGTTGATGGGGCCTTCTTACCATAGGAAGTCATACTCTTCCACACTTTTCAAGTATTTAGCCTTTAGGATTCTTATCCATTTTCTATTCTCCTTCATCAGGTCCCAAACCATTTTTGTTAATAAGGCTCTATTTATAGATTATATGCTTCTTAGGCTAAGACCTCCATTGAATTTAGGGAGACAAATTTTTTTACATGTAACTAGATTGAATCTAAATCTTTCTTTAGTGCCTCTCCACATTAATTTTTTCTAGATTTGTTCAATTTTAGAGGTAACATTGGATGACATTTTAAAGACTGACATTAGGTAAATAGGAATACTCTAAATGGAAACCTTAAAGAGATGGTATTTCCTGATCTGGGTGAGTAGGTGACATTTCTATCCCACTAATTTCCTTTTAATGTGATCTATTAGGGGGTTCCAAAGTTGGGATTCCATTTTTCTAGTAAAGAGAGGGATACCTAGGTAATTAGCTGGCAATTTGCCCACTTAGTAGTTTAGGATTTTAGAAATTCTTCTCTATTGAGAGGGTGGTGTATCATATTATTATTATTATTATTATTATTATTATTATTATTATTTTTTTTTTTTTTTTTTTTTTTTTTTTTTTTTTTTTTTTTTTTTTTTTTTGTTGTTATTGTTGTTGTTGTTGTTATTGATACATGTATTATTTATAAAACTTTACTTTTTATTCATATGTACATTTACAATGGTGGTTGTTATTTTGTGTCAATTGTGGCTAAATTTATAATATTACTTCTATGAAATAAATATAGTCTTCATTTATATATTTAGCATTTTACCTATTTTATATATTATTTTCATGATAATAATTATCTAAATGGATTATCTATATACATTTTAAGGTTAAATAAAAATAATATCTTTAGTTAAATATCATTTAGTTAGGTTTCATTATGGTGAAATCGGTTAGATGAATGTGTAATTAATTTTTTTTAATTTACCCTATTCTAGTAAACCCAATGGGATTTTTATAATATAAGTCAATGCATATAATCTAAAATTTGAAATAATTTAAATACTTGAAAAGAAATAGATCAAGGAATGAGTACGTGTGTGTGTGTTGATACAACCATGTTGCCCCTTTTTATATTATGCTTGGTAAATATGTTTCCTTATGAAGCATTAAAGTTGAGAGACATTCAAACCTAAACCTAAGATATTTAAAGAGGGATATTGGAAGGTATTATGCCACAAATTTGGTGTAAGGATGAGTTGTGACAAGACCATTGAGATCACTAAAAATGAATCACATAAATCAAGTGTGAATATATGTAATCTGGTGAGGATGAGTGACTTAATCAACTCATCATATAAATATGGTAAGGTTAGATGATTTAATCAACCTAACCTATAAATTTGTTTATGTTGATTTTTTAAATCAATTTAACCTATAAAGAGAACCAACTACTATAGACATAAAGATTTGATAATAATACTTCATAGTGTAATCACTACTTCCTAATGATAGTAATTTGGAGATATAGTTAGTATTTTTTGTAATTTTGGTGCAATAACATGACATGAACCTCTAATATGTCTCAAATAAAGTATATATGTCATAAATATGAAAAAATATATTCTAAATCTATGTAAAATTAGTTAACCTATAGGATTCTAACCCAAGTGTATATCTAAATCATGCAACTATACTGGAGATTATGTAAGTGTGGAGGTCATGTCTTTATGACATTCCCCCAATAAACTATGGGGATAATGAGAACATAGTAAGTGTGGAGGTCATGTTTTTATGGCATTCCCTCACTAAAGTTTTGTATAGGTCATGTCTTTATGACATGCCCCAGTAATTTCCCCCTTTTTGAGATGAGGGAAATGGAATCTAATAGTTACCTTACCTCAAAATGATAAGGTAACTATATAATATGTGTATGAATCATGTAGAATAAAAGAGTAACATGTCTAAGTAGATATATCAATGAAGTGCACCATATGTGATCACATCAATACCTAAGATGCATGATACGTATCATGTTAACGTCTAGAGAGTAACAATATAAGATCACTAAAAAATCAAGCACACACACAATATTACTCAATTTAATTTAAAAAAATGGTCCAAGGATACCTCATACAAGGGGAATGTTCAAATGTTATAAAATCAAAAGAAAATGACATTTAAATGTCTAATCAACATATAATTACATTAAAATGTCCAAAAAACAAACAATGGCACATGGTCCAATAGGTAAGGAACACATTCACATGTTCCATAAGTAAGATAATAGGAAACATGAAATACACTCAAGGAAGTGACAATTTGAATAAATGAAGTATAAAGAACCAAAATAAATGCATCATACTAGTCCTTGTAGATATGTGTTCATAAAAAATGTCATGTAACATAGCATATCCAATACACTATGAAATATATGAGCATGTATATATACATGTGTAAACATTAATATAGCATATCAAACATAATAATGTAGAAATTATCATAAAGGATATGTAACATGTATCAATTTTGATCAAAGAAGTAGATGTCACAAATGTATTATATGATGTAGGTAGAGGAGAGATCTAACCTCTATATGTGCATATATCATGTGTTTATGGTATGCATGTATCACACTCAAATATGTGTGAAACATGTATGTGTATAGAAATGAAATGATATTCTATCTACTAACATGAATAAAATAACATTGATGCCAAAGAGATAATAAACATGGGAATGCTAAATATCTTTGTATTTTAGAGGTTATTTGAATGTTTTTTTATTTTATTGAATGGTTGATTTTTTTAGATTTTTAGCATAATAGTCTAATTAGCAAAAGATTTATGTACAAGGGAAAATTTATACTAAATGGAAATAATATCGTCAAGGAGATACCTCTATGGAGGCCCTGTATCATGTGTGTCATATACATATGCCACATAATTAGTATCAGCAAGGTCATACCGATATGTTTTATTATTAGGATCATAATCATCAATGTAATCATTAGTATAAGAAATATGTATCTTATTAGGTTTTTATTGAACTTTTGATATACCATTTTGATCATCTTTGTATGAAAAACCAACTACACCATATGTTGAAATTTTCTTCTTGAAAGTATGTTTTTCTTGAGTATGTTTATAATTGTTAAAATGTTGCATCTCATTATGGACTAAAGAAGAGTCATGTATCTTTTCTTGAAAACTAGGAAAAGATTTAATTTGTGCTTTGATTATTGATCTTTTTGTAACATATCTTACTTTAGCTTTTCTATTTGAATATTTTATTGTTCTAAGTTTTATATTTTTAACTATTTTTTCTTTACATTATCATTTGGTACCCAAACTTGTTTTTTTTACATTTATGTTTTAGGAGTTATATTCATGATGTGAGTGGGTTACTTAATTAATGTATAAATGATAGGATCATCATTATCTTTGAGACTTTATAATTTTTTATTCAATTCAAAACAACAATTTACATAATGCTTTTACATTCTATGATATGCACAATAGTATTTTAATCATATAAGAGGATGCATAGGAGGAAATTTATCACTTTGTTTTGAAGCATTTATCTTATGATTTCACTTAGAATCTTATTATCCTTTTATTAATTTTTTGAATCACTAGTTTTAAATTAATTATCTTTTAGTTTCTTATTTTGATATGAAACCTTGTTGGGTATAACATTACTAGATGAGGATGCAAATAAATGATTAACACTATAATATTTTGGATTATGTAGGTATGTAATCTAATTTTATAATAATGTGATCTTTGAGCTGAAGTTATTTTCAAATCTTCTATTAACTTTCTCATAAGGATGATTTGATATTATAGGGATTCACAAGCACAAACCATAGGTGCTTTGGATTGAATATGCATACACACACACATACCATCTAGAGGAGATGTGGGAGGTGGAGGGGTTTTGGTGAGGATATATTTATTACCTTTATTTGAAACCATAGGATGGGATAGTTTACCCCTTATAAAAGTGATACCCTAGACCTTGTTAGAGGAATGGTAGTTATCACCCTCCTTAGGGTGAGGAAGAGGAAGAATATTCCTTTTTATCCATTTTAAATTATTAAAATATTAAGATGAGAACAAAAACATAAAAAATCTATAAAATACTCCAATGCAATAGGAAATATCAGAGCTAAATAATTAATGCAATTTGAAAGCCTAAAAGGTTGACAGCCTCAAGGAAAACTTAGTAATATTTTACATAATAAGAATGTATAAATTTATGGAGATTAGATGGGTTTTTTGAAAATTTGATAAATTTTTTAGGAAAATTATACAATAATAAAAACTCAAAAAAATAAGAGAAAATAAGTATTCCTTGCATACTATATATCAATATGTACTAAAAATAGTAGATTATTTTTTTTGAAAAACTCATAAATAGTTTTGACAAAAAAAATAGGTTTCTTATTATATCAATATGAACATGAAATAAATATGAGTAATTGAAAAATTTAACTAATATGAATCATAAATAGGTAAATAATGTGTAATGTTTTAGAAGTAAAACTCTAGAATATTCTCAAAAAAGAATCAACAATTTCAATAAATTAGGAATATATTTCAAATATTTGAGAGGATTTTTAATAGAATATGAATTTTAAATAAACCCAAAAATTAATTATAAAATAGTTATAACACTCACATTTTATGTTAATATTTACTAAAAATAGTAAATTGTAAAAATAGAAAAAATCGTATAGAATTTAGATGATTAGAAACACATTTTTGAGTATACCAACCTAAGTAGAAGAAACCTCTAATGAATTTTAAAATGTTGTTAGGAAGATAAAATTCAAAAATCAAGGAATAATAAATTACAAATGTATGAACTCAAAACCCTTATAATAACATGAGTGTAAAACCCTAGGGTAAAGTTTTAGTTATGAAAATTAATCACAACAAGATGAATTCCTAAAAGGTTGAAAACACTAGAGAAAGTTAGGATTTACATGAAAATGAATAATGTTTGGGTTCACCAAATGTTTAACCTTAAATTTATAAATGGTGGGGATAATTTTAATAATATATAAGTATCTTGAGCATAAGGGTGATAAACTAATCTATAGTAGACTAATTAATTACAGGGTCAGATAAATGAACATTCTAAATTATAAAACTGAGATATGCCAAATATAGAAAGTACTAAATTTAAAATATTTTTAATTGATTAAAATACCAAAGATAAATGATACTTATATGAGTTTTCTATGTGTAATCAAATCTAGGTTAGACATAGGCAAAAGTGTGTAGGATCATAATTCTAGAACAATCGTTAGATTCTAGATACTACTTTTATAGCTATGGACACTATCATCAACACTATTATTTGTGATGAAACACTACTGAGATGTACATAATATCCAAGAGATCTTGATGTTACCAACATTTATATTTTAGGTTTTTTGTTACCTTTCTGATGATGTATTTAGTTCTAGAATATAGGTTATCACTCTCTTCGTATTAATCAAACCCTAGCTCTTCACCTTCACCCTTGGAATGAGTTTTTATAAAAATGGGTTAGTGGGCTCATCATGTCATTTCTTAAATAATATGAATATAAATGGTTCCTCCTTTTAATTCTTGACTTGGATATGTAATTATAGATTTTTTAGAGTTGACCTTATCATTGTTTTAATTGATGATAGATTTTGACCAGAGCATGGACCAGTGTAGGGTATAATTGGGGGTCCAAATCCACATGTGAAATCACATGTATACCATATATTACAATATATATCAACTATTACCAATAATTTCCACCACCAACCTTGAGAATACCAACATCCATTAATGACCTTGAGAATACAACTGGCCTCATATGTGTTTTCAGAGATTTGAACCTAGGTGGGACATGAAATAACCAAGCCACTTAACCAACTCATACATATTACATTATCATTGACCTTGAAATTTTATTCTATATATGAAGTAGATATAGTTTTTTTAATCCTTAGAAAACACATTTTTACAATTAATATTTTTAGGAACATATTTATTTTTAAATTCCTACATGATAAACCCTTTATTAAGGATGATTTATTGCTTATTTTGAGTAAATTTTCCTTTCTCAATTTGTTCCCTTTATAATTATTCTTTTTATAGCCTTGATTTTTTATCTTGTTCCTTTTGTAACATTTATTTCTCTAATTTTTCCTTTTGAAGAATTTATTTCTCTCAGTATGCCTTTTGTATCCTTTCTTACTTTAATTCTATCTTTTGTAGCCTTTCTTGTTCTTAATATGTCTTTTTTTAATTTTTTCACTTATTCATTTGGAGATAAAATCATAGTGTGAGTGGGTTACTTGATTGATTTATCTAGTATTAAATCATGTCTATCAATTATGCTTTGTATTTTATTCTTTAAATCCAAAAAATTATCTATATGATGCCCATGAATTATATGATATGCACAATAATATTTTGATCTCATTACAAGATGCATAGGAGGTAATGTGGTCAACTTTTTTTAAATAATTTTCCTTAGAATCTTTTTTAAATTTTTTGAATCAATGGTTTTAAATGTATCTTTATTTTGAACCCATACTTGAGATGATATCTTTCAAGGAAAAAAATATTTGGATGGATATGTAGATATATTATTAACACTTGAATGCTCTAGATTCTTTGTATATGTGATCTTGTTTTCAAGTGATGTGATCCTTCAATTGAAATATTGATTTTGGTTTTATAATTATTATATATACACTCTCATAGTGAATATTTGATCTTGAAAGGATTCACAAGCACACACCTATATTATTGACTAAATATGTATAAAAACACTATCAAGAGGATGTTTGGGAGGTGAATGAGGTTGAGGAAGGAGATATTGGTTACCTTCATTTTACATTATAGGGTGGGTCACTTAGGATTACATAGACATAAAATACATAATATGACTATTTGTAACCTTTATTTTATTATACATTAGTGATTGTAAATTTATTTCCTTGATTATGAAATATATTGAATATTTTTGACCCACACCATGCAATTAGAACAATTGTTAATGTAATTAAAAAGTATTCACCATGAATATCCAATATAAACCTTATATGATGTGCACACTATGGAACCAATAATAAAAATATACTTTTTAGGTAGTTTTACAATCCATGTGATTTGTTAAATTAAAAATAGTAAATAAATGAAACTCAAATTATTTTGAAGATAGGTACATTATTCATCATCTAGGCTGAATTTAATAAAAATAGTAAATTATAAATTATAAAAAATCATACAATATTTTGATTAAAAAAAATTGTTTTATGCTTATCTCAATATGAGAAAAAAACCTCTAATAATTTTGAAACTAGAGCCATTTTGATATAAAAAATCTATTAATGTGAATATGTAAAAGTAAAGGGAGAACAAGTGTAAATAGAAGTAAAATTTTTAAATTTATAACATGAATTAAGGGTGAAAATAATCAAGGGTGTGTTTTATAGACTCCCAAATATATTTATCCTATAAATACACAATTCTCGTATCCACACTATCCCATCTATAGGGTACATTGAGAGTAACTTCATGGGGCTAACCACTTACTAGTGCACTTAAAAAATAAGTGGTTAGAATTTTACTATTGATAAAAATATAACCCTAGGAATTTATGATATAACATGAGTTATATGGAAACAAACATCCATGAATAATGTTGTCTAATGGCTAAAGTATTAGGGTAGTACCCCTCACACCATGTCTAATGGCTGAAGTATTTGAATATGTGTATGTTTCTATAAGATGGATTTTATGATTAAAATTTGATAACTCTTGAATTCCTTTAGAGGTATCTTGACTTGGATTATGGTTGCTTCTTGAGAATGATTCAAAATTTAGGCAAAACATGGCATATTTGATGAATGTACAAAAGTATATATTCTTATACCTAATGAATAGAAATTGGTCTAAGTAAATGATTCTTGACATGTATTTATAGGTGAATATTTTTTTATTTCATTTATTTTTTCATGTTAAACATGTGTTAATACCCAAATGATGATGTCAAATTTGGAAACTAGATCTTATTTGACACAAGATGTTTCTGACCTAAGTGGACAAGGATACAGTTTCCTCTAGTCTAATTTGATTATACACATCATATAATATTAGGGATAATTAAATTTAATAGGGAATAATATTAAGGTGAATCTAGACATCTTTAACATTTTACATTACAATTTATATATAGTAATAATGAAAAATAAAAGGTCAAGCTTGCATATATAAATGTCTTAGAGGAATTAAAAATAAGAATCATGTATTTGAGCATAAGTCACATGGTTTTGAATATTTAAATAATTATAATTGTCAAGTACTAATGACCAAATTTACTTATCTACATTTCCACCATTTATTTATCTATAAAAATGCATACCTGTAACTACTGTCATGGGTTACATTTTATGATCCTAAAACTAGAGAGATTATTCCCATCATCTTTTTAGAGTATGTCTGTAAACCCACATTAAAAAAATAAGATAAATAATCATGGACTATAAAATGTACAATCTCATAATCATATTAAATATGATCATGTATGAACTACATAGCTTAATAACTATAGTAACCTTTGGACTCTGTTGTATGTCAAGAGAATGTGTTAGTGTTCTTTGTAGAACATGACCACAAGGTTTGTGTGAAACTTATAGACATATAAAATTAATATTTAAATTGTTACTCTTGACCTATATTTACCTTATATGGCTTGTTCATATACATATAGATCTTTCACACCCTCTCTCTTATCTATTTTCCTTCTATGATCTTGATATTATTTATTTTATATCCATCACCTGCATGAATTCCCTAGTTTATACCTAATCTTTTGACTACCTTAATCAGACTATTTCTTGATCATTAAATCATTGTTCCTATTTTCCAAATTCCTTTGATCATACTAAGATGACTTCATTTTTCTAAATTCATCCACCTATCCTAAAAAAAAAAATTCACCTTATAATGGGCATTTCATAAATTCAAATTATTTCCATGGTTCAACCCATATGTATTACAAGTCAGTGGTGTGAAAAGTTTCAAAAAGAGTCATCTATTTATACATAATTTAGGAACAATCCTATTTCCATCAAACACATATCTAGTATTAAATTATCTAAGAATCTATCTATCGCTTGCACATTAAGAGGAATAATATTAAAGTTTCTAAATCATAGATTAGTAACAATGAACATGTTCTATCTAAGTCTGAAGAACCTAAGACAAGTAAAGATTTACCATTATCAAGTGTTGAAATCTATATTATAGGTTTCACCCATACTAAAAGAGAACTATATCACACATACACCTAACCATGTGAATTATGTCTAGTTTGAGCCCTCTTCAGAGTATTAGAAATGTAGGTATCACTCAACCATTTAGTAGGGGTGGTTGGGGTTAAATCAACTCATATTTTCCATTTTATATTTTAGTTAAACCTAGTATCAAAAGTTTCAAGGTGAAGGAGATAAAATTATACACATACACATAATAGTGAAATTTTGATATTGAACAAAATAATTATTTATAAGTAGGTGTAGGGATTTGTGGTGAAATAATAAAGCATTAGTTACAAGGGAAATTTTGTTAGAGGTTATATTATTATGGATGATGTAGGCATTTATATGCTACCAGATTCATCTAAGCGTGTCTAGATAGTCATTTTCTAGAATTGAGTGACCTCAGATATAATTTTAATCTTTTTATTACCTATACATAGTTTCAAACCTAAATATAATAGTAACACACTAAGTAACCTAGTCCTATTAATTCATTTCATAAATAGTGAAATGTAAATGAACATATACTAGTACATTCATTTTTATATAATTTAGATATATATTAGAAAATATGAATATTCAAAAAAATTATCTTATTTAAATACATTAATCCAAAACAAGGTAAAATATATTGGTGAACCCAATCCTTATTTTGAGCATTGAAAACCCTAGGTTATTCCTTAGGGTTCTCATCTATTTTCTCAGGGTTTTAAATTTTTGTATTTAAATATTATTTTAGACCTTACTTATAATTTCCCCTCATAGGTGATACTTTTGTTTTAAGGTTTCAATTATTCAAACCTTAGAATTTTTTTACTAACACATTCAAACTGTGATGCCCAAATTTTTAATCCAATAAAACCAAGTAAACACCATATTTTTTTAATTAATTAAGCTACCCCACAACACATGTCAAAATTTCATTTCTAGATATTAGTAATGTCTCCTACAATTTTATGAAAATTTGATTGATGTGATTAATCACAAGAAGTAAGAGATCACCTTGTTAAGTAGCATAACACTAATTCATTCATGATTCATACGGTTTAGTTCAAATAAATTTCCTTATCAATTTTAAAAAGAATGTGTCTTATATTATTTATAATTAGGTAATTCAACACAAATTATTGTCATAATAGTGGCATATAATCATCTCTAATAGAAATATATGCCCTTAATGGGTTATCCAAAATCACCACATAGTATGAGGAATCATTTTAACAATTAATATTCATTATTTTCACATAGGGAAACATAAAAAAGTAATAGGTATAAATAATATTTCATTAAATAAATGAGGCTATTTTAACTATATTTTATTACCCAATTTCAAGTGTATGAATGAAAATAAGCTATGAATATCCTAAGAAAAATCATTCAATAATTACATTCAACACACAAGTCAAAAATTAATATAGAAAGTTTAAAACATACACTTGATAATGTTTCCACACCAATACAATCATAGGAGACAATATTATAAACAATATATCACTTAAATGGATCACACATACAAGAAACATGTTTCTCTATTATAATTAACACAGACTAGAAATCATCATTTTACTATATACATAATAGTAATTTAAAATATAATTAGAACTTAGATTGAACATATATGTTTCTATTTAAATATTTTATTGATGGTCCTTGAAAAATAGTGTTAGCCTATCTCAAAGGTTAGTGACATGGTAACCCTAAACTACCCTAATACCTAAGAGTTGATGCCCCCTCTACTTGGCAACTTACATATATGCTCCTTAAAATCAGGGTTAGATGCAATTATCCATTTTAATGAGTGAACCATCTCCTCAACAAGATGTCATCTCAAAGGGTTTAAATATTTAAGTCAAATAAGGGAATAAAACTATTGATATTATAATAAGATTATATAAACTCTAAAATTTTAACACTTTAACTATAACCACTTTCCTTTTTCAAAACCTAAAATTTATTTCCATCTTTTGATGTTGGTGAGAGTGAGATACAAGACACTCCAACATCCTAAGTTAATTGTGCTCTCACAAAAGTACCATATTAAAACAATGTAATTTAAAGTACTAAAATATTGAGGAAGCCTACATTTTCTTATTCATTAGATAATTTAAGGATTCTTCTTATAAAATTTAATTTCACATCAACTAGGAGTCATTCTGATTCTAAGATAGTTTCCATTAATGACAATGATTTATCTAGTTATTACCACTTTTAAAAGATTTGTTCAATATTATAGCATACTTAGATCACTACCTAGTTATAATATTACAAACACATAATGATTGCATTTACATCCAACATGGTTAACAAAATAATGTACGCTTAATGAATAAAGAAGAATTACCTAATTATTAGTCACTACTATTTGAGCTTACTTTGAGAGTTTCCTACACATTTTCTTATGTGCATTTACACAAGAAAATTCATGGTTGGTTGTATTTCACCCTCATTTACATGTGGGTTATACTTTATCATGAATGAAAACAACCTTATGCACTAAAAATGTATATTTAAATCTTATATTTAACCCCAAAGGGGTGAAATATCATGGAAACTAATTGGTTAACTAAAAGCAATCCCCTATCAAGGGTTAAGAAGAAAATCTAGTTTTGGATATACATAAACATACTCTAAATTATATAACCCTCAATCACATATATAGGGTTTGATTCGAATCCCCAATTATGAGTAAGTTATGACTAGTTTTATTAAAAGAGCACACTCAAATTTATAGCTAGTAATTATGTTTATTAAGTGTAATAAAGTGAAACTGAAACACTATCAACATGAAATATGTTTATCGATAATCATTTGAACTAATGATTCAAATGTGTTTCCTAAACTAGTAAGAGTGTGTATTAATCACCAATTAATTTTACTTATGAAAATACACACTAAACAATTCACCAAAGTAAACAACATTTCCAATCAACATTTTCACACCTTCTCTAGGTCGATAAAAGGCATATAAAAATACCATTTAATGAATTTATAGAGTAAGTAATAGATTATTCTAGTCGTTTATCACATTTTATAAGCTATATAAAATATGATTGCAACATTAGATAATTTTTTTATGGAATTATGTTGTAAAAAATGTAGCATTTTGAAATGACTTTCAGAAGCTAGAAAATGCACTACCAAACTATTTTTGAAAAAGGTTTTGAATTTTAACCAATTTTATTCATAGTTATAAATAATAAAATTAATTTACCATTGAAATGGTAATTATTATCCATTTAATAAATAGTTAAAATCTGAGACTTCACAAACTTCATCCATGGGTATTTATTTTTATTAAAGTTCAACTAACTTTACTAGGTTATTTTAAAAGACAAATGGGACAACTATAACCATTTTAATCACATTTTCATACTAGAATTTTTTTAAGGTATTTGTAAAGATAATTTAAGATAAAATATGAGTGATGTAACTATTATAATATATGTATATGTTCCATTTCTCTTGAATTTAAATTTCTCACACTTCACTCAATTTAGTTTTTTTATATTGGTAATAGGAGGGGTTTGAGAAGGGGCCTTCCCTCTTACAAATAGTTTTCCTAGAGAAAGAACCAAAATAACAAAGATAAAAATAATAAATCTTGAAAAATAATAATAATAAACATGGAAACCAAGCTCAAACAACAAGAAATAACTAAAAAAAAAGGGAAAAACAAATAAAACATGTTAACTAAAGTAAATACCCAAAACAGATAACAACAACATTTAGGGTAGCAAAGCCATAACTACATAAGTGCTATAGAGTAGTAAACACAAATTATATCCCTCAAATATACCCTCATCAACATGAGATTCAAGAGAAGCTAATTTTTTTTATTGTACGTTAAGATTATAAGATAATATATTTGAATTTATATAATTTATGGAACATCTACATTATTTTTGAATTTAAGATATTCAGTCAAACAAGATTACTATAAAAAAATTGAATCTTCAAGATACTTAATCAGTTAAAATTAAATCCTAAGGAAAATAAGGATTGCACTTTGTATGCAAGAAAAATAATACATATCTATAACTTATCCTACTCAGTAATATCTAATCTCAAAGAAGGTAATCAACTAACAATCTTATTAGCAATACTTTGTTATATTGGGGTCATGACTAATGATGGATTCGCTAAACCTAAAAAAAGGAATATATTACCATATAATAGTAATGGAGAGGTTTATAAGGCCTCTAGTTAAATTATGTCATAAAATAAGCTTATTTAGGTCTTATGATTTTAATAAAATAAGTAAACTAGTATACTAAATAAACATGCAAGCTAATCTAGTAAATGAATATGCAATCCAATCTATTGCTCACCAAAGCTTGTGGCATAAATGAGTAATATAATAATCAAGCAAAGATAATTATATTCAAGACAATATATAAGTAATATAAGCAAGGAGAGATACAATTCAATCCATTAGTTTATGCAACATCTACTTATCAAAATATGAGGGCTAAGAGTATACTTACCTTGTTGAAGTGAAACCATTGTGTCTCAATCTCTCCCTTGGCCAATGATTATTTTAAAGAGGTTTTTGTGACTTGTAAGGATCACAAGGATATATTATCTTTAGGATATAAGACTTATCCTATGTAAAAATCCTCTCAAGAATTTAGCTAACAAGGTTAGTTGGGTCAACCTTGTTTGGAAAGAAATAGAGTTGTTACGCCTCAAACTATGTCATCTTGGACTGATGGAGTTTTGTAACATGTGATGAATTCCCAACAAGGTCATATTTGTTGATGTAGTATAAAAAGTGGATAAAAGGTGTGTTTTCTTAGGTAGGGGATATTTTAGGTAGTGAATTGCTTAGGAGAGTGTATAAGTGGGTTTTTATTACATAAATAATTAGACAAGAGTAGATTTTAGTGGTTTTAGGTAATGGTATAGGGGTCAACAATCCTAAAATTTTCTGAAGGTCTTATAATCCCTTTCTTATTGCAACCTTTAATTACAAGTAAAAAATATCAATAACTGATAAATTTTAAAAGTATTATGTGTATACATATGCCCCACTCAAAGCTCATTATGTGGCATGCAATTGTAAAATAGGATGGTACTTTGAGAAAGAGCATAGTAACACATAATAAAGAGCTATTGAATTATAATAAAACATATAAATTGAAATGATAATAATGAAATAATTGAAATAACTAAAAGTATCATATACATACCTTGAATTACCTTTATCATTGAATGATTGCCTTCTGTATTTGTAGTCTTGATTTTGGAGGGGTTATTAGCTACTTTGGAAAAACCCAAGGGATACAAAAATAAATAGAAAAATCAAAGAATCACATGGAGATCAAAATAAATGAACTTTGCGTAACTAAATAAATCACTTGGATAATTGATAAGATAGGGTGATAAATTCTAAATTATAACCAAAAGACCAAAGAAAAATGGATAAAATGAGAGTAAATCAAGTAACCAAAAATCCAAGGCTACTAAATAACTTAAAAACTCAAAAAAATGTACCTTAAATAATAAAATTAACAAACCAAATCAAATCAAAGACATATGAAATTGAAATAATAGATCCAACATCAATGTAAAATAAGTAACAAACCATACTTAAACAAAGATAGAAAAATAATATAAAGTATAACAACATTGATGAGTGAGAAGTAACAATCCAAACTCACTCAATAATGGAAAAAGGGAAATATAGAAATGGAACAAGATTATCTACACAAAGAGTGTCAAACAAGTTTATAATTAAAAATAAAATAAAAGTAAGGAAATTCGATAAGGATAAGACAATGGTGCAAATAAGTAATGCATAGTCTCTCAAAAATATATATTTTATTCTTAAGATAAATTAAACCAAAATAAAACTACTAATAACATTTTTTTAAGAAGAGATGAATAATATGGAATATAGAAGTTAGGAATCAAAATTAGAAACAAAATTTACAAGTCAAAGTGGAAAATGAAATAGGTTGTGGGGGAAACATAAGCAATACCAAGGTAGAAAATCTTTAACATGATCAAGACACTCAATTCAAGTTAGCAAAACAATAAAAATTGGACATTAAGGACTCTAAAGGACTTGCCTTAGCTACAAAAATTTGGGTTATTTATTGAATTATAAATGTCATCCCATGAAGGCTATATGCATGAAAATTAAAATGGACCTACCTTCTCCCAACATGCTCCCTATTCCTTAGGACCCCTTACATATCCATCAGTCTACTATGAAGATTGGGTACTTGCATGAGAAAATATTTAGCACTATGAATAATTCTGAGACATCCTATCCCATTCTACTAACCTACCACACCCCAATGGACCTTAGCTCTATTATGAGGCCAATTGTGGAGTTTGAGCTTCAACTAGAATTGATATGTGCTTGATAATCACATATTTTAGTGAGATTTGAGTTTTGATTTTATATATGACTTTTTATCATTTACTTTTGGTTTAAATTATTTATATTTTAACTTTTTGATATATTTTTCTATTCCTCCTCCATATGGATTCAAAAAACCAAACATGGGTGTAAAAAATGACTATCACTAGAAAACATAGACTTGGTAGCCAAATAAAAGACAATATAGGGCATGGTGTTTGAGAGTCTTATACTCACATGTTAAATAATAATGTTATATTGAATCCAAACTTAGTATCCCTAAAGTGAAATGAAAAATAGGGGAGAAGATGAGTGTGAACATGAAATGATTGAGTTACCTCAAATCACAAAAAATGTGACATTGTGAAAATGATACAATGATAATTGAGCATGACTCTATATCATAAGAAATGAGATAAGTATAGGGAATCATGAAAAAATAATTTGTTTAAATTTATTACCACAAAAGAAACATAACTGATTTTTAGAGTATGAAATCACAATCTTTAACCATTGCCTCAATTTCTAAGAAAAATGCCTAGTTTAAATATAGTTTAATAAATTTGTAAATTTTATAAGAAAATCATGGTCCTATCTAAAGTCTTACACTAAAAATCATGAAATATAAACCAAAGTAGGTGAAAATATGAAAAAAAATTAGTGTGAGGAAGGCTTGGTTCTATCCAAGGTCTTATATTAAAACTCATAAAAGAAAAAGCAAGTGAAAACTAGACTAAGTAATAAAATATGTTCATGAGGATGGTTAGGTCCTATCCACATTCTTATGATGTAACCCATGAACTAAATTAAAGTAATAAATATAGACTAAAGGACCCATGGTAGGAATTAAGGCTACTAAGAGTAATGTAAAGTTGTATATTAGAGATATTTTCAGGAAGCCTACAAGAATTGTTAGTATGTACAATATATGGAGGTATGTAGGAAATATGCAGAAGATACTTAATCACAATATTTATTTAATAATTAATCATTAGTGGGTTATTTGGAAATATGTCCTTAATTAGTTAGTAATATATAAGTACTAGGACTAAGGATGTGTTTTTCAAGGTAAGTACCTCACCTTTTTTAGAATACTTACCTTATTTGTCATGTGTAAAATTTAATTTTAGGACTAGGTCATAAATATTGAAAGTTTGTTTAGACTTTGACCTTTTTATTATAGTGTGTAATAATGCAAGATTTGTATTGGTAGTTATGTTTTAAAGCAACTATACATCACTCATTAAGGAAATCTAAATCATGGAAATATGCCTCATGTAATTCCTCACCAAAAATAATACCATGAAGATAAATATGTGGATATGATATCTCAGCTTCTAAAGATAAAATTGATTCAAAACCATATATTAATGAAAATGGCATTGCCCCAATAGCAGTATGTATGTTAGTACAATAAGCCCAAAGTGCAAGATAAAGTTAGAGATACTAATACATATGATATTAACTAATATTATTTTTTAATATATTTTTTAAATTTTATTAGTGTCTTTTTATATGCCATTACATTTAGAGTGATAGTATGTTGAGAATTTATGCATAATTTTGAATTTTGTGCATAGTCATTTCATATCTTTATTTTTTAAGCTGCCACCATTGTCAAAAATGATGGTACAATAAACTCCAAAATGAAAAATGATTTGATTGAGAATGAATTTAGAAATGGTAATACTACTAAAATTAACAAGAAACATGGATTCTACCCACTTGGTAAAGTATTCAATGGTAATGATAATGAACACATGACCATCTTGTGACCTAGGTAACTTACCAATGAGATATAATACCCACATAGAGAATGCTTAAGGAGACTCCAAGGTTTGGAGTTTGACTAGAGGGGAATGAATGAGATCATCATGAATTTGAAAAGGATTACACTTTTTAGAAAATTAGTGGCATATTATGAAAAAGTGTGCCAAAATTAACCCATACAAAATAATTTATGGGTTGTATCATGGTTGCTACAGTGACCACCACATATGCCCCCATGTGCTTGTTCAAGGAGAGTAGGAACTTCTTCTAAAATTACATAACATAGTAAAGTTCCTTCTACATTACATTAATATAGGGTGTTGTATCAAAGTGCATATTTTAATGTTTTTTTTGTGAATTCAAGTATTCTCATGAGAATCTACTTTTGGAGGGTAAGTATGATTCTCAATGAATTTAATTATGTTTTTGTATCATGGGATGTGTTGAATAGTAATAACCTCTATGTGATAAATTAGATAATAATTTTTATTTTGTAAATAAGAAGGTGAATTACCAATTTAAATAAGAAATTGAGAATCATGTAGAACTTGATGAGGGTGAAATATATATGTTGATGAAGTAAGACAATTAGCTATAACATTTTATTCTAGTTGATAGGTTCGATGGTGAAAGAGGCAAATTATTTGGCAAGTGTAGTGGAAATTTGATGATATGTTATAAGGTTTTTCAATTATACATTGATAATTTCCACTAATTTGATGTCATATGAGTTTTTATTCACCTAAAGTGTCTAGGTATGGGATGTCTAAATTGATTGCAACTTACATGCCTAGTATTAGAGCTTCATATTTAGCCATATTTTTAGTGACATCAAAAGTTAGTCCAAATGTGAGAGTTATGATTTTAAAATGTGGGTTGGTTAAGATACAACTTAACCCAACTCCTTAAATGTATTTGGCACCATATAAGTGAGGTGTCCAAGTGTATTCATGTAAGTTAATTTAACTTCTAATAATTCTTCAATGACTGCTTTAGATTTAGTGGTAGGAGGAGTAGGGTTAGTTTCTTCATGGTTATTTTATTTTAAATCAATAATTACATTATGAAAATAATATTTTAGTGATATTTATTGGTTAAAACCTTCAATATAAATAATTTATTCATTATGAATGATATCTTGAAGGTGGTTTATAACTAGCAGGGAAGCCATTATAAGTTTGTCTATGATGACTTATCCTTTGATATATTTTTATGTAATAATTTGAATGTCAAACTCCATATATAGGACCATCCATTTGATAATTATATCTACAAGTAATAAATATTTTGAGAAGTGGATCAAAATGGACAATGACATAAGTAGTTTGATAGAGTATATAATGACATTTTTTTAGTTGTGAAATAGATATTGATAAAATTACATTCTAGTTTTGTATAACATTTTTGATAATTGATTAAACCTCAGATAATAGAATAAATAATATTTTTGTAATTATTGCATAAATAATTTATGATGATATGGATAAGTTTGAACTAATTTCATAAGGGGAATTTCACAAGGCATTGAATTAAGTTCTTCCAAAACATTCCAATGGGATTTAGAGGATGAAGAGCTAACATGAGGTTTATGAGATATGGCATTTTTCATGGAATAGAAGAACTAGGTTAGAGTTCTAATTGTGAATGTGGTTCATCATTTGGTTCAAAATATATGAGTATATTATTTTTAATGTATTTAAGTAGTTGTTCATTAGTCAAATGTTTCTTAGGTTTAGTGACAAGATCCTTGTGAGCTAGTTTCCATCTATAGTTAATTTTTGATGCATTCACATATTGAGATTTGGTGTAATATTGGTCATAGTTAGCATCAATTTCAAAAATATTGTTATTTTAATGTTGTGTGTTAGAAGTAGAAGAAGATTTTTGAGGTTTAGAAGTTACTTTTTTAGTAACATATTTTTTTTTGGGAAGCTTTGAGATAATCAAGATGATGTAATTTAAATCATAGAATCATAGTCAAATGTATCCCCTAACATGAGAGAAATGGAAAATTTTACAAGTCCACTTCATGTTCCATGAGAATGATCCACAATATCATGAAACCAACAAATTTTATTAGGATCATACCATGAAGGTGGGGTTCTATTGTAGGTGAAGGGTTTAGATGGAGATAATAATTTCTTCATTTATGGTACAATTAATGGTGGGTGAGAAGCAAGTTGATTAGTTATTTTGACTATTCTTAATTTCATTTGAGGATTAACACTTGTAATTGCATTATTTAAAGTTTGAAAAGATTCCTTGGTTGAGCTATGGGTTGGCTCAATTTTTTTCATAAGGAAATATCATCTTTTAATTTGGTAAAAGATTCATTTAAGGTTTATGGAGAAAATTTTTGAGCCTTATATTAAAGGGAAAGTGTTAGAGAAATGATAAATAGTTTACAAAGATTATCATAAAAAATGTTGTGATCTTATTTATGAGCTAATGATTTCCATAATTTGATGAAAACAAGAGTTGATTTTTAGGGTGATTGTCTAACATTGATAAAATGACTAAGACAATGTTATGGAATATCATTGTTAAAATTACTTAACTAAGGCATCGACCAAATCTTTTAATTATGAGATAGAATGTTTAGGTAATTAATTATACCATTATAAAAACATCTCATGTGAATTTTTTGACTAAAAGTTTTGTATTAGTAAAGGTATTTGTTTGAACCCATTCCTTGTAGATATTTCTAAATGCCTTAAGAAAAGATGTAGGGTCTTTAGTTCCATCATATTTAATAGCTAGAGATATGTTTCCAATATCAATGGATACAATGAAAGGAGCTAAAGGTTTATTTTAAAGATTTTTAAGAATATTTTTATGCATAATAGGTTGGATAATTATATTCCCATTGGCATATCTACGAGGAGGAGGGATACAATTTTGGTTATTTTTAGTCATGATAAGAGGAGGTTGATTAGTATTTATCAGGAAAGTATTTATTGATCCAATGGTATTGAGTAATTTTATATAGGAAACTATCTTAAAAAGTGTGAAGTGGATGAGAACCATCTAGATCATAATTTAGAGTGATTTGAGAAATGTTACAATTAATATAATTAGATTAGGTATGGGAATAAATTCACCATAAGAGATTATCCTCTTAGGTGTCTAGGGTGTGTAAGAAATATCAACCCATGTATAGTATAAATGGGTTAAGGTTATCAAAAATGATTTTAAAAGGTGATTTCATGATGTTAAATAAGGTAAAATAAAAGATAAAAATGTGTAGGTTGTATTTAGGAAAGAGTTTATAGAAATAAAATAAATTGGATAGGAACTGGACTGGATTGGGTAAAGATGTTTCAGGTTTGAAAAATAACTATGTTGTCTAGCTAGTACATAGTTAGGTAGGTCGATGTAGTTTGAATAGGAAAAAGACCAGACTAAATATAAACTATGTTGGTTAGTAGGTATGAAGTTAAATAGGTCAATGTAGTTGATCATAGAACTAGAAAATATTATACAACTAAAAGATAACTAAGCTATAAAACATATACAAATTCTAACAGTTTTATGTAATTAGGAAGGTATGATAACATAAAAATATGAAATTAGATTAGGTTAAGCTAGTTGATCTAGTTGGATAAATAATAAATAGAACAATCTATAATAGACTACATCGAGCTAGTTGAAGAAGTTATATAACCTAAGAAAGATTTTAAATGGTATGAATCTAGATGATTTAGTTATAAATACATAAAATAAAGCTAAGCACATAGACAACTAGTTTGAGCTAGTCGATCTAGTTGTAACATACATCACAAAACTTGTATCAATGATGGATAATAAAAGTCTAAAACATAACATAGAATAACAAATAATAAGTAACAAGAATTTAATCTAACATCTAATTAATTTTTCAAAAATAATATCAAGAATTTTTACTAAAGGTTTTGATTATAAGTGTTAGTTTCCAAAGATACTTGCTTATTCATTGAATAGTGTTGGCCCAATGTTTCAGAGCACTGACTATGGAGGAAGTATTACTCCCATATCCCACTAAACTTGATTTCAAAGGTAAGCTAGAAGTAGCATCTTGGTTATAACTACTAACTGATTCACCACACAATCAAATGAATGGTTGGATTCCTAAGGTTCAACAAAGAGGGAAATCATAGGCATTCTTGAAATATCATGAGGTATGTGGAAATTAAATACTATGTTTAGATATGTACTATGGCTATAAGTATTGGGGAAAGCCCCTCATACCATGATATCTATAAATGATAGATAAGTATTTTAAAAAATTTATCGAGTAGACCTTCATGTTAGTAGCTAAGTAGTTTTAAAATTACTGGTACATAGTTTCTAGGGAAAGCCAAATAAAGTGAAAAAAGTGGAAATCAATATTTCAAAATCTAAGTTACAAATTTTGGAAAGTAAATAAATAGTTAGCCAACTAAAATTAAAGTGAGTTTAATTACTATCCAATGTAGGTTAATTTTCATTGCTTGTATCAAGAAGTAAAGTAAATAAAATAAGGTTGAATAGGTTAATCAAGTCAGACAAATAAAACATAATGAAGTCAAGCTGGTCGACTTTGCCTATTACAAAAATAGCCTAGAATAAACATAGTCAAGTAGGTCAACTCATCCTATTATAGAAATAGTCTAGAATAAATTTAGTCAAGTAGGTTGACTTAATTTTTGGGTATAAAATAGAAATATGATTAGGATAAGTTGAAAAAATGGTAAAAATAGTATTGAACTTAACTTCTAGCTAAAAGGTAAGAAAATAGTGTTACTTAAAAATTGATAAAGTGAAATTACTAAGTTGGTTAGAGTGAACCTGGTAGATAAGACTAAGTTGACGAGGTCGATGTAGTAGTTTTTCTTAAATATGTTGAATTTTTATTTTGAATTGGGTCATCCAAGAGAGTGTTTGAACATGTAAAGGTAAAAAAATAATATTATTAAACATAGGTAAACTAGTCAGTACCTAAAATATCAAGAAGATTATAAATGACCCTAGTATCATAGAGAAGTAAGATAATGTTTAGGGTAGGTTAGGTACTGAAAAAATTATAGTTTCAACCTCCTAAATAGGAAAAATAACACTTTGAAGCTCTTTTGGGTACTTTTACAACCTTAGGGAATCAATTATCAATTATAAATAGGTTTTAAGTGTCTCTTGGGCTACCTAACATCATTTCCTAGCTTTGGACCAATTTTCATTTCGAAATGATACTCCAGACACCTTTTCTCCTCACTCGCTACCTTCATAAGCTCAAAAAGGCAAAATTAAAGTGGATGGTATAGCCAAGAGAGAAAGTGAGGAGATTAAATGTTGGACATTTTTATGGGTCCTAATTATATTCAAATAGAGGCATTGGTTTGAATAATTACGTCTTATTATTTATGAAAATTTACTAAGAGTGGTATCAGGTCATTATGGCCTATCCATCTGAGAAGGGTTTATTATTGCACCTATTTCTCTACTTCAAAAATATATGGAGAGGAATGGCTTTGAGGTATGTTTTTAGAGGTGATGCATCTACATTTCATAGAGGTTTAATAATCCAACTCATCTCTATGAGGTGCCTTCACTTGAAGGAAGAATGTCTTGATCAATAGGTCATTCTAGAGAATCCTACTACAAGTTTGGTTTTCTCTGCACCACTCATGAAATATACTTAAAATCCATGGAATTAATGTGTTTTGTTTGAAATTTATCTCTTTCTCCATAATCTCCAAGTGAATTTCTTATTGGGAGACTTGTACAATATTTGGATGATCTTTACAGGTATGAACTTCATTTTGGTTTGAATAAAAATAAGTAACGTCATTAATCCACAAGAGGGACAATTTTGAGCTATTGGTTTGTTTAATAATGGTGAACATGATCCAAATTTTCATCTTGAGCAAGTTCATAAAGTGTTTCAAGCACTTATAGGCCTTCAAGTCTATCAACTTGTATTAAGGGACCTAAATCCATGTTAATAACATCTAGATAACAAGGAGAGGTAAGTGAAACCTCATCCAAACTCACAAATCTCATCAAAATCATGACATACCATCAAGAGACTCCATTGTCAATGCTCAATACTCCATAATCTATACATAGTTTATACACCCAAAGGACATGTGTGAAGGAGTGAGTAATGTTTGGCAACATGTTTCCATGACTATTGAAAAGGAGTCTAATGATAAATATTCTCAAGGAAAAGTAATGCAATACAGATGGTTGACAAATAGGAGAGTTGATTTCAAAAGTGTGCACATAGTCAATAAACACCTACAATCCATACAAGACCATTCAAGTGTGTTGGAATTGATAGAAATGTTTTTCTTAAGCTCTATGAACCTTTGAAGGATTAATAAGGAAGTGTGTGATGGTTTGATAGGGTGAAAAGCTCAGAACTCAAAGAGATCAAGGAAGTGTTTTGTGTAGCCTTAAGTAGTCATTAAAGACCTATAGGCCCCAAGCTTTTAGGTACTATTTTGGACCAAGTTAACATAAAACTAGCACTAGAATAAGCTCAAATAGAAGATTCAACCTTAAGGTAGATGAATACAGGTGTCACAAACCTTGAAGAAGCCACTAGGTCACTCACATTTAATAAGACAATGGACTAAGCAAATAGTCAAAAAGCATCTATAGTACCCTATATAGAAAATACATTTATGAACAAATAGGAGTTGGTTTGAAAGTGACATCAATGTGTTAACATACCCTATAAGTAATGACATTAACCCTTATCAAGAGTTATAATCCTTCAATTATCATTGTAATGGACAAAATTTTAGTTTCCAAACCTACATACAATCTATAGCCCTAATGAAAATCTATAATCCATATAGACTAGTAGGTGAGTTAAATGTTCATATACTAAATAATTTTGAGTCATTATATTTGAAAGTGTTGAAACCATTTTAAAATTTTAATAAATTTTAAGGAACAATAGAAGATGGTATGTGAGAATATGATAAGTATGCAATCTTGAACCTAAAAGGGAATCTGCAGGCCTACCTAGAAGGACAACTCAATTGCATACTTAAAAAGAATGGTAGTGTGTGTTTAGAGGTTAATTTAAACTATATTAGAACTTAAATTAAGTCCATGGAGAATCATCAAGTATTATTTAAGAGGATCATGGATGGAAGGTAAGGTCTAAAACACCTGATACAATCAAGTAGCCCTAAAATAGGCACCTACAAGTTAATACTAGAAACTTAGTTATGTTCATAGCTATATCAAATATCAGAGCATGTTTTGAAGTGTTTAAAATCACTTTAGTATCTAAAAAAATTTCATAAACTTGGATAAATTTAGTGACATGAGGGTGAGGTCTAGGTAAGGAACACAATCATGAGCCCTAATGTGCTACTTATAGTCTTGTGTCAAGATTATCTCCCTAAAGAGATGAATAGGGGTAGTAGTGTTGGGAAATGTTCTTAAAGCCTACCTGATACCACAAATTAGATCTAATAATCATTGAAGAGGTTAAGACTAGTGTAAGGTTTAGACCTTGATACCCTACATTCAGTCATGATTATCACCTACAGGTGGCTAATCAGAATTAGATTGGTCTCAAGACCAAAGATGAAAAATTATATCCTATATGAGGTGTTTTGACCCAATTGGGATCTTTAAGAAATATTTAGATCATGTATAATGTCATTGAGGTTAGAATATGGAGGTCTTAAAATACCTAACATGGTCATAGGCTCTAAACCTCACCCATAGGCTTTTAGTGATAGTTGGCCCAATTTTAACCTAAAGAAAAAGAGATGAGGTATGTGGAAAAGCACTGAGCACATCTTGAAACTTGAATTTAGTTAAAAATATATTTAATAGGTCATTAATGGAAATGATAAGGCCCTAAAACACAAGGAACACAGTCAAGATGCCTAAGAAACCCTGCACATAAGCTATAATCTAGCCATGAAAATAATTTGAGTTTTGAGAGTCCTATAGGTGAGACGATGCTTGAAATTTGGTATAGATGGTGGTAATGACTTGAAAAATACTTCCATGGTCTCCTTAATGTTAGATAAATAGTGTAAGTACTAACTATTTTGTCTAAGACCTTTCCCACTCCTTGGGCAAGGGACAATCAAGAGACTTGGGAGTCCACTTGAGCTCAACGGCATAAAACAAGTTTTCATAACTTATGGGGGGATATTGAGGAAAAATACAAACATGAAAAATGTTTCCATTCACCTTTAATATGGACTCAAGCTTAGGTTTTCACTCCAATTCCATTGAGGGTTAGTAAAGAGAAGATAAGATCTTAACCTTAAGTACCCTAATCCATGTACCAATTGCATACATAGGCATAATGAAAACTTATAGAGAATTTTTAATCATGGAGATGGATTTTTTAGAGGTCTATGATCTTCTCATAGAAGTGGGAAATATTTTTGGTATCCATAACTTAAATTAGACCTCTCTTGGGCTTGATAAACACTAAGTAAGCCACTCGAAGAGCAAATTTAGATGTTTATACCATTAATAAAACTTTTCATGGGAGTATGATACTTTTATAATATTTTAAGGGGTCTATTAATAAGGTTTTCCAAATGGAAGGAGTTCATTTAATTATATATTCTTTATGAATAATTGTTAAGACCCCAAATAGGTCTTAAACCTCTCTTAAACCCTGTTAGTGATCAATCATGGGAAAAAGAGATCAAATGAATATATAATTACATATTTTTTTATTTAAACCTATTTAATGTTGTTGAGAACTGAAAGTAAGATACTAAAATGTACTTCACTTGTATGAACTACTATAGATATTGCCCAAAATAACCTATTTCTACATGTTTTTGGTGGTTTTAAGGTGTTCTAAGAAGGGGAGAGTTACCCAATCATGGGATGAGGTCATTTGGGACTTTTCATTGCTATTAAATTTTTTAAAATGGCACAAGAGATTATGGAGGTCATAAAACTAGGCCCATTTTTTAAGGTAGTCTTAGACATGCTCAAAATGAGACTAGGTGGTAAAGCCATTTCTTGGTTTGCATAATTTCACAAGGTATTTGGACCCCAAAATTGACATGTATGTTAGTTATAAAATATTTAAAATTAATCACATGATTTTTGGTTATTTCACATGTGTGATAGAAGTCTATAGAAATAAAATAGGGTCTTAAGCAAGGATGCCTAATTGAAGCCTAATTCAAGAGAGAGAAAGGTAGAAAAAATGGGTTTACACTCAAAGTCTAAATATGAAATTTTAAATAGAGATATAATGCCAAAAAATTTCCTTTAAAATTCCCTTATTTTTTCAATATAATTTCTACAAATCCATACACAAGGAGGTTTAAAGGTAAAAAGGGCTACAAGGAAACTAGGCCTAGTGAAGGCTTAAGAAACAAAACAAGTTTTTGGGAATTGTTCCAAAAAAAATGGTTTGTTTAATGAATAATAACATATGTTATGACCAATTATATGATTTTTTAATTTAAATAAGATGCACTTGATTTTTGGGCTGATTGGACCAAACTAGGCACGGGAAATGAAGAGTTATAAGACACCTATGCACATGAATGATGGAATGGCAGGTCAAAGGAGTTTATTAAATAATTTTAGATGTTAAATGAGTTTTTTAATATAAATTCAAGGAAAATTAATTGTTTTAAGTTTCATTTTTCGCTCATTTCATGTAAAGAAAGGTAGTTTTCAAGGAGCTAGTCAAGGTGTCAAAAAAGTTTGTAACTCCTATGCCACTTGGAAGGTTGTAGCTACTTTAAGAGTGAGACACATCTAATTGGAGGTATATTATACTATATAATAACTCATTTTATGGTTTTAACTCTCATTTATTCTCTTCACTCATTCTCTACTATGACCCTCTCTCTTTCTCTTCACCATTCTCTATAAGATTAACCACTTTTGTCTAAGTTTAAAAGATCCACACATTGTGTATTGAAAATCTTTGTAAAAATTGATACTTGTACTTGAATATTGAATTGAATTAAAGATGTAAATTTTACTTATATCTTTCAAAGAGTGATTTTGAGGATGTTATATTGATGAATGTTTAGTGATAGTCATATCCTTTGCATTTGTCCTTCATGTTTCATGCCTTATGCAAGTTTTCTAGCTTTCATAGGTCATATGAAGTGTTATAATTTTTTGATTTGTTTATGAAATTTATATATCATTATGTTTTACATTATCACCTCTTGGTTAATCATCCTATTACTCCTATAATCATCTAAACCTTCATATTGAAGCATTAGTGTGATAGGGGTTGTTTAAAGTAGCATAATCATATTGTAAGTTCATATTTCATAGTGAATATTTAACAAGATAAGGATTTCATGTTTGTTACATCACCTCCAATTTTTTTATTTATATTATTACTCTTCTTTCCCTTTTCCATGTCAAATCAGGTGGTACAATATTAGTCTAGGTGTTGTATTTTGGGAGCTAGCCCAAAATCTAGAGGTTTGACTCACTTAGAGGTCACCCATAGCCTAGATTCAATCCCATTGCATAGATCAAGTTGAGAGGGATTGAATTACCCTCTCATAGGGTGAAATTTTAAGCTATATCAATTTTCTCATGCCTGGTAGGACATAAAATATAAGAGCCTATCCAATATAGATACTAGTCTTGGCATTATTGCAGTTGTAGCAACCTTCTTTATGCAACATTTGGAGACTCTAAAAGGTTTTAAACTTCTATTTATTAATCTATTATCCTAATTTCATGCTAATGTTGACCACAAGATCAAAATTTAAAGCTATCCCTTTTGAATTCTTTGAATCACCTTTGTATTCATACAAGAGAAATAAATTTCTTCACACTCTCCCATACACTAAGTCACCTAAAAGGATGATCTTTATTATATATTATCTAAGCTATCTTAAGGCTGATAACATGGATATAAATCTATCCTTTGTTTCCTTCAATGTTAATTCTCCTTTGAACCTTAAACAATATGATGATACTCTAATGGTTTCCTTCAAAAGTGTGCCTTCAATGGAGAGACTTCTCTTACCCCATTGAACATATTAGAGACATGGTTGGAATTTGTAACATTAAAAACATCACACAAGAGAATATATCAATCAAGTTATTGGTAATTAGTTTCAAAGGTAAGGCTTTTGAATGT
Organism: Torreya grandis; assembly: GCA_037957365.1. Classification (NCBI taxonomy): domain Eukaryota; kingdom Viridiplantae; phylum Streptophyta; class Pinopsida; order Cupressales; family Taxaceae; genus Torreya; species Torreya grandis. The sequence continues at coordinate 528,802 of JARHVA010004787.1, forward strand.
TATAGGACATTAGGCCCCAATTTAATTGATTTATGGGATGATTTGGTAGACAAATAGAGTAAGAGGTTTGAAGACAAAAGTGATAATTTATCCTTGGTTAAGTAATTGAATACCATAAAGAGAGCCCCTAATGAGTTCATGTAATATTTCAATGATAGGTTTCAAAAAAAATGGGATATAATATAAATCCTAGTAAAAACCACCACAAACTATGATTTTCTCTACTATTGCAAGGTCTTAAATAGTGATATTGGTGTTATGATTTAATCAATGGGTGGGAAAACTCTACCAAATGCATATGAAATTTTTATACTAGCTAAGAATAACTTGATCCAAGATAGAAAACTTGTTCCTAGGCATCCCATGCCTTTTTTTCTTGATGTGCAAGCTCCCATACCCACCATTGCTCCTATCCCCACACCCAAGCATAAACAAGGTGCCCCAAGTCAAAAAAACAAGAAAAAAGAAGATGTGATTAAGACTCTTAGATAATAAGTACAAGATATTAAGAGGTAAAAATAACAATAGAAATGGAGGTCTTATCAAGGTCCTTTCTAGCCTTATCAATCCTATCAAGCTCCTAGATAAACTTTTGAAGGTCATTACCAAGGACAATGGTAACTAAATTAAGTAAGTCAACCTAATGGAACAAATTAGAATGCTCCTTCTACTTCCAAGGAACCTTGATGGACAAAACCTCATGACCCTTCCACTTATGCAAATGAAGCATTCAATCAAGCCTATATGGCTCAATGGGGAACAATGCCTTCCATGACTCAAGAAGAGATGCCTAATGGAGGAAAGACTAATTATTGGGATGCTCAATAAAAAAATTCCATGATGAACTACTATCAAGATGACTCATGTGTTGTCAGCTTTCAAGGAAATCTCAATATTGATCCAAGTTACATAGTTACAAATACAAGGTCAAATAAGAGAGTGGTTGAGGAAGTTCAAGGAATAATTAATGGTCCAAATGTAATCTCTCAATATTACCAAGGATCAAGTACATAAAATACAACCTTTATGAATCAAATAAATCAAAAAACTCAAAATTTTAAATCTTCTTTTATACCTACTCCTCTACATCAAATGACACAAACTAGTGGTAGTGTTTTGGATCCCAAAGTTGGCATCTATCTTATGAATATTATGGAGAAAATGAATAAGGTTCATGTAATCATTCTAATGTGGGAAACACTATCCATACCTAGTCAAATAAGCTTTCTCTAAAATGATCTCTCCACACTTAATACATCATCTAGGTAGCCTAATGAAAGAGGGGTAGTTATGACCAATGAAGTGAAGACCAAAGATGAGAAGTGAATGAAAACTAAAAGAAAAGATAAACCTCCTAATTTATACCTCTCTATTATCATTGGAGATGCACTGGTTCATAATTTTATAAGTTATAGAGGAGAAAGTAGCTCAATCATGCCAAAGAAATTAGTGGATAAGCTAAAATTAAAGTATGAACAAATTCAAAGGGAGAAATACAACTTGATGGATCAACTACAAAAATAGTTTTCATGATCAAAGGTTTGAAATTAACTCTTCATATTTGTCTGACTTTATCTATCTCCCAAGATGTAGTGGTTGTTAATGTGACACCTCACTTTTCTCTTTGATTTTCAAGAGAATTCACCACCAAGATTGGGGGATACTTAACTTTAGATTGCTCCTATATGGAATTTAAGAATAGATATGGTGATAAGGTGACTATCAAATATGAACCTTTAGCCAATTTTCATGTGGATCCTTATGTATCAAATTCATCTAAGATGAATTGCACTATTATTGATGAGAGAAATCAAGATAATGATAAATAACTAGTTGCACCTTTAGATGGGATACTTGATCTCTTTCTAATTGAGTATGGTGTTAACACATATGAACATGATCCCTGTACTTTTCATTGAAGGGATAAACCATGGCACATACATCATTCATGATGAAAGTGATGAACATTCTAAGGTAAGCCTTGATGATATTTTTAACAAGATATTGAGGGTAACTATCTTATTAATATGTATGATGATTATGAGTTTCAAAGTGTGATGGACCATGAAAATGTCAAGGATAACACAATTATGCCTTCTTAAAATGAATAATTTCATAAATGTGATAGTCATTAAGAATAGGATGATTTATGGTAGTATTTCCATGTCATAGAACAAGAGTTTAAGAAAATGAGTAAGGCATCCCTTCCTCAAAATAAGGATGAGATTGAGAGTAAGGTCATTGATGGACCTATTAAACATGATAAAGAGGTTCAAGTCACTATCAAGTAGGATATAATATTAGGAGAGTTAAATCAAACTAAGGATGAAGTGTTTGTGGTTGAGGATTAAACTAAACCTAAATTTGATGTTGAACCACTTGCAGAGATGGTGGTATAGTAAGAAGATAAACATGATATCTATAAACATCTAGAACATCATGGTTTAGAGGAAGGTGAAGTTGAGACAACTTTCATGGTTCCCAAGGAACAAAATTAAGAGCATAAAATGATTATCAATGAGATCAAGTAGGATAAACTATTAATAATTCCTAATGGAAAACTAGGAGGACCATTTCATGGAGTTATAAGTGGTCAACTTACAACTAGAAGAGGCCCTGTGATTGGTAAGTCTTTTGATCATATTCACATGCAATTTTTTTAACAAGCATCCATCATATGGAGACTTACTAGCATGGAGCATATGTAACTCAAAGAACATCCTTTTTAATCCTAGTTGAAGTAATAAAATTGGTTCCATCATGTCAAATATGTTTTGAGGTCTGTATATATTAGGTTAAATGTATTGTTTTGTGTCTTTTATGTGTGTTTTTACTAAATTCTTTGATGCATAGTGTGTTTCCTTCTTGTTGTGTGTTTTGTGTGGTGTTTTTATTTTTATCATCTAGTTTTAGTTTGTTTCCAACGTAGGTGTCAAGTTGTAATTTTAGATTTATCCCATTTCCCAATGGAAAGATAAGGCCACTGATCCATTAGCATTGAAGGAATGTTACCCTATGAATCACCAAATTATTGACCAAATTTTGACCCCAAGTTAAAATAGGTCAACCCTTTTAAATTAAAAATTTTATAGGGTGGTCATATGTCTTTGTCATGGTCTATAATGGTCCTTAAGAATCACATATGGTCATGTGTGCCCTTCTTTAGCCTTCTCCAAGTTCTTGTCCTATGAACACTTGTCTAGTCTAAGAGGTCAATTACAAGGTCTTTTTGTGTCAATTTTTTTCAAAGGTTTAATATAGTTCAAAGTCATTAAAAAATGTTGTTTGAATGTTATTAATGTCATCCTATCATGATCTAACCTTTATTTCTCTCTTAAATGTAAAAAAATGTCAATTTGGCCACCTTTTGGCCCATTTAGAGGAATGGGATTTACCACTTCAAGAAGAGACCATTTAAAGAATATTCCAAACCCCTTAGTGTTAGAGAGAAGTCATAGAATGTTTAGGTTCAATTAGGTACTAATAAACTTGTAGTTTCAAACTCCCAAATAAGAAAACTAACACTTTCAAGCACTTTTAGGAATTCGTACGACCTTGGATAATTATTTATTAGTTGGAAATGGTTGGAAGTGTCTCTTGAGATCCCTCACATAATTTACCAACATTAGACTAAGTTTCAAATCAAACTAATACTCCAAACACCTTTTCTCCTCCATCACTATCTTCACAAGTTCAAAAAGGAAAAATTAAAGTGGATGGTATGACTAGGAGAGATATTTAGGAGATAAAACTTTGGACATTATTTTAGGTCCTAACTATCTTCAAATTATTGGCATTAGTTTGTATAATTATGGATTATTATTTATTAACAATCGCTAAGACTGACAGTAGGTCACTATTTCCCATCCATCTAAGAAGGGTAAGTTCTTGCACCTATTTCTCCACTTCATGAATCTATGGAGAGGAATGGTTTTGAGTTATGATTATAGAGTTCATGGATCTCAATTTCATGTTGGTTTCATCAACCAACGCATCTCTATGATGTGCCTTCACTTGAAGGAAGAATTTCTTGATGAACATGTTATTATAGTGAATCCTAATACATGTTTGGTTTTATCTTCATGGTGGTCACTCTCAGAGCTTTGTAACACTCCATAACTCATTAAATATATTTTAAATACATGGAATTAATGTGTTTTATTTTTAATTGATCTATTTTTATAGAATATCTAAGTGACTTGCTTATTGAGAGACTTTTATGGTATTTAGATGATTTTTCCAAGTCTTTTTTTTTTTTTTTGATTTGAATAGAAATAAGTAACATCATTGGTCAATAAGAGACACTTTTTAGCTATTGGTTTTTGGAAGAATGGGGAACATGATCCAAATTTGCATCTTGAGCAAGCTCATGACAAGTCTCAAGCACTTATAAGCCTATAAGTCTATCAACATGTATAAGAACATATGCATAACATGGAGAGGTAAGTTAAAGCTCATTCAATTTCACAAATATCATCAAAATCATGACACACCATCAAGAGACTCCATTGTCAATGCTCAAGACTCCATAGTCTATACACAATCCATACACCCAAAGGATAGGTGTGAAAGAGTGAGAAATGTTTGGAAACAAGTTTCCATGAATGTTGAAAAGGAGTCAAAGGATACAATCTTATCAAGGTAAAGTAATGAAATGTAGATGGTTGAGAAATAAGAGAGTTGCTTTCAAAAGTGTGCACATAGTCAATAAACACCTATAGTCTATATAAGACCAGTCAAGTGTGGTGGAATTGATAGAAATTATTGTATTATGCTTTATGAACCCTTGAATGATTAACAAGGAAGTGTATGATGTTTTGATAGCGTGAAAATATTAGAACACAAATATCTCAAGGAAGTGGCTTGTGTAGCCTTAAATATTCATTGGATACTTATAAGCCTCAAGCCTGTAGGTCCTCTTTTAGACCAAGTTAACATAAAAATAACACTAGAATAAGCTTAGATAGAATATTCAATCTCAAGGAAGATGAATATAGGTGTCATAAACATTGAATAATCCACTAGGTCACTCATAGTTAAGAAGATAATGGACTGAGCAAATAGTCAAAAATAATCTACAAGACCCTATATGGACTGTACATCCATGATCAAATAGGAGTTGGTTTGAAATTGCAATCAATATGTTATCAGACCTTGTAGGAAATTACATAAACCCAAATCAAGAGTTATAATCCTTCAAGCATCATGGTAATGGACAAAAGTTTAGTTTCCAAACCTACATATAATCTATAGCCCTAATGAGCACCTACAGTCCATACAGACTAGTATATGAGATAAAGGTACATATAATGAATAATTTTGAGTCATGTTTAAAAGTGTTGAGTGTATTTGGGAATTTTAAGCAAGTTGAAGGACCAATAGAAGATGGTAAGTGATAATGTGAGAAGTATGCAGTCCTGACCCTAAAAGAGAATCTACAAGCCTACTTAGAAAGACAACTCAATTACATAATTAAAGAGAATGGTAGTGTGTTTTTGGAGGTTAATTTTAATTATATTATAAATTAAAGTAAGTACATGGAGAATCATCAAGTATTATTTAAATATCATTTATGGAAGGTAAGGTCCAAAACACTTAATATAGTCAAGTATCCCTAAAATAGGCACCTACAGGTTACTACTAGAAACTAAGTTATATTCAGACCTAGATTAAATACCAAATCATGTTTGAAATCACTTTGGTATCTAAAACAAGTTCATGAATTTGGAGAAAGTCAGTGACATGAGGGTGAGGTCTAGGTAATGAACACAGTCATGAACCCCAATGTGATATTTACAGGCCGATGTTAAGATTAGTTCCCTAAGGAGATGAAGAGGGGAATTAATAGTGGGAAATAATATTGAAACCTACCTGATACTTCAAATCAGATCCAAGAATTATTGAAGAGTTTAAGACCAATATAAGGTTGAGTCTTTGATACCTTAAATTCAGTCATGATTCTTGATTGTCACCTACAAGTGGCTAATGAGAATTAGATTGGTCTCAAGACCAAAGATGAAAGAGAAGAAAATGTATGAGGTTTTTGGACCTGATTGGGATATTTAAGAAATATTTATAGCATGGATAAGGTCACTAAGGTGAAAATATGGAGGTTTTAAAACACCTAACATAGTCATAAGCTCTAAACCTCACCCATAGGCTAGTAGTGATAGTTGGTCCAATTTTAACATAAAAAAAAGGAGATGAGATCTATGGAAGATAATTGAGTACATACTAAAAATTAAACTAATTTCACAACCTATTGAAGAGGTCAATAATGATACTGATAAGGCCCTAAAACACAAGGAACACAATCAAGATGCCGAATAACCTTACACACAAGCTACAGTCTAGCCATGAGAAGAATTTGAGTTTTAAGAGTCCTATAGGTGTGACCATGCCTTGAAATTTGGTAAATATGGTTAAAATGACTTGAAAAATACTTCCATATGATCCATGAGTTTAGAAAAATAGTGTAAGTAATCACTATTTTGTCTTATACCTTTCCCACTCCTTGGGTAAGGGACATTCAAGAGATTGAAGAGACTACTTGAGATGAAGGGCATGAAAAAAATTTATAGACATTATGGGTGGATATTGAGGAAAAATGAAAAAGGTTTCCTTTCACCTAGAGTAAATACTCAATCTCATGTTGCACTCCAACACCCTTGAAGGCTAGAAAAGAGAAGATAGGCTCTTAACCCTAAGTACCTTGATTAGTCTACCAGTTCCATATAGATGGGTAATTAGCACTTATAGAGAATTTGTAATAATGGAGAGGGAGTTTTAATAGGTTTTTGATCCTCTCATAGTATTGGGAAGGAGTTTTGAGACCCAAAACTCAAAGTAAACCTCTCTTGGGATTGAGAAACACTAAGTAAACCACCTGAATAGTAACTTTAAATGCTCATACTGTTGCTCACACTTTTAATGGGAGTTCAATAATTTTGGAATAGTTTAATGGGTATACTAATAAGGTTTTCCAAGTGTAAGGATGTCATTTAATGATATATTCTTTATGAATAGTCATTAAGACCCCAAATATGTCTTAAACCTCTCTAAAACCTTAATAGTGACCAATCATGGGGAAAAGAGCTCAAATGCATATATAATGACATATTTTTATATTAAAACCTCTTGTATGTTTTTGGGGACTCCAATGATTCTATTCACATGTACTTCACTTGTATAGACTATACAAAATAACCCATTTTGCATGTTTTTGGTGTTTTGTAGGTGTTATGAGAAGGTGAGAACTTCACAATCATGGGATGAGGTCATTTGGTACTTTTTATAGATTTTAAAATCCAAAAAATTCCATAGGATATTTTTGAGGTGATCAAACCAGGCCCATTTTTCAAGGTAGTCTCAGATAGGCTCAAAATGAGACTAGATGGTAAGGCCATTTCTTAGTTTGCATACTTCCATAGGGTATCAAGACCCAAAAACTGAAATAAATATTGTTTATGGAATAGTAAAATTTAATCACATGATTTTGGGTGATTTCACATGTGTGGAAGAAGTTTGGAGAAAGAAAATAGGGTCTTAAGCAAGGAGGCCTAATTCAAGAGAGAGAAAGTTATAAAAATGGGTTTCCACTTAGAGTCTAAATATGAAATTAGACATGGAGCTATAAGGAAATCTAGGGTCCTATAATATTCAATTATTTTTTCAAGATAATATATTAAACTCCCTACATAAATAGGTTTACAAGTAAAATGGGCTACAAGGAATTTAGACCTAATGAAGGCCTAAGGAGTAAAATGGGTTTTTGGTAGTTGGTCCAAGAATAAAAATGGGTTGTTTCAGACTTGATAACATATTTTAAGACCACTAATATAGTTTGGAAGAGTTTAAGAAGATGAACTTGAGTTTTGAGCCACTTCGACCAAACTAAGAATGAGAAATGAAGAGTTACAAGACACCTATGAACATGAATGATGGAATGGTAGGTCAGAGGAGTTTATTAAGGCATGTAAAATGTTTAATGAGCTATTTTAGATAAGTTCAAGGATAATTATAAATTTTAATGTCCATTTGTCACTCTTTTCATGTAATGAAGGGTAGTTTTTAAGGAGTTAGTCAAGGTGTCAAGGAAGTTTATAACTCCTATGCCACTTGGAAGGTTGGAGTTGCTTCAAGAGTGAGACACATGGCCTTGGAGGTCTATTGGACTATCCCATAACTCCTTTTCTAGTTTTAATTCTTATGGAAACTTATCACTCCTTCTCTACTGTGCACTTCTTTCTCTCTCTCTCTTCATCATTCTCTATAAGAGCAACCATTTTTGGCTAAGTTTGAAAGATCCACACATTGGTTATGTAGAATCCCTACCAAAATTGATACTTGTAATTGATTATTTAAGTGAATTAAATATGTATGTTCTAGTTATATCTTGAAAAGAGTTATTTTGAGGATGTTTTATTGATGAGTGTTTAGTGATAGTCATATCCTTTGCATTTATCATTCATATTTCATGCCTTATATAAGTTTTTTACCTTTCACAGGGCATATGAAGTGTTCTAATTTGTTTGATTGTTTAGATAGTTGTTAGGCCATTAGTGCTTCCATTATAACCTCTTGTTTAGTCATCCTATTACTCTTTCAATCATCTAAATCTTCATATTGAAACACTAGTGTGATAAGGGTTGTTTAGAGTAGCATAATCAGATTGTAAGTTGACATTTCACACTGCATCTTTAACAAGCTAAGGATTTCATGTTTAGTACAACACCTCAAATTTTTTTGGTTAGATTAGTAATCTTCTTTCCCTTTTCTAGGTTAAAGTAAGTGTGTAGTAATAGTCTAGGTGTTTTATTTTGGGACCTAGCCAAAAATATAAAGGTTTGACTCAATTAGAGGTTACCCACAACCTAGATTCAATCCCATTACATAGCTCAAGTTGAGAGGTATTGAATCACCCTCTCATAGGGTGAAATTTTGATCTATAATAGTAATGATGTGCAAATGAATGATCCTATTTATATAAATTAAGTTAAGAGGGTATTTTTCATTAAGGATTAACCGTAAACCCTCTTGGGAATTTAGATGACAAGGTCAATTGAGTCAACTTTGTTTGGTAGGAAATAGAGCCATTAAGCCTTGATCTATGTCAGCATGGGCTAATAAAGTTCCATAATGTGTGCTAAATTACCAACAAGGTCAACCAGGTCAACATAATATTAAAAGTGGCTAAAGGGGGTGTTTTCTTGGGTAGGGCTTATTTTGGGTGGTGAATTGTTTAGGGGAGTGTATATGTGGGTTATTATTTATTAAGGATTTGGATAAGAGTAGTTTGTAGTGGTTTTAGGTAATGGTATAAGGGGAAATAATCCTATGAATCACCAAAGATCTTTCAACCATTTTATTGGTTCACCCTTTAAGGCATGTACTTAGAGAGATTAATATTTGATGGGTTCTTACAAGAGAGAAAACATTAATAAATAATAAATTTTAAAAATATTGTGTGTATACATACTCTTCCTTATTGAAATAATTCCTTAGCTAGTTTGAAAACTCAGGCTAGAGTTATTCTTTTTTGTTGATTAAGATCCTCCCTTAGAGGAAGAATTTACTATAACTAGTAATGTGATTCTTCCTTCTTATGATATAATTTATTACATAATTTATGCTCTTCTCCAGACATATCAACACTCTCCAAACTCTTAATAATAAAAGTCTTTCTATTAAACTTAACATTGGGACATTTTTACTTAAGATGACCCATTATTTGATAACCAAAACACTTAATATTGATATTTTCACAGTCTAATGATTGAATCCAAATGCCACCTCTTGACTAAATGATTATATTTTGAGACATAGAATTGTCACATTCCTTAAAACCATTATTCTAGATTTACTCATATTTGTTTTGTGTTTTATCTTCTCCTTTATTTAATCATCCATGTATAGATATTCACCAAAGGGGTCCCTAATTTTGGTGGATATTCATTCACCCCAAAACTCTATGAGAAGGGAATAGAGATTAACCCAAATTAGAAAGCATATGTGCTTTCATTTAGAGGTTTAAATCCTCTAAACCATTGTCTACATCTATTTATTGTTGATGTGAAATATATTTTTGTAATAGTCAAAGGTCTACATTAAAATTTAAAAATTAGCTTAAATACATTTATTTTATTTTATTCAATAAAAGGAAATAAATATGTCAAAATTCCAATTCCATACCAAGGCAAAAATGACACAGGGGTATTTTCCAAGTTTAAGGTCATCTTTTAGTTTTTACATTCAAGACCAAACATATAAATAAAATAATTAAACACTTTTATAGTAGATTAATTTGAATAAAATATTTTTTGGGATTTTAATTGAGTGGAATAAGTCATCTCAAGGTGACCTCCATGAGAATTCATTAATATTATGACATTATTTTCTTCTTGTATTCTATAAATAATCACAATGTAAGGGAATTAACTTATCCATAAAGCATCACAACATTAAGATAGTAAAAGGAAATATCATAACTTATATGTATAATAGAAGTGTATGATTAACATCAATAAAAAGGGTATTAACATAATTAATTTTCATATTTATACTAGTTTAAAAAGTTAATTTAAGTTAATCTAGTAGGGGAACTCTGGTTTACACATGGAACCACAAGAATATAAATAAATCATTACTGACTTGGAAGGGACACTTAAACAAAGTTATAATTAAAAAATTAAAATATCAATTAAAAAAATAATACTTCTAAAAGTTGTCTTAAGAGATAATGTCCATTGGATCAAAGAAGCCTCCACCCTTGGATTAATACCCTAATAAAAGGTCAACATCATCTTTAATGTCATATTCTTTTATCTCTTTTATCTTATCATTTTATTTATTGGGTTTTGTTTGTTTTCTCTTTGTAAGTTAGATTTTCATGGGTGAAGATTTCATGCACCATGGATGAAGAAGTTGTGGATACATATAAAATGTATACATAAAATTTTCATCCTTATTTACAACCCTCTTCATGTATGTGTATATCCATTACAATTTATATTTATAAAAGGAAATGGTAAAATGTGTGTGTGTGTTTTTTATGCTTGTTTAGGAGGAGGGAAGTCGAGGTTTGACCATTGTAGCAATGGTCTGGTGATTTTGGTCACATCCAAATAAGCCTAAAATGGAACAAGGGTGGGGATTCATGTCATATCCCATCTCATTATTCCTTTTTACCCTAAGTAGGTACTCGACACCCAATGACCATGATTTGGATTATTTCATGCCAACCTTCCATTTTTAGTATAATATGAGGAAGACAATGTTATCCCCTCCATTATGCATAACCAAAAGTTTGGTGTCATGTGGGTTCAACCTATGGAACTCTAACCTAATAATTTCAAGTTTTATTTTTATTATATAGATAATGTGATTCATTTATTATTTATATTGTTTCTTAGACATTTTTCCTTGAAATAACATTATATTATATTATATTATATATATATATATATAATAGTTTTATCACAAAATTTTAATATCAAATCCAGATAAATTAACTTGTAAATGTGGTGTAATGTGATCCTAAAAATCTTAATGTTTCAATAAACTGACTGTACCTATAGGTTTACAACTTTCTTTCTATGTCTGATTTTTATTGCTTTTGTACTAAAAATTACAAAAAAAGGTTTGAATATAATTAAGGAGACTTAACACTATCTTTCTCATGTTATTTATAATAAAACTATGGTCTAGACTCCTTCACAAATTGTTTTTTAAGAACAATAGAAAAACTATATTTTAGCCCTATTTTAGGCCTTTTTAGGTCTACAAAAACACAATCATCAATATACACATTTGTAGAGGTCATAAAGTTTTAAAACCACTTAAATAAATTTAAAACCCATATATATCATCTATCTACAAAATTTTATAATATTTTGATGGTTTATTTGAGAGATATTCCACTTTTTGTGAACTAAACCCTAACCTAGGGTTTTAGGACTATGCAAAACTTGAGAACCTAAAATTAATGAAATTTATTTATTTATGAATATTAAATTACTCCAATAACTTGGATTATATATTTTATGTGTTTAATAAACTTTTTAAAGTGAAATTTAGACTTGATCCATTATGAAAAGATACAAAAAACACTTTCTTTCGTAGACTATACATAAGAAATTTTCTTTTGAGACCTATAATAAATGAGAAAGAACATAAGATTGAGAATAAGTTTATAAATAAATTAAAATTTTTAATTAACCTCTTAAAAATATCTATAATTCATATAAACCATAACCAAATTTTGTTTTATTCATAACTTTCTTGAAACACATTCAGACCTATATACAATCTTCTTAATTTTTACTCACACACATCTACCAACCTCCAAACTAAAATTATCCTATTTAATTAATGAATTAATTATCCATTTTTCTCTTGGTTCAAGTTCTATATCTTCTCAACTAATTTTTAAACTTGTATTATTCAGCTACATACATAATATTTTCTCAACTATCTATAACTTATCTTAGAACATGCTTGATTTAACAAACCTCTACATTACATATATTTTGTTTGGATTTTTAGGATATATTAGACTATTTAAAATAATAAAAGACACTTTTTACACATTTTCATACCCTTAATACCCCCCTTACACAAATATCTAGTCCTTTTCATGTGACAAATGATAACAAACTCATCAAAAACCTTGTAAACAAATTCAAATTTTTAAATTTCTTGTTTTTTGATGGAAAACAAAAACACCTATGTGAGACATAAAAATGAAATTTTAATATTATATAAGGATATTTATTAACATAAAACAACCTATGAATCCTTATAACATGAAAAACAAAAACATTTTGGCTAATTACAAGATCAAACCTACATCAAACTACCAAGGAATAAAAGAATTGTTCATGAGCTCCTACTCATGAGTTCTTCAACACTACTGCCATGCTTGATTATCTATGAATGTGTCATATAATTTTCATACTAAATTTTATGGTTCTTATACTTTATTAAGTTATAAAATTACTCTTTTTCTCTAGTCTTCTTCTCCACTTTCTTGTCTAGAATGGATTCTATCTTATTTAGTTGTGTCTTTGGTAGTTGATGCACCTAATTGATGGTCTGATCATTTTCATCTTTATGTTACTTATATTAATTTTCCTATCCAATTAAATAATAAATTTATACTACATTAAATATTTTTGAGACTCCAATGTCCAATGGAAGCTCCAATTCATATGTATTAGCATAAGATTTTCTTAAGACCTTACAATGTCAAATTTTATTCATCTTCAACTTGTTGTATTCCCCTACAGAATATTTATTTTTAGAGATGGTAAATTAATATATAACCTACCTCAAATTTCACCCTCTTAATTATTATATCATCACTTCTTTTTTACTTGAATTCAATTCTAGATACTATTTAACTTATTCATGCAACTCTTGTATTGTTGCTATAAAATCTTCACCTTTTGCACTTAGTTTCTCCTTCTTGCCCAAATTTATAAGCTCATAAATACCTATTGGATGTATTACATGCACTATTTGAAATGGGATATAACTTATAATTCTATTTGGAGAATCATTATATGCAAAGTGCTTGATCCCACTATTTTAGATGATCACTTACCAAACTTCAGAGTATGCTTCTAAGACTCATATTGAACTCTTAAATTTGACCATCAATATGAAGATGGTAATTTTATATGAATCTTAAATTGATACCTAAATTATTCCAAATATTCCTTCAAAAATGGATAATGAACTTTGTATCTCTATCATACATAACGCTTCTAGGAAGCCCATGCAATCTCACTGCTTTAAAGAACAGGTTAGCAACATTGGTTGAATCACTTGTTTTGGTACAAGGAATAAAGTTTGAAATATTATAGAACCTATCAAATATTAAAAATATTGAGTCATTACCTTTTTTATTCATTGGTATCTGAAGTACAAAGTCCATACTTATTCAATCCCATGGTCTACTAGGAATAGGTAATGGTTGATATAGGCCTAATTTTTGACTTTGACCTTTAGCATGGTATACACCTTTCTACAAAATTACTCACATTATCTTAAATTAATATTAAATAATATTATGAACTTAATTTATCAAGTGTTTTTATTTTTCCAAATTATCTTTCCAAACTACCTCTATGTTTCTCCTTTAGTAAATTATCTCATTGATCTTATTAGTATGCATGGTTGGATGCCCTTGAGTAAAAGTACTTATTAAAGCATATATTCCATCTATGGACTCCTATATCTATATACTAAATTATCACATGTTTTATAGGCCTCCTTGAAATTAGGATCTTATCTATACAAGTTATTCAATGCATCAAAACCCAATATATTCACTTGGAACTCATGCATAATAAAATTTCTCCTACTTAATGAATCTAAATTTTTTTTAGATTTTCCACTTTTATGATTGATAAAAAAATAAAATATTTGAAAAAATTCAACACATTTCATATACCTTTTACTTAGTTTAGTTTGAATATTAAAAAACTATAAGGCATGGTTATCTATATATAATATAAAATATTTGGGTATCAAATAATGCCTCCATTTATTTAATGCATAGATAATGGTGTATAAATCTTGGTCATATGTTGAGTAATTTTTCATTACCTCATTGATTTTTTCATTGAATTAGGCAATTGATTTTCCCTCATAGTCCCACTTTAATCACTTTCTACATGAAATAACTTAATGAAATTAGGCAAGGCTAAGATTGGTTACTCTGTAATCTTTTTCATTAAGAATTAAAAACTTCTCTCAACAAATTTAGTCCATTAAAATTTATTTTTATTTCCTTTAATGGTTTCCACTATTGGATCATAAATGCCACTAAAAATAAGCCATGAAAACATCTTACCTAAAATACATTCCTTGGAGTAGGTCATTTTATTATGGCCTTAACCTTCTATCTGTCCATATTCAAGCCCTCATGGGAAATGACAAATCCAAAATAGACTAACTCTAACTTCAGTAAGGTACACTTATTGATATTTATTAGTAACTATTCTTACAACTTATTTAAAAACATTTCAAGGTATTTGAGATGTTATTCCTTTGATTGGTTGTAAATTAGAATATCATCTAGGTAAATAATGAAAAAAATACATATGAAATCCTTGAGAACCTCATGCATGAGCCTCGTGAAGTTACTTGGAGTGTTAGTCAGTCCAAATAACATTACAATCCATTCATATAGTTCATCATTGGTCTTAAAATCTATTTTCCACTCATCTCCCTCTCTGATCCTAATCTGATGGTAGATACTTTTAAATTCTATCTTGGAAAAGTACCTTGTACCACTTAAACAATCCATTAGATCATAAATTCTAGGAAAAATATTTGTATACCTGATTGTGATCTTGTTTATGGATCTTGAATTAGTGCATATTCTCTAACCTCCATCCTTCTTAGGATTTAATACTATTGAAACAACACAAGGACTTAAAATTACCCTAATTAGACCTTTATCTAATAATTCTTGTACTTTCTTCTTAATCTCCTCATTCTCTTTTGATGTCATCTTATGTATTGCCTTGTTTTTTATATTATCTTATATAATAGTATCTATATTGTGGCTAATGATTCTCATTGTAATTATTTCATTAAGCAAATCATTCACAATAATATCAATAAACTCATTCAATAATTTTTTTTATTTCAAAAGGTAGTTCAGATAATTTTGTGGTTGTAAAAACTACTCTAGGATTTCCAACCAATGCATAACTTACCTTTTGTTTTCTAATTTATTCTAATAACTCATTTCCACTTATTATAAACACTTTAATATTTTATTCTATTATTATATTATCCTCTTTTGGTGGTATGAGTGTGTGTTTATTTCCATTTTTATCTAAGGTGTAGGTATTGCTTCTCCCATCATGTATGGATTTCATATCAAATTACCAAGGTATACCCAATAAAACATGGAAAAAATCCATAGGCATGACATAACACAACACCTCATGATTATAGATTCCTATTTTAAACTCCACTTTTCATTGGTCATTTACCAGGACGTTGTGTCCTTTTTGCAATCATGACACCTTATGAGGAATAGGGTGTGTTACTCTTTTCAAGCCTAACTTGTTAACCATTTTTTTAAGATAATAAATTATTAGATTCCACTATATATAATTAAATTATGGTAACCTCAATCTTTTTAAATTGACTATATTACCAATTTGATAAAATAAATAAGGGTTCAATAGGCATGATCACAATTAGGTTTTTGAACGCAATAGGCTTATTGTCCTTAACTATGGATCTTTCACTCAAAAAAAATTCAACCTCACAATAAAAATATTACCATAACTTTGTAATAAATATTAATACATTAAATTTATAATTTATATCTTCAATTAATTGATCATTTTCTCTTGTTTTGGTTTGGTTCTTGAAGACAACCTTGAAATAGTTCAAATGAGACCTTATTATTTAAAATTGTCTTAATTCACTCTAGAACTTCAATTTTATCATAAGAGTCTCAAATAAATTTAGATACATTATTGTGTTAACATTGATACATACTTCCTCTCTATTTTTTCCCACTTTAATCATAAATTTTAACCTTCCTTATTAGTCAAACAAAAATAGAATACACAGTCCTTTGATCTTATCTTATTAGACATCTATTAGGTTTGTTCACACTTTATATTTGAAAATTTATTCAACATCAATCTCCCCACATAGTAAATATTGATTTTAAATCATTTATATGTTACATAACTGAATATACATGCCTTTGTCATTACTTATACTTAATGAATGATCAACTTGCAGAAAACAAAGTTTTCAATTAGGCCTAATGAATTTGTCATTATTTGAAAATGAAGACTTCCTCTTTAAAAAATTATTGTGTGAAAAAAAAATATCCATATATCAAATTCCACTTTATTTTACCTAATACATAGGTATTTTCCAATTATTATACCAATCCTAGAACAAAAAATAGAAAACAAAGTTTTAGGCCTTATTTCCTTAGGCCTGTTGGAAATACAGTCATGAATATATTATTTTATAAAAAATTTGAAGACCTAAAACCACTTTAATACTTTAAATTTCCTTATCAATAACCTATCTATAAAAATTAAAGTAAGCTTGAGTATCAATTTTAAAGTTATGCCCTTTTTACTCTTCCCAAATAAGGGTTTGGGCTTGCCTTTAGGACTGCATGTTTGAGTTTTTACAATATATTTTATTGTATATATACCTAAAAATTGAAATCACCTTAAATTAATATTAAATTATTAAAACATACTTGTACAAAATTTCAATTTTTTTGACTCATTTTTTTTGAAATATATAACTTTTAGTGGTCCAAAACCTTGGGGTGGACCTCTCCTACAGGACTATAGATTGTATTTTTGACATAATTTCCTTTATAGACATTAAATAAATATAAAAAATATTTATTTACCTAATAAATAATAATTTAAAACATTATAATAATTTTCATAAGTTTTTCATCCTTAGATTTTAAGTTATGAAACCTTTTGTGTGTTAAAACCCTAGACTAGGTTTCAAGGTTTGCATGCAGACCAAGAGCAATAAGAATGGGGAATTCAAATATTATAAAAAAATTAGATTATTGATTTCAATGAAGTATTCACATGTATAAAATTCACTAATAAATACTATTCAATTTTTAATAATCCCAAAATGAAATTAAATGACCTTTTACTCTTGACTACAAATTGTATACTATGTATCTTATCTGTAAAAAAATTGTGAGTATTAAACCAATGAATAATTTGAATCATAATAATTTTTTGGGAATATTTAAGATGGATATATGATATAATTATATTTATTTTAAAATCTTAATCACTATTAATCCATGAACATGCTTTAAAGGTCACAAGAAACCCACTTTACCAAACTGTGCATAATTGAAAATTATGTTTCTCATACTTTTGTAACATCAAAATCATTAAAAATATATGAAAAGAGACAATAAATATGATAGAGATAATAACTTACTCATAACACCTATTTAAGATTATTTCTCATGAAATTATTATTATTTATATATATAGAATAGAACTTTGTTACAAAACATTGTAGACTTGAGTTCCTTTCTCTATTTTTCTTTCTTCCCTTGAGATCCTTCATTATTTCCTCACTTATGCTTGAGATTTATTTATAATTTCTTGGATACATTGTTTTATACTTTTAGCTGATATGATGTCTATATTTGGTTTGGTCTTATTTTATGGAACAATAATCTTTCCACCATTCTATACCTAATCTCAAACATGCTTAATTTAGTATTCTACCTTTATTGGGTGAAATTAAGATAGATGTACATTGAATTGAGGGTAAGAGGACATATCTTACAAATGGTTAGAGAATAATAACCTTTTAAAAAATGATATATCCCTTTACAACATGTGAAAACCTTCCAAAATTTTAATAACAAATTCAAATATTTGAATTGCTTATTTTGGTAGGAAAACCAAATTAGAGCATATATGACCAAATTTACAAAGACTGGAAATTGTAATTCCCATAAAATGTAAAATAAAGTCCTTATATACTTAAATATGACCATTTCAGATAAATTGAATCTTGAAAATGCTTATTATTGATAAAAATATGACCCCTTAGACCTTTATAATAGAAAAAATGTACAAAATTGGACCTTCTTACTAATGCACCTACATTAGACTCACAAACTTAAAAACATTCATGAAATCCTACTCATGTTATTTCTATGTTACTATCAATTGATGCAAATAAACCTCTTCTTGCATATCTTCTTCAACTAGTTTTTCATAAATGCAGAAACGTTCCATTAATCCACAATTAGTCTTATCTTTGATGCCTTATTCATTGTTGCACCTGCACACAAAACAAAATTATTAAAGTAATAAATCATTTATTCATTATTCCTTTGATGCATATTCCACTCTTATTAATTTTTATAATGTTGTTCATACTTCCCACTATCGTGGTGGACTATAAAATGTCCATTTTTAACTATTTTTATGTTGATCCACTCTTCATGTGCAATAATTTGTACTTGAGTCACTTTATCTAGCTCTTCTTTCATGAAAACGTATATATTATTTTCATTTATCAAAAGTGATTCTACCTCAGCTATAAAATTGGTCTTTTCTTTACATGTTTGGGTAGGAAATTCATTCCATTCATTCCCAACACTTGTAAAGTCAAGTTCCTTTATACATTTTTTGTTATTAGCTTGTGCTCCACCAAACTTTAGCTATTATTCCACTAAACTCTTCATGTCTATTATTTTATTTTAGCTTCTCTCTCATGCAAGACACCATATTTTCATACCAAGCATCTATCTCTTAACTCATGGATTGGTCATAACTATTTTTTCCCTTGAAATATGATTTAGGCTCTTCACATGAAAACCTTGTCATCTTGTTATCCTCCAAGATAACTTATTTATTTTCACTTATCTTCTACTCTTCATTCACCTTCTTGAACTGCTCACATGGCACCAACTCTTTGTGGCTCATTGTTAACTAATCTTCTTTTTTCTTTTCAAGTTTTAAGACCTAAAATTAGGACCCCTTTTCAATATCTTATATACCTGAAATCACACACTTAAAAAATCCATTAGAATAAAAATATTGAGGTTTGATTGCCTCTACAATTTATTTCTTGGGTTTTTTTTTCTAGCACCTTTAGCATTCTTTTGAATCTTATGATTTCTCACTACCTCTTTTTCTTATCTGTAATCTTCTTAATTAGCCACTTGAACACCTTATAGAATCTTATGAAGAATCCTTTATAAAATTTATTCCAATCTTCTAAATATTTAATTAAACATGTTAAGGCCTATTTCATCCCATTTATCTCTTTCTAGATATCTTCTTTACTATTGGTTATTTTAGTCAATAATAAGCCTCAAACACCTATATAAAAATAGGGGTTTTTTTTTAACAAAATCATCTAGATAGAATCCTCTAAAAACATCTTCATGGTGTCTAGGTTGAAGGCATATAAGTGTTCTCAAGTTCTAATTTGGATCATGAGAAGGGTGAACATAGTTTTTATAGGTTGTATTTTTAGAGCCTCTAAGAAATCTTTAAGTACAAAGCAAAGATGATATAATTTTTAATCCATTGGGTTTTGGATAGGTTTTAGACTATGAAGAATATCAGTTTAGGGATTCAAGATCACCTATAGGCTTCTCAAGGTTCAGTCCAAATTTAGTGAAATGGCTAAGTCAAAAGAAAAAGACTTAACAGGTTTTCAAAGTTGGCCTTCTTGGCTTTTGTCAAGGAAATGATCTTAGCATTTATTGTCAAAATATGAGTTGGAGATTTTGTGTGAAGGAGAGTTTACACAAATCTATAAAACTTCACAATATTTATCTAAGTGTTTACATTTCAAAAAAATGTGTTGAAACTAGTTAGAATTATTATTATGATGATAATTCCTTGAAGGCTTTAGGTCTTTAAAATAATTTTTATGATGATAATTTCCATGAAGGCTTAGGTATTTGTAATAATCATTTCAATAAAATATAGGAAAAAAATTGTGAATAAGAAGAATCTCACTGTCATGAAGATTGCATCAATTTTTTATGTGAAATTTATAGTTAAAAGTTACAAAATACAAAGGCCAAAACAAAACTTATGAAGTTTAGG
Source organism: Torreya grandis (assembly GCA_037957365.1). Taxonomy (NCBI): domain Eukaryota; kingdom Viridiplantae; phylum Streptophyta; class Pinopsida; order Cupressales; family Taxaceae; genus Torreya; species Torreya grandis. The sequence continues at coordinate 549,426 of JARHVA010004787.1, forward strand.
TATTCAGAATGAATGAGTCAAAAAATTTGCATGAATGGAAGTCTATAGAAATATTGAATACTTTGGAAAAATTATTTAACTTTTTAGGTCTTCAGAGAAAATGTTACAATTTTTCAGAACAAAAGTCATGAACAAAATTTATAAAGACTTCATGAGAATTTCCTATGTATTTAGGTATTCAGTAAAATTATTTACAACTAGTAGAACTTTTGTGAAGTTAAATTTTCTGAAGACTTAAATAAAAATACACATGAAGGATGAGTTAAAAATTTTACAAGGTGCAAGGATAAATTTTTTCAAAGACCCATAGTTGAGTGAAGTGTATGAAGACAAAAACCCCAAATAATTAACATGTGTCCTTAATAGAATGCAACATATCAAATTTAATAGGCATATGCCCATCATAAGGATGTCTCATCTAACTGACTCAATAGTGTTTAAGAATCTTTAATAGGTTTAGAAGCCATTATGGGAAGAGAAGATGGAAATGGAATAATCTAAGCCTCAACCACATCTTCTCCATGTATGGAATATACACTCAATGAGAAATAAAGGACAAGTATGGCATAGAAGGTTATGAGGGAAAGAAATGAGAAATAAATGTAGTTTGTAACTACCAATTTATGACTAATCACGCCTATTAATTTCCCATACTAATAAAATGGGATATTTAATACCATATTAAGGATAATGTAACTAAATATTGACCAAAAATAGAGCCTCATATGTCACCTTTCATGAATCCATCATCAAGTGAAGTCAATGCATGTAGAAGGGGAATATAGGACTATTTTCTTATTAGTCGTTGAGGTTGTAACTAATCTCATGATTGGATGACACTCATCATGAACTTATCCACACCCTCCTCTCTCTTCTCTTTATTCTCTTATATATACTCTTGAAAATGAAATCAAAATCATCCTCTACATGATTCTGGTGAATCCCTACTCCTTTTTTAAGCCCTTTGAATCAATATATGACTGGTTTTTACTTTTTATGATTGTGTTTAGTGTGTATTCCTGAATGGTTGATATTATCATGTGATGATTCATTTATCCTTATTTGTTATCCCATTTTCTCACATATATGTAGTTTGGATTGTAGGTTTTAGTTAGTGTCATATCAAATTCATGCATTGATTATTAGTGGAGATCTTTCCTCCCTCCTAGTTGCACATTGGATCTCTAGACTCTCTATAAAATACTAGTACAAGAGGATAATATTAGGAGTTGTGTCATATTAAGTTTATTTTAATTTTAATTTTTGCACCTAAAATTGATTGGTATTGGTCAATACATTTGATGCATGACCTCTTTTGATTTCATGTTAAGTGTCTCTTTCTCCCTTTTCTTTATAGTTGAGTAGGTGTAGTGTTAGTTTTAGCATCAAGGTATCCAACCCTGTTTAGAGATTCAATACACTATTTATGTCACCCAATCTAGGAGTGTTTCTATTATGTTTATTAGGTGAGGATACTTGAAACACATCCTCAAAGGATGCAACTCAAAGTGATAATAGTTTTTGTCATGCTTGGTGGGATTGTTTGATGATCCTTACATCATCCATTTAAGAGTTTTGGAGTGTTTTTCAGTGCATATGCCATTTAAGGTAGTTTATTCAACACTATGGTGACTCAAAGTATCACATATACTAGTTTAAGTAGCTTGAGTGCTTAAATATATGTTTTTTCACACCCCATTTCATGAAAATGCTATTATTATGCCTTCTTATTTTCCATATCAGACTAAAAATGATACTAGTTTTATCCCAAATAACTCTATCTTAGTAAGATATCCTCATTTTCATAGTGTTTACCTCTTTTCCACCCTTGATAAACATTTTTGGCAACCTTTTCATGATTATTATTAGCCTTTTTAAATCTATGTTGCTCCTAATAGATATTATGACCCTACTAATTATCCCTAATAAAGTCTTAGAGATATGTGTCTAGATTTTTAAAGATAGCTAAGGGAAATTAAAAGTGAGGAAAAGTATAATATGCAATAGAAATATCTTGATTATCAAGCTTATCTCCATTAGCATAAGGTGAGAGAGTAAGGAAGACATCATGAGGAGTTTTTGGCTAGGCAAATTGTAGCCAAATAAGAGTAGATGTGTCAACTATCTATGTAACTACAAAAGTTTTAACCTTGATCAGCCTCCTCTATTTCCATTTTTAGATAAGATTCTCCCAACATAGCTTAGTCTCAACTGACTCAAAAATAGGATCCCACATTCAATCTCCCAAGATTCAAGTAGGGGAAATCATTTGAACTTCTAAATAAGTCCCCTTGCTCTACTATCCTAAGTTTTAGAGGTATCTATTATTTTAAAGAGCCTATTCTTGTATAAACTTATTATTTTATCCCTTAGGAAAATCCCTCTCAAAATGCCATTCTTACTCAAGAGACTCAAACTCCCCAACCATGGTAGCCTTCTTAGACTAAGCATCCAGATTTTAGGATTCCAACCTTGTTAAGTCTAGTCCTCTCATACCAAATCAAAATCAAGAAGAAGAAAAGGTTATAAGAGATAATCCAATACAAATTCAAAGTTTTATGAGTGTCTATTCAACCCCAAATCTAATTCAAGAGAAACCCATAATTACCTATGTTCTTATTCCACCAAGTGGACCTTCTTGCCCTCCCACCATCTCACTTTTTGAAGGAGGACTAGATGTATGGAAGGTAAGTGAAGATCATCTGGGGGAAGAAAAGAGTGTTTCCATATCATATTTAGGATAAAAGGAATAAAATTAGTCTTATATCACACTTTTCATGAAAAAGAAGCTAATATTGAAGCAAGAGACATTAGCTCTCATGACCAAGAGGATGATGTGAAGAGTTTTCTCATCCTCATGGAAGGTATTAGTTTGGGTACATCCTATCTTAGATAAATTAATGATAAATTTTTAGCAAGTGGTTTCTATAAACCCTTTAAAGAGGCTATCCAAAGCAATCATTATTTGCATGAGGAAATTCACATTATTTTAGCCCTAATAGAGCATAGTAAACATGATGGAAATGTAGTTGCATAAGAAGAGGGCATCAACTTATTTGAATAACTACTTTTTGTGATGGAGGAAGACCTTGAGAGTGGAAAAAACATCTAAGAAGAACATGTGCTTCAAGAAGGAGGCCTTAATTAGCTTAACATTAGTTTGAAGGCACAAGCACAGTCATAAGAAGGGGATACTACTCATCATAAGATTATTTCACTAGCTGAAGAGGCTCCTAATGATTCATTTGAGTGGGTCAAGGACTATTTTGAGTTTTAAGTACATAGTGAATGTGGTGTGGACTTCAGTTCCTTCTCCATTTTTTATGTGGACACCTCCATACTAGCCCCCACAAAGCCAAAATAATATCTAAATGAGCCACAAAGAAGTGTGAGACAATTATAGGACTTGTTTGAGGTCCTAGAAGTAGGTTATATGCCTTTGTAAAGGAACTATAATATGGATAAAGTTGAGGATAGTTTTGGCAAATATATTAGTAAATAAGAGAAGGGTAAACCTTGAATCCTACTATCCTAAGATTTTAGCTCACTTGATACTAATTTGTTTGATGGTCTCAATATTGGTTATAAACTCCTTGATTAATTTATAGACCTTAAATAAGATAACATTCCCCAAAATGATCAAAGATAAGACTACAATAAAGAGTGGTAGTAATAATTTGAGCTCATTAAAGATATTGAGACTCTTTGTAGGCCTACATATCCTAGTGAAGATGTTGATAGGGTGGTTTTCAAGATTAAATAGCATGATCAAGAGGATGTTGATCAAAGCATATGTCAAGAAGACCCTAATGAAGATAGGGGTAGTATTTAGAGATCTTTGAAGATATTAACCAACTTAAAGTAGCTAATAATAAAAATGACATCTCTAAAGATGTCATAGAAGGCTAAGAATAGTGTTTTAGTGTGCCATTAGAGGTTGAGGTTACAATTATTCCTATGATTCATAATGTGATCACATTGGAGAGATTTTTCAATGTTGAAGAGAAACATGAGATGAAAATCAAACTAGAAGAGTAGTTTGTGTTCATAGGTGGCATGTTTGTTTTAGTTTATCCATTAGGTGGCAAGTCAAATGGATTGGAAATTAGAAAAATACTTGATCCAATAAGAATAATGCCCAAACAATGGCTTGTTCTTCATCTATGTCAACCATGTGGAGAAGACCTAAGGGGTTTTTACTTTGATCTAAGTGGAATAGAGGTGTGTTGAAACTTTGTACATGGTAGGTTAGTTATATTTGATTTCCCTAAGTGATGATGCACATTTGCTTTGAGTAGGTCTAGTTAAATTTCTCTATCCCTAAGTGCTTTGACATAGGTTTTATCCTTTATTTCTTTGTTATGTGTGTGTTTGAATGAAATAATCAATGTTTTTAGTACATCTAATGTTGGACTGACATGTTACAATCAATTTTACATCTTTAGAATGAGTGTGTTAGTTGTTTACAAGACTTGATTCCCAATGAATGCATCAAGGCAATTGGTGTAGGTGTTTAGACAAGAAAACACCCTTGAGAAGTCACCAAATTGTTGGATATTTTTTGCACCAAGAGGCCTTAGGCACTTGTATATAAAGAGGGGTACATTTTTGGTATAAATATATAGATAGAATCCCATACAACCATGTGCATGGTGTGTAGGTTGTAGTCATATAAGTGTGCTCCAGTTTCAATTTGGAGAATGAGATAGGAAAACATGATTTATACAAGTTGTATTTATAGATCCTCTAGGTAGTCTTCAAGAACAAAAAAAAGATGGTAGAAGTTATAGGTTGTTGGGTTTTAGAGATCTTTTCAACTATGTATAAGATTAGTTTAGGGATTCAATATCTCTTCTAAGATTATTGAGGTTTAATAAAAGTTTGGTGAAATGGATAAGCCAAAAAATCAAAAGACTTAGTAGGTTTTCAAAGTTGTCCTTCACAATTTTTGTCAAGGAAATGGTCTTCACATTTATTGTCAAAATATGAGTTAGATATTTTGCATGAATGAGAGTCTATAAAAAGAATAAAGAGTTTGAAAGATTTGTCTAAGTGTTTACTCTTTTAAAAAAAGAGTTGTGACTAGTAAAAATAATTGTTGCGATGACAACTCCTGGAAAGCTTTAGGTCTTTGGAAAAATTATTGTGATGATAATTTCCATGAAGGTTTAGGTCTTCAAAATAATTGTTCTAACAAAATCTAAGACAAAATTCAAAATAACAAAAATCATGAAGAATAATAATCTCATTGTCATGAAGATTATGTTGTAATTTTTGTGTGAAAGTTGTAGAAAAAAGTTGTGAAATACAAAGGCCCAAACAAAACTTACAAATATTGGGTCTTCAGAATGAATGAGTTATAATTTTTGCATGAATGGAAGTTTGTAAAAATCCCAAAGAATTTTAAAAAATTATTCAAGTTTTTAAGTCTTTAGAGAAAATTTTGTGATTTTGTCAAAACAAAAGTGGCAAACAAAATTTCTAAAGACTTTTTGATATTTCCTAATTATTTAAGTCTTCGGGAAAATTATTTGTGACTAGTCAGAACTTTTGTGAAGATAAAAATTTTGAATACTTAAAGAAAAATATGCATGATGAGTAAAAAATTTTACAAGGTGAAAATATAACAATAGTTGAGAAGACCCATATAAGAGTGAAGTGAATGAAGAGAAAAAACCCATAAAAACCACCACATGTCCTTAGAATAATGCAATATATGAAAGTTGATAAGCATATGCCCATCACAAAGGCAATCCACCCAACTAGCTCAATAACTTTGAAGAAGCTATAACATGTTTAGAATACATTATGGGTAGAGAGGATGGTATTGGAAGAATATATGCCTCAACCACATCTTATCCATGTATGTAATATGAACTTAATGAGAAATAAAGGGCAAGTATGGCATAAAAGGCTATGAGGGAAAGAAATGAGAAATAAAGATAGTTTGTAACTACCAATTTATGAGAAATCATGCCTATTGCTTGCCCAGGATGATAAAATGGGATAATTAATACCATATGGAGGTTAACGTAATTAAAAATTGACCAAAAATAGAGCCTCATATGCCACCTTTCATGAATCCATCATCAATTAAAGCCAATATATGTAGAATGGAATCTAGGACTATTTTCTCATTGTTATTTAAGGTTATAGCTACTCTCACGATTGGATGATAGTCACCATGAACTTCTCCACATCCTCCTTATCTCTCTTTTCTTTATTATCCTATATAACTCTAAAAATGACATAAAAAATATCTTCCACATGAGTATGGTGAATCCCTAATCCTTTTGTAAGACCTTTGAATCAATATATGATTGATTTTTACTTTCTTCTATGGCTACGTTTAGCATGTATTCATGAATTATTAAGTTAACCTTGTTTTTAATCTCATTTTATCACCTCTATGTAGTTTTAAGTCACTCTTATAGATTATATTTAGTTCCATATATGATTTGTGCATTGATTATTAGTGGAGATCTTTCTTCCCTCCTAGTTGTACATTAAATCTATATTTCTCTACAAAATATTGATTCAAGAGGATCATATTAGTTTTGTAGTGTTAAGTTAGTTCTATTGTTCATTTATGTACCTTCAAATGAGTGGTCATGGTAAATACATTTGGTGCATCACCTCTTTGATTTCATGTTAGGTTTCTATCCCTCTCCCTTTTCCTTTCATTTAAATAGGTGTAGTTATAGTCTTAGGTGTAGCATCAAGGGAGCCAACCCTCTTTGGAGATTCACTCCACCATTTAGGTCACCCATAGCCTAGGAGTGTTTCCATTGTGTTAATTAGGCTATGATACCTAAGAAACCTCCTCAAATGGTGCAACTCAAAGTGATAACATTTAATTTTCTCACTCTTCTTTTTCATCTAGTTCTATCTTTACAGTCTTTCCATTTGCTTTCTATTTCTTTTATTCTTCTTGTCCCTCACCAAAATATTCTATTTGGTATTTTGGCACCTCCAAGTATTTTTCACCTTGTATTACTTTCTCTCTTTGAGCCTCAATTTAATCTTCTTCTTAATTTCTAAAACCTCAATGGGATATAAAAATGTAGAACCTTCACTCTCTCTTAGAGTTTCAAGAACCTCTTTCAACTTCTCATTTATGAAATGAACCTCAAACTATTTCACTCTTTTTTTATTACACTTAAATTTTTTTTAAATATTTGACACTAAAATTATGGGAACCTCACTCTTTTTCAACTAACTTTATTACCAATCTAATAAAAAAATAGGGGTTCAATAGGCCTGATCACAATTAGGTTTTTGAATGCAATAAGATTGTAGTCTTAAAATATGGATCTTTTACTCAAAAAAATCTAAACCTAAAAATATTAATCTTACCATACCTTTGTAAAAAATCATAATACATTCACCTTTGAAGTTATGTCCTCAATCAATTGATCATTTTCTCTTTTTATGCTTTGGTTTTTCAAGACAACCTCAAAACAGTCAAATGAGACCTTATTAGTTATAAATGTCTTAATTTAATATAGTAATGCACTTTTATCCTAAGAGTCTCAAATCAATTCAGAAACCTAATTGTGTTAATAGTTATCCCTAATTCCTCTTTATTCTTTCCCACTTTAATCATAAATTTCAACTTTCCTTATTAGTCCTCAAATAAAAATAGAATACACAGTCCTTTGATCTTATCTTACTAGACCTATATTAGGTCTTTTCACATGTTATATTTGAAAAATTATTTAGTTTTAAAACTCCCCACATAGTAATTTTACATTCATTTATATGTTACACAACCGAATATACATTTTTTTTTCATTACTTATACTTAATGAATGATCAACTTGCATAAAACAAAGTTTTTAATTAGGCCTAATGGTTCTATCATTATGTGACAATTAAGAATTCTTATTTGAATAATGATTATGTGACTTAAATAGGATAATTATATAAAACTAAACCTTATTTAACCTAACACATATGTCTTTACTTATTAGTATGCTCAATCCTTGAATAAGACATAGAAAACAAAGTTTTAGGCCTTATTTCCTTAGGGCTATAAAAAACACAACCATAATACATTATTTTATAAATATTTTAAATATATAAAACAATTTATTAATTTAAAGGACCTTATCAATCACCTACTTATAAAATTTCAAGTAATTATGAGCATTTATTTTAAAGTTATGCCCTTTTTACTCTTCCTAAATAGGGTTTTAGGTTTGTCTCTATGATTGCAAGTCTAAAGTTTACCTATATATTTTCATTTTTATATCCATAAGAATTTAAACAACCCTAAATTCCTCTTAAATTTCCTCAATCATAATTATACAAAATTTTAACTTATTTTACTCATTTATTTTGAAATATGCAACTTTTAGTGGTCTAAAACCTTGGGTTAGACCTCTCCTACATGATTGCATATTGTATTTTTGACATAATTTCCTATATAAACATTAAAAACACATGAAAAATATTTAATTACCTCATAAAAATCCTTTAAAACATTATATAAATTTTCACAAGTTTTCATGGTTAGATTTTATGTTATGAAACCTTTTGTGTGCTCAAACCCTAGAGTAGGTTTTTGGGTCTGTATATAGGTTGAGAGTAATAATAATGGAGAATTAAATTATTATAAATTTTTTTAGATTATTATTTAATGTAATTAATTATATAAATTCATAAATTCCCAAATAAATACTCTTTAAGCTTGAACAATACCAAAATTACATAGAATGACCTTCTACTCTTAATTGCAAACTATATACTATGTATCTTATCTATAACAAAATAGTGAGCATTAAAACAATGAAAAATTGAACCCTAATAATTTTTTGGGTATTTTTGGTATGGATTTATAGTCTAATTATATATATATAAAAATAAAATTCACTTTTAATCCATGAACATGCTTGAAAATTCACAATAAACCCATTTTATTAGACTATGCATAATTTAGAATTTTGTTCCTCAGACTTTTGTAACATAAAAATCATTAAAACTATATGAATAAAGACAATAGAGATGATAGATACAATCAATTATTCATAACAATTATTGAAGATTATTTCTTAGAAAATTCTTCTTATTTGTGTGTGTGTGTGTGTGTGTGTGTGTGTGTGTGTGTGTGTGTGTGTGAGTGAGTGAGAGAGAGAGAGAGAGAGATCAAAATTCTATTATAAAAATTTGTATATTTGAGCTCCTATTTATATTTTTATTTCTTCTGTTAAGATCCTTCCTTGTTTCCTTTCTTCTTGATATTTATTTATATTTTATTATCTCTTTTATTTTTTGATTCAATATTATCTAATGTCTATGTTTGGTTTTGTCTTATTTTATGGAAAAATATTCTATCCACAATTATAAAACTCATCTAAATTATGTTTAATTTACTATTCCACCTTTTTGGGGTGAATTAAAGATAGATGTACATTGAATTGAGGGTAATAAAACATATATTACACATGATTGGACACTAATAACCTTTTATAAAAGGATTTATCCCTTTACAACATGTTAAAACCTTTCTATCTCTTAATAATAAATTCAAATTCAAATATTTGAATTGCTCATTTTGGTAGGAAAACATAAATAGAGCCTATATGACCAAATTTACAAAAATTGTAAATTTACATTCCTCTAACATGGAAAAACAAGGTCTTATATAATTAAACATGACCATTAAAAGATAAATTAAATCATGAAAATTTTTATTATTGATCAAAACATGATACTTTAGACCTTTATAAGATTAAAAATGTATAAATTAGACCTTGTTACTAATGAACCTACATCATTAACTTGTATCACTTACCTTTGGACTTAAAATTGGTTCTAAATAATGTCTTCCTTTATATAGGGTCCATAATCTCCTTATTAGTCTTGAGAAACACTTTATTCATGAGAAAGGACTCTCCAAATTTAGGTGTATCTTCATGAAAAAATGATTCCAAACTCTCCTCATCTACTTGGACAATATGAACACTACCCTGACTTGTAGAAGGATTCTCTTTGCATTCATAAGATCTATGCCCATACTTGTTGCATTTGAATCATCTACCTATAAAGCCTATTATTATAACTCTTATGAGTGATATCCTTCCTATGAATTAGTAACCAAATATAATGGCTTGAAATTGACTTTTTTAGTTGCTAGCTTCTTCATTATAGATCTACAATTGACTTCTTCCACCATGTTGTCTTCTACCTCTAATAGTTCTACCTCTACCTCTTAATTATTGAGTCTATTTCCTAGATAATTTCTCATCTACTTTAAGATAAAATTGGTATGCCTCCTCAATTTATGTTGGTGATATAATATTTATCTCATCTTTGATGTTAAACCTTAATCCATTGATGTATTTATCCACCTTTTCAACATATTCTTCTATATGCACTACTCTGATTGTTAGCTTGTATAAGTCATCTTTGTATCATTTAATGTCATCTCCTTTTGCCTTAAGTTTTGAAGGTTATTAAATAGATTATTTTGGTAATATTTTGGCATGAATTTTCCTTTCAAATTGGCCACAATTATGTCCCAAGTCATGATCTTTGGTTTACCTTTCCTTCTCCTGTCATCTTACACTTTATCTCGCCAAGGGCTACATGACCTTTCAATCTAGTAATATAAAATTTGACCTTTTTTTCATCATCCACTCCCTCATACTCAAATTATTTATCCATGGCATTGATATAATTAATGTCTACTCCACATTTAATCTAAATTCATACATATATACTTCAAGTTTAGGCTTGGAGCTACTCCCATGACTATTCTAATAATTATCTCTTTTGCCTTTTCTTCTCCTCCTTATTCTTCCTCTTCTTCTTGAGTAATTTCATATTCCATATCACTAAAATATCCAACATAAATTCCACTTATTTGAAAAATCTCCATGGCCTATAAATAGACTTGAATATTTTTCATCTCCTCAAGCAACACCGTTTGAGTGGGCTACCTCCTCTGACCTCCTCTAGATCTTACTCTAGATACCATTTTTACAATTTATTTCACAAATTATAAGTCAAATATTGAGATAATTTCAACTTGATAAAACCTAAACTATGCTCTAATACCACTATGGTTTAAGCTGATCTTAAATATCTTGATCTTCCAATAAATTGACTTACTTATAGGTTTAAAACTTTCTTTATAGGTTTATTTTTTCTTGATTTTATACTAAAAATTATAAAATAAGGTTTAATTATCATTAATGAGACCTAAAAAATTAATTATCATGTTACTCATGATAAAAACCAAGGTATAGACTCCTTCACAAACTTATTTCTCAATCAGAATAGAAAAATGTATTTTAGCCATATTTAGGTCTACAAAAATACAATCATCGATATCTACATCTATAAAGGTATTAAAGGTTTAAAACCACTTTAATCACTTAAAACACCATATCTATCATCTATATAATTTTTTTTTAAATATCTAGATATTTCTTTTTAGAGAATCCACTTTTTGTGATTTAAACCCTAACCCAGGGTTTTAAGATTGTGCAAATCCTAAGACATAAAATTAATGAAATTTATTGATTTATGAATGATAAATGACTCATATCACATAAAGTATATATTTTATGTGTTTTATAAACTCTATAAATTGAAATTTAGACTTTATCCATCATGAGAAGATATAAAAGACACTTTATTTCCTATACTGTACATGAGAAAATCTATTTCAAGACCTCTAACAATTGAGAAAGAAATAAGCTTGAATTTTTTTTTAATAAAAAAATAAAAAACTTTAATTAACCTCTTCGAAATCCTAGGAATTCATAGAAACCATAACCAAAGGTTTTTTAATCATAACTTTCTTGAAAACACATATAGACCTATAGATAGTCTTCTTGATTTTCATTCACACACATCAACTGACATTCATGTGTTTTTTGCTCTTTGGATCCTTTTATCTTCATTAAAGGTATATATATTCTCAAATTATGTCTAAAATTTTCTTATTTAGTTCCATACACAATATTTTCTCAACTATCTATAACTTATCTTAGTACATGATTGATTTAGAAAACCTCTACATTAAATACACTTTGTTTGGTGTTTTGGGATAGATTAGACTAATTAAAATACTAAAAGACAATTATGAAACATGGTTGGACCCTTAATACCCACTCACACAATTATATAGTACTTTACATATGCCAAAAGATAACAAACTCATCAAAAACCTTGTAAATAATTTAAATTTTTGAATTTCTTATTTTTGGTGAGAAAAATAAATACACTTATAGAAGACCTAAAATTGACCATTTAAGTCTATATAAGGATCTTTATTAACCTCACACAACCTATTAAACCTCTTAAGACCAAAAACAAACACATTGTATCTATTTATAAGCATGTACTTCCATCAAAATGTAAGTTCACACTAAAACACCAAATCACCATACTAGGATCCTTGGTAAGGTACACACAATTTTTATTTTATTGTAGTATATATCAAGTGGATATTTTTATCTTGCTTGGAAGATAAAATTCCATTTATCATTTGTGATATTTGAACTCAAGTAATTAACTTGTAAATGTATAGATTTATTTTGTTATATCAATATTTATATATAAACTCAATAATTTTTATTTTTGACATTACCCTAGATTCAATTACAAATTTAGTTCATACAGGAATAATTATATGTTTAATACATATCTTGTGAATGCAATAATGAAAATCAAATAATTAAATTGATGTAAGATTCAAGCATATGATTGAATAGGCACTTATTAAAATTATATAGAGCTATGCTTACACTATATTTTATTCAATAAAATAATTAACTCTAAACTCTTAAGGCAACTTTTAAAATAGTTACAATTTAAAATTCCCCTATCAATATGTTATAAGTGGATTTATTCTAATAATCACAATCTTTGACAATTACTATTAAAAAATTCCAAGGGCTAATTTTAAAAATTAAATGAAGTGAATTATTATAGTATAAATAACCATTTCTACATTATAGTGATTGAGAGATAAATGTATTAAATTTTTTTCTCAACAATCTAACACAACTCTCTAAAAATTTAATTCATTTACCAAACTACAATCCTTCCTATGAAAATAAGAAAAAGAGATATCATTCAAACCAAACTTAGAGACAAAGGAAATTAACCAATAAGTGGGAATAAGAGACTTAACTTGAGTCTCCAAGCCTTTCTTGAAGACTCTTCAAAAATATTTTTTCAATTCTCCCTATTTAATAAAGCTTCACCAAACCAAAACTTTAACTAGGGATGTTCAACCCATACTCAATCAAAAATTGGAAATTTAATATAAAATACACCTTAACAAAAGCTCCACCAAAAATTGTAAATGATGAGCTACTTCCTTTTATGTGTATCCATTTTTATCACAAACCTATTCTTTCCCTTAAAATTTAATTATATGCCCATGTGGGTTTACTTGCACTAGTAAACTCATATTTACACACTCTTATAAAATCATTTAATTTTATTACATGCCCACATGGGATCCTTAAAATTTCATCTAATGCACTTATAATTTCAATGACACACTTTATCCACTTGTACATTACACCAAACCTACTTTAGAAGCACATGTCCTACAGGCTACTTAGCAAGCCTACCCCACAATACTTAGCTAGTGTTTATAGCCTTCCTAAGAGGCCTATGTACCCACACATTTTAAATATTTGAATTATTATAATTTATAATTTAAATTATTTTATACCTAATTATTTAGTATTTATCCAGGATTAGTAACTTGTTTTAAAATCACTCATAACACCACATGGAAAGTTTAAATATTCACACAAGGAGGTAACTAGGTACAAGAACTAAAGAGTTATTGAACACATCAAATGTGATGAATAAACAAAGTTTTAAAAGTCGATAATAACTCAACATGATGGGTATTACAAGGACCCTAGGCTTTCCCTTTGGGTTTCATCTTTATTTATTATGGTTTTTTCTATTTTTGTCTCAAGGTTTTATATTTTATTTTTGAGTTATCCATACATTAAAGTAGTAAATATTATTCATATTATCTCTAGTCTTTTGTATATTTTCATAACCTTATTCTATACCATCTAAAAATACTAGCTCCTTTGTTTTTATAAGGTGAATGCTAGGTTAAGTGGTGTCAAAATTGAGCATAATTAAATTCTTTTGATTCAAAATAAAATGGTTAGAATAAACGAAATGCACATTATTTCTTATTATTTTGATGTAAATATTAATAATGAACATATAAAAGTAGAAGACCATATTATCAATTATAAAATGCCTTATCTAGATATGTTAATAAAGATAAAAATGAACACCAAGATAGAATCCTTATTGATGACGTTAAAAGGGTAGATCATAATCAATTTTAAGTATTATCTACTTTTTGAAATCAATTTTTTCAGCACTCTCTTGACTTGGTAAAGTCGTAAAGGTCATCCTAGATGTTAGAAAAGAACTAACTTCTAAGTTTGTCACATTTGAGGTATAACATGAATCCTTTAATGATATCCATAAATTTTTTATAGGTATTATCTCTATAATAAGTGTTTATACTAGCACTAACACTTATATTATTCTTATCTCTATAGCTATGGTTATACATGTGATGTACATACATGGCATGGGGGGAAGATTTTCCTCAAATTTTAGTGCCCATTTCTATATAATAGACTTATGTATATCCTATTATCATTAATAACTTGACATCATTATCCACTAATACTATAAAATAAATCATGTAGATTTTTATAGATCTATAGGCTAAGGTATCATAGTTAGATTATGGTTCTTCTAGAGTGATTCATTCGACTGATTCTCATGCTTTACTTCATAATCAAATAAATTGAGATATTTTAGCTTATCCCTTACCTATATATTTTTTATCTATTAAATGTACATTATATGATGGTAAAAAATATTTATGGAAACACCTAAAATCCTTTCACATAACATATTTAGACTAAGTTATTTATACAAAGCCCTAAAGACAATTCTTTCTATTGGTTCTATGATATTCCATTCTAATCAATTCGTGCATTTAATATTTTATTTTATCAATTCTTTACAAAATTTTCAATAAATATCCATGAGAGATTATCATATGTCCAAATTGAAAAGCTTAAGTAGGGACCTAATGAACCAATCAATGATTATGTGCTTTGATACATGACCATGCACTCTAGGATGACAAATCCTATGGATGATAATGAGTTAGAAGATATTATCAGTGGTTTATTTGGCATAAAACACCAAATCTAGGAGATAAATAGGAGATAAAAGGCTTGAATGGTGAGGATTACCCATATTCCCTTTCACATCTCATGAAAGGAAGCATTTTAACTAGAAAATTCCCCAAGGTCTTTGTCTACTAGGTCATCGTGAACTAGATACCCCAGTTGGCTAATGTAATATGTTCCATATAAGGGGCTTATTTTGAGTGCAATTTGATACTTAAAAAAGAAAAATTAGTCTCTCTTGTGTCTATAATAACCATCTCATTTAGGTTTACCAATGAACTCACTTCTGTTTTGCACTTGTCTTTAGTCTATTAGTTTCAACAATGCATAAAATAAGACAAGTGAAAGGATGAACATGCAATCCAAATAAAGCTTGAATAACTGATTATAATTCAAAATATTCTAAAGATAAATAACATAAATTTGAATATAAAATAAAAAGGAAGAGGGTAAGGATAAATAAAATATTATCTCAATTACTATGAGGAAATATCTAGCTCTATTGAATAGGTAAATCTCTTGAGAAACCAGTCTCTAGTTAACTAACATAACAGAACCAAAAAATAGAGATGGTGCAAGAGTCTAAGGACCAAGTAGCTATATATAAAAGGGAATAAAATTCATCATAGACATGCAAATAAAATTAATATCATAAAAAATATTTCATATAAATTATAATTAATGGAAAAAAAATATAAGTTTCTTCTATAACCAAATGAGTTACATAAAGGTATTTAGACAATCTCAAGTCATACATCTCTCATCCTTCTGCCATATGGGGGGCAGTCCAGGGAACAAAACATATTCTAGAAGAAGGAAGTTCATGGAAAGTTGGCAATGGTAAAAAGGTGAAGTTTTGGGAAGATATTTGGTTAAAAGGAAAACCTTTACAGGAAGAAATCCAAGATAAAGATGTTATAGATAGATGCAAGCAAAGAGTGGGAATTATGGTTAATCAATACTGGCAGAACAACTCTTGGGTAAACCTAATTGACTATGATCAAGATCTCAAGGAAATTCAATTGTCCCTAAATGTTATATCTCTATATCCTAACCATGAAGATAAAATTGTTTGGCACAAAGAGCCAAGCGGACAGTTTAAATTCTCTTCCATTTTCACCCCTAAGGGAAATGGCAGCAAACCGTTATGGACGAGAGCCTGGATTAAGGGGCTCATCCCTAAAAATCAAATTCTTTTTCTAGACCCTTCTCCAAAACAAAATATTGACTTTGGATAATTTACAGAAACATGGAATTAATATTGTCAACAGGTGTATTCTTTGTAAAAAAGACCTTGAAGATAGAGATCATCTGTTCGTGAATTGTTCCTTCACTCAGCTAGTTTGGAAGGAGATTCTCAATTTGTGGGGTATTACATGGATTCACCATAAAAATGTGGAATTATCTTTCAAAATCTGGTACTGCCCCTCAAAGAATCCTGAAGTTCTTTTTTTATGGAAACTTACTCTTCCCCATATTTGGTGGGGAATATGGAAGGAAAGAAATAACCGAATCTTTAGAAATAAAGAACTTCCTAGATGGGTGGTAGGACAAAACATCATAAGAGCTTTAAAGGAGAATTTTTTATCACATAAGAATCCAAGCTCAACTCTTCAAGTGGATAATCCCTTGAGTAGGGATAATTCTATTGGTAAACCTAATAATCCCAGAGCAGGAGTTACTTGGAATGTTCCCCCTCAAGGATGGATTAAAGGAAACTTTGATGGTGCAGCCAAAGGGAACCTGGGGAATGCAGGTTGTGGTGGAGTTTTGAGAAACCATATGGGAAAGGTAATTGATGTTGTAGCTATCCCTATTGGAAAATTGAATTGTCACATTGCCAAAGCTACTGCTGCCCTTCAGACTCTCAAAATAGCTGTGGACTCGAGATATCCCAAATTGTGGCTTGAAGGGGACTCCTTGAATATTATAAATATTCTTAACAATATAAATACTATGTCTTGGACCATAGAGAATAAGGTAATGGAGATGAAAACATTAATTAAAAAATTTTAAGAAGTGATCATAACCCACACCTATCGCGAAGCTAATGGTGTTGCAGATTGGCTAGCTAATTGTGCAGTCTGGGCTGGTGAAACAGTGAGGTGGCATGAAACATTAGAAAATAATGTGGATTTGAGGGTGCTCATTCTTCATGATGCAACCCATGCAAAGGAAGGAAAGATCAAAGTGTATAAGAAATAATATGAGTAGGAGGAGTGGCAGTGCGGGGAAAGGACAACAATCATTAAAGAGTAAGGCCCTCAAGAGAGAGAAGAGGATCCTGAATAAGCACAATCAAAGTTGATTTTCCTATCAACTCAACAATAGATGGGATTATTGTAATGACCTTAGCAATTGGGTTTCTAAGAAAATGAGCATGGCAAGCGAAAGGAAGGGAGAACCTCAGAAACAAGAACCTAAGAGCTGTGATGAATGGAAAGAGAAACAAGAAGTTTGGAGAATTTTGTAGAAAGGAAAAGTTGTGAGCTACTTGGAAAGACTTCATGGATCAAAACCACATATCACCATGGCTTTTTTCAAAAATTGGAAGGATGAAAGGGTCACCCTGCATAGTGTTACAGTGAACTTAACAGAGGATTTTATAGCTGAGGTTACTGGGCTGCCTACAGATGGACTCAAATTCTCCAAACAGACAAGCATTTTGAATGAGGCCTTCTGTAGGTTCCTTAAAATGGAAGTGGAAGAGCAGAAACTGGTCAAGAATGGGGATTTCTATGAGTTGGATCAGATTGAAGGGATATGGAGGGATGTCTTAAGCTGCATAAGGGAGTACTTCATCCTAGACGAAAGAAGTAAGCGTGTGCACAAATTCCACTTTGTCTTCCTTAACCATTTCAGGCACAAGGTTAGTTTGTCTTTTCCCTTTTATCTATGTTTCTCCTTGGTCCCAAGTTTATATGCTCATAGGAAAAAGGAAACGTGCCCTATCTGCCATGAAGGCCTTATTCTATTAATCAAAGGCTACTACAAGAATAATGCTATGGTAAAGCACCCTAAACAGGGGAAAAACAAGGAGTCAGGGAACAAAAAGAGTGAATGTGTTACTGAGAAAGGTAAAATCAAGTTTCCTAGTACTAAAAAGTAGATTGTAGAAGAAGAAATGGAATGGGAGAGAATTGATAAACCCAGTGAGGAAAACTTGGAGGAAGAAGAAGGAACTAAAAGTCGAGCTACAAACTCTAATGAGGAAGAAGAATGTCCTGAGAAGAATGAAAAAGATGTCAATACAGAGGAGGATTCTGCAAATAGAACTGAAGACACTGAGGAAAATCAAAAAGTGGCAGAGTTTGATTGTGTCCAGGATGACCCTGTTGAGGACCCAGCATCAAAGAATGCAAAGTAAACTACAGGGCAGGATGATAATCAAGATATGGATATGGAAATTCAAAATGGAATTAAAGAGCAGGAACATAAGGGTCGAGAGGATATCACTGAAGAAGACAGGAACAGTCCTAATAAAAATTCTGAGGAATGGAGGGGGAAAGAACAGAATGATGAAACACATACACCAATGAACTGGGTTAATTGCAAAGCAGAGGCATCTTCCCAATTTGATTCTTGGATGTGCAGGGAGATTATGAACCTCAAAAGGAAAGTGGAAACTATGGAAGATACCCTGAAAGAGGTATGGAACAAAATTAACAATATGGATAATCAAATAGGAGAGATCCCAGCCAAGTTCAAAGCCTATGAGAATAACCTCTAGGAACTAATTAAGGACAATAGAATGAAATTAGAGGAAGCTACATCCAATATTTGTGCTACTGCTGTCAATATTGGTAAAAGAGCCAGTGAGGAGACTAAAGCCTTGGAGGGACCCAGCAAAAGAATGAGACAAAGTTCTAGAAATAAGGTAACACAAAAAGGAGCAATGATGGTGGAAACCACTACCCAGGATACTGTTCTGAAAGAAAAAGAAGCCATGAAAATGATATTGGAACTAGATGAATAATTTGGTTCCTCTTGTTGGTTAAGAATCTGGTCCAGTTCTTTGTTTTCTTGTTGTCTTCCTTTGTCTTAGGTGCTACCAGATCTCTTTTTATCTAGGTTGTGACCGGAAGTCTTTTTGGTGATTTCAGGTCCATTTAAAACCTATTTTTTGCTACTTCCTTGTAGTAGTTTTTAGACTTTGTCTGTGTTTATGGATGCTCTATCTTTTTTCCTTGTACTAGGGTTTTGGGGCCCCTTCAAAACCTGCTCTTACCATAATCTAAAACAATCTCAAGTCATGAAAAAATGAAAAGTTAAGATAAGAAAGTAGGAATTATAAGAAAATTAAAATGGAATATCCCCTTTAATATATCTTTAATTCTAAATATACCAACCCTTGATATGCATTTTAACTAGTCTATATAGATTATTTACTCCATTAAGTCATAAAACTAACACCCTAATTGTTGGTTGTAAACAATTAACAATACACACCCATTTTTACTTGAATTTGAATTGGGACATGAAAAATATAGATGAAATAAAGATCAAGGCCATGGTAAATAATATTTTAATTGATTTTTGGTTGGCTAAATTCATTTGATGTCCCTTCCATATATCTAGTTGGCCATACTTTGCTTGGTGATGACCTCACTTAATTAAGACAACACTTTATCATTTATGGTCTTTATCTATCCTGATGTATATGAAAAATATTATAGTTGATGCCACCATATACATTGATGAATAATATGTGTCACATGATCTCTTTAACCACTTGAAGATAAGATAATTCATAATTATATAGACCCCATTGGAATCATAGTCAAATTTTGGGTCTTGACATCTTAGATGGGAAAGATGGTTAGGATTTGATCCTATTTGTGGAGGTCCACATATCTTCCTTGGGAATTCCACTCCTTGTGTATATTTATCACTAATTGATATATTTGGCATGTCCTTTACATGTCAAGATCTTGATAGTGGTGACTTTCCATTAACTTGTGACTTGATTGAGGGTCCAAATTATCTTGACTTTTCTTTTGCCATGATGCAGTGAGATATTGAAAAGTGACAAGATATCACTCACTCGAATCTCTAAAATTCCTTAGTAATTGTTCAATACTCTAAATACACATATCCCTAAGATTATGCCACATTCCATCATCTCAAGGACTTAATTGATCTCTGATTTATTATATTTCTCCTTTTCAATCTTGAGACATGGTGAAGTAGGATGATGCCATGTGGAATCATCCCATTCACTCTAAAGGTTTAACATTTTTTCACTATGCACTGATCATCTTTAGGGCCTATGAAAGTGGGATTATGCCACTTTGCATGATTTTAGACACCTGAAGGCTCAAGGGGTGAGCTCTCTATCCAAAGTGTTCTATAATAGTGGAGTTTTGAGATGGTGATAGGTAGTAACCCCTCAAATGATTTGAACTTTCAAGATAGATAACTAGCCATTAGACTTTGAATAAAAAATAATAATTAATAATTTATGAATTTCATGAAAAATGACCAAGTATAAGAATGAGAAGAAAGGATAAAAAACTCATAAAATTAATAATTTAAAAAGGGTTTTTTATCAAAGACATAATTAGTCCATTTAACACCTAAATGACTAAATCTTTAAGATGAAATAACATATAAACAAGGTCACTTTTAGGATTTTTAATGGATTAATTGGAATTATAATAGAAAGGCTTAAGTGAATTAAAATAATTAGGTGTAAAGGGAAAAACATTCTAGTTCTATGATGGTCTTGATGAGCTAGAAGACCATCAAATTTAAGCTCATGTAACACTGATATAGATCCAATACATCATCTAATTGGTAATTTATGACATGTGACATCCATTCACTCATATGAAGACTAATTTAATGTATAATTTGAATGATGACCTCTATGATCTTGGTGAAATTATATATTGACACTTTTCAAGATCTCATTCGTCTGGGGCCTAATGGGAGACTTGTAAACATACAAACTATCTCAAGGGCCCAAAGAAATGAGACTATGTCACATGGCATGATCTCAAGCATCTAAGAGCTTGAGTGTTAATTAAAATAATACAAACTATCCTAGTGATCTTGAATAAATGATATTCCACCTCATAGCATGATCTTATGCATCTGGGATGTCAATGGTCTATTGAAGAAACTGATGGGGCCTTGGGAAGTAGGGAAATAGGATTGTGCCATGCAATATGATCTCAAGCATTTGGGAGCCTTAGGTAAAATGGCTAAGTCAAAATAGGACTGAGAAATAAAGTGAGTGATAAGTGGTGGCTCCTCACTTGCCTAGGGACTCATGGGAAATCTAGGTGACCATTATCCCATAGGGAAACCAAAAGAGTCGTTAGACTTTAAATTCAAATCCTGAGCAAAAATGACTAAGGCAAGAGAAAATGAAAATAAGTATGTGAAGAAAGAATAACCGTTTTCCAAACTCAAAGCCAAAACTAGACCTTTAACAGTACCTAAGTTTTAAAATGAGATTATGAAGAATAGTATCCATTTTGCTTTGATTAGGAATAAATATAGACTAGACTAATTAAGAAAAGATCATGAAAATCTTGAAAACACCTAGTCAGATTAATTCAAAAGGAACAAAAGAGTCTAAACAGAGATAAATAATAGATAAAATGGTCCTATTTGATCAACATGTAGAACCAATTTAATATGATAATTCACTAAGAGAATAATTTTTAAAATTTAATTAGATATAAATGCTCAATCAAATAAACCAAAGGTAAATAATACTATGCCAAATTTTTTAAGGAAAATAATAGAAAACTATGTGATAATCAAATAATCTACAAAAAATTTGAGGTGAAATGGTATAAAAATGGAAATTTGGATGCAATTCAAAACATAATCATAAACAAACCAAAACTTAGTAGATTTAGATAGTTGCACCAAATAAACCCTAAATGAAATCTTCTAGACCAAGTACATGTAATAGACCTTTTAAGTTAAGACTTAGCTTAAAGAGTGAAAAAAATACAAAATTAATATTAAAACTTTTCTAGGACCTTTCTCAAAAGAATCAAGAGATAAAGTAAGCCTAGACTTGACCAAAAACCCATAAGACCAAGCCCTAATTTTATGAAGAAATTAGGGCATGTTGTGCAAGACTCTAATGGAAAATACTCTTGAGTGTTTTAGAACAATAAAAACCTACCTAGAACCTAGAATCTTTGGTTTATCCTTATGCTTGGAACATGGAATAACTTATACAAATACAAATTATGAAGACTATAAAATCCAAATTAGATAATCTCATTGACCAATGTATACTTGCGTTTCATTTTCTTCCTAAATTTTGAAATGACTAGGTGTTGTAGTTAGGATCATCTAGATACCTTGGAATGAATACCTAGACATTTATCCACTACTAGCTAGGCATATATAGCCCTATAAGAGTTACCTTCAGTTTCACATAAATCCTTTGTTTATTTACATCCAAGCATCCACCACCCCAGTAGAGGTTGCTTGAATAACCCAAACACTAAGTTTTTTTTTTAAATATATTTTCTTTTATTTTCTCTTACCCTTTCTTTTTCTTGAACATCTCAATCCTAGATTGGGGGCACCATTGTAAACAAAAATTAGAATTGTAGTTTTTTCTCTTTTAGACCTTAGTTATAATAGTTTAATCTAAGTAAATTTAGATATCATTAAAGTTAATTTTGTGAAATTTTTTGAGATAATATATTTGAGAGGTAAAAAACCCATCCCCAAACTCACCAAACATAAAATCAATAGGAACACAGAAAAACATCTAAAGTGTTTAGAGATGAGTTAAATTTTAAATCTAATGTCATAAAACTTTGAGTACATATCATATTGTCATTTATGCTAAATAATTATAGGAATGCCATTATTCATCACATAATTAGTTAATATGGAACCATAGGATAAAGTAATTGGGAATAAACACAAGGAAAAAAACAAGAAAATATATCCAAACTAAACCAAAAAAATAGAAAATTAAAACCACCAAGGAAAACCAAGGAAGTAAAAGGGAAAATTTTTAAAAAACCACCCAAGATATTTCAAGATTGAAAATAGTGATTGATGAATTGTCCATTGGTAGGTAATGAAACGTCCTCACTAGTTAGAAACCTTAGGCATAAAAAACAATTTCTTAAGAATTCAGAGATTTGGAAGGGTCCTAGCCAAAGGGCATCAAATCTTCTATGTTGACCCTTATTTTCATGATCATTATCCCAAATAAGGACTAAATTAGAGATTTAAAAGGCTTTAGTTTTATCTTGCTTGTCAAACAAGTGTTTGATAACTCCTTGATGCTTGATAAAATAGAGAAAGGTTGCATCCCATTTTACTTCTAACTATATTAGGTTTAGGAGGAGAGCCTTTATCTTGTTAGAAACCTTGAGGTAGTATTTTAGGAATAACATGGTTTAGATTCAAAGATTTATATGGAATATTAGGTCTTGGTCGTATAACAGATGGTATGAGGAGGTAATATGAGAATACTTGATCCTAGTCCTACTAGACCATAATGTAAACTTTAGAACACTATGCTAGTCTTGATGGTTCTTATATAAGACTCTCTTGACCATATCTAATAAGTTATTATTTATTTATTCAACTAATCCATTATATTTTGTATAGTAATTGTAAAACAATTAAGAATTACTTGGTTTTCATAAGCCTATTTAGTAAATTATAGTGAGGAAAACCCAAAGTCATTGTCACATACCAGAATAAAAGGCATACCAAACCTAGTGATAATGTGGTCCTCAAGGAAGATGATCACCACTTAAGTGTTGTGATTATTGAATAATTTGGATTAAATCTAGCACATGCATTAATATCTTATATTGAGGATAATATTTGGTCAATTGGAAGAATTAACATTGATGGTCCCCACAAAATCAAGTCCCCACTTTACAAACATATGTGACTCAATAACTGATTATAGTGACATAGATGGAGTATGTTATTTATGTGTAGATACTTGAAAAATGTGGAAACTTATTATGTGAAATATGAGGCCATTAATAGTTTACTCTAAGTATTTGGTGAGCCATGGCACTCCCTGAACTGTAGCTAGTCCCATAATTTCCTTGGAAATAACTAAGTACTCCACCTACTTCTTCTCTATTTAAGCATCTTAGAAATATGTCTTCATGGTTCCTTCTATATATAAATTTATTTTATCATGAAGTTATTTATTTTTAGGTGTAATTCTTTCCTCTAAGTGTATTTTAGGTGACTTAGGCATTCCTTAATGAGAAAATAATAGACTACATCCTTCTACTAGTCATCATTTGTAATACTTTGCAATGTGTACTACTGGTAGTTAAATCTATAGATCAACCTCAACCATGGTCTTGTTAAGCCCCTAACCTATAATAATATTCATTTACTGTATATCCACATCAAATTTTTTTAGATGGTTATCCATTTCCTATGTCACTCACCTATTTAATTTTACATCAGCATTGCCTTAACAACTAGATCATGTACAATGGTGAATACTTTACTTCATAGTATGTAATGTTTAAATTTTTTAACCACTTTGATCAAGGAAAAATATTAATTTTCAATGGTCAAGTATCTAAGAACATAATTTCTAAGTGGGGCACTCATAAATGAGATAGGTCACTCATCACCAACTTATTTTCTTTATGTTAGAACAACAACACTTGACTATTCTGAAGTGAATGAATAAATGTATAAGGGATGTGTGTATTTAAGACAAATAATCACTTATGTGTTTACAATTGACATATTGATTTGAGTAAAATTCACTTGTACCTCAATCATCTATTCAACCTTAGAATCCTTATTTAGCATGTTTAGTAACTATAATATCTCTACAAATCATGAGATGAACTTCCTTACGAAGTTTATTTGTCCAAATAATGACTTGAACTCTTTTTTGATAACAATATATTAAGAAAATTTAGTATTTACATTGGGTAAATTTACAATGGTAAATAATCAATCTAGGTTTACCTGGGTAGGTTGGTTAGTTGTTTTGTTAAATGGATATATTGTTATAACAACAATATTATGTGAATAGGTTTGTGAGATATTATAGGGATATGAGGAGATTGTGGTGGAGATATGAGCTCCATAATTATAGGAAATAATTTCAAATATAAATTTATTTTCCCATAAGAAATAATATAGTGTGAGAATTATAATAATATTATTTGTCTACTATGTCAACTATGTTCAGCTTCATTATTGACTTCTTGAGTTAAATCACTTATATAAGCTCTTTAAATATCTATCATTGGTATCAAATTAGTGATTTGATGATGAAAGATAAATAAAAATGGGCTTATATAATGTGAATTACCTTTAATCATGAATAAGTCAATATCTAAAGAATTTTTATGCATAAATTAAGCTTGTGTGAGATATCTCTAATTATTGGTAGCTATTTTATGATAGTCTTATATACATTCTCTATTTCATGCATATGCATTATATTCCTACCAAATTATTTCCAAGATCCCATCCTTTTCATGAAATTAAAAAACATCAATTTGACTCAAATCTAATCGATTTATATAATTGTGGGGTTGTTCTTTATGGATTTATGCATTCATTATTTGATCATTACTTTTTTGTATGAGAGTGAGACATGCAAATCTACCATAGCATGAACATGTTGTGTTTATTTATAATTTATACACATGACCATATTTATTAGATTCAAATCTACAAGTTTCATCCACATCTAATATGATTATCTATTCTAGTGGTTGCATGCACCATGCATCAGATTGAAGCCACAATTTTTCAATAAATTTTTTATCCTGAATTGGTCTCCCTAACACATTTTTCAAATAAATCCATCAAATATATGATTGTATAATGGAATTTTTGTTTCTCTCACCTTAGACCTAGGCATGGTTTTCTTTTTCTTTGAATCACCATTATGGGTTTATCCTACCTCAACCATACTTCTCCAAACCCTAAGGCAAGTGAAAATAACTATCTCAATGTGGCAACTTCTAAACCTAGATGAAAGTGTTTTTAATTTTAAGTTAAAATATTTTTAGGTTATATAATTATTTATAATTTTAATATTTAGATTAACTTTTTAGGTTTGTTTAAGTTAATTTACTTGTTTAAGTTTTGTATTTAGGTTTATAATGTAGTTAGGTTAATGTTATATATTTCTTATATATGTTAAATAGTTCATTAATATCCTATAATGTTTTGTTAGTCTATAGATTATT
Organism: Torreya grandis; assembly: GCA_037957365.1. Classification (NCBI taxonomy): domain Eukaryota; kingdom Viridiplantae; phylum Streptophyta; class Pinopsida; order Cupressales; family Taxaceae; genus Torreya; species Torreya grandis. The sequence goes on from JARHVA010004787.1 coordinate 575,830, forward strand.
GTTATCACTTTAGTGTTAAAAGAGTCATTAGTCATGTTGTCCAAGTAGAATTATTGTCAAGATTTTCTCTTTGTAATGGATGTAATTTTGAGCGACCCTGACATCCAATTTGTAAGTCATATGTCCAAATTATGGGAGGGTCTTGTCTTAAAAATGACATGAAAAAATTAAAAATCTAAGCCAAATTTGATGAATAATAATTGGACCTAAATTATTTCAAATGTAATGGAAGAATGAATCCATTCAAGCCTCTCATTAGCCACTAGCAATGGGACCATTTCTGCTTTAATGGCATCTGATTTCAATTGTGTGGATTTCAATTTTCAAATTTTTAGTGTAGTGTGAGAATAATAAAAAGTGTGTATTCTTTTTCACTTGTGAGTATTCCCCATGTAACCCTTTTTATAGAAACATTGTATAATGTTGATCAAAATATATTCTAAAAATCATGTTGCTTATCAAGGGTTGGTGGTGATCCTATGCAAAACCATTGAAGGTTGTGTAGATGGTTCTTGATTGCATTACCACAATGAGTAGGTTATATGTGTTACCTATAGTGAATGGTTGATAATAATATGGTTCATGTATGTGTTCTTACACTAGTTTAACTAGATGTGTTCATGGCAATGCATGGTTGATAAGAAGTTGATGTGTTCCTTCTTCTACCTTAAGTTTGAGTTTTTGATAATATCATGAGAATACATAGGTAGCATGATACAATAAAATAAAATTATATTTTTTACCATGTAAAAAATAAGGGGGGAATGTTAGGAAAATTTAGTAATTAAATTGGCTAAATTTACTATGGTAAATAATCAATCTAGGTTTACCTAGGTAAGTTGGTTAGTTATTTGCTTAAACATATATATTATTATAATAATAATATTATGTGAATAGGTTTGTGAGATATTATATGGATATGAGGATAATGTGGTGGATATATGAGCTCCAAAATTATAGGAAATACATTTCCTATATAAATGTATTGTCCCTTATACTCTTTGTGTACTATGTTCGACTTCATTATTGATTGATTGAGTTAAATCGCTTGTATAATATCTTTAAATACTTATAATAAGCATCAATATTTTTAGAATTAACTCAACTATTTATGGGTCTATTTAGATACCTCATTTAGAGATGATGTGACCCAATAATTTACCCTTTGTGTGCCCAAATATACATTTTTTAGGTTCAGGGAGATTCCATGGTCTCCACACCTCTACAATACCACTCTAAATTATTTCATGATGTATTCTATATTCTTGGAAAGGATAGCTAGGTTGTCCATGTATATGAATATGCATCCAAAAATTAGGTCCTTGAATGCAATACTCATTGACTGATGAAAGGTGATGCCCACATTGATTAGGTTGAATGACATCATTTTGTATGTGAATGTACTCCACTTAGTTATAAAAATTATCTTTATCCTATTCTCATAGTTGACCATTACTTGATTGTAACCTGAATACTCATTAATAAATGGCATCATTTTATATCTATTACTATCTTAAAGACTTCATCTATTGAAGGTAGTAGGTACTATCTTTTTCAGAGGCTTTGTTCAAATTTCTAAAGTCCACGTAGAGTATGTTTTCCCCATTCTTATTTCAAATAGGCACCAATTTAGCCACCTAGGTGGAGTGTTTAATAAGATATATGATCTTTATAGAAAGTATCTTATGCCCTTATTTTAAAATTAAAGGCTCCAACAATGTATGGAATTGCCTTTATGTCTAGAAGAATGGTTTTGTATTAGGTTTCAAGGGAATAATATGCATAAGCATGGAGCTGTCAAACACTTTCAAATCTACATAGCTCTATGAAATATTTTCACCAAAGCCTTTCAAGGCCTACATAATTTTTTTTTTTTAATTTGGGTTCAATTTATGCCTAAAAACACATGTTTTGATTCCCCTAGATTTCCCAAGTTGTAATCCTAATGGGGAATCCCTTTGTAGGGGTTATTTTTTCATTCTCAACTTCATAGTCCATGTTGAATAACCTATCTAATGATACCATACCTTTTAGTATGTTATCATTTTTCAAGTTGATGATCTTTTAGTCATCTAGTTTGAACTCCTCCCTATTGTCTTCATTAATGATATGGGACTCAAATATGTTAGTGCTGGTGATGAAGGCAATGATATTTTGGTCATCACTGAAGGCTTGGAATTTCTTGACATTATCTGTAATATATGCCAATTATAATGATAGTCTCCTCAATCAAGAGTTAAAATGAGTTATTGGGTACTTGTAGCCATTGTGAACACATCCAACATATAATTATTTCTTTAGGGAAATGTTTGGATGTTGAATGCATTGAATTCCTCAATCAGGTTATGCACTTTGATATGATACCTATAAATATGTTTGTCATTATAAGCGTAGTGGCATATTATTTGATTGGACCACAAGTTATAAATATTTAAGGACTATCAAGTTCTTCACCTTCCACCTTAGTGTGAGCTGGAGGTCATACACTAATCCTTCATACTTAGCTACATTGTTTGTGTAGGTCAATTATAGTCAAAAGGATACCAAATATGAACTCCTTATTATGTTGATGATATCTATCCAAATATCACGCCCACTCTTTGATTTGGTTTGATCAAACTTTAGGTTCTATATATGATCTTTCACTATGAGTAAAGGACTTTGAAAGGTGGGTGATGAAACTATGTTTTATTCTTTATTATTTTTCCTAGTTTCTAAGGTTGATAAACCTTATTATTTAGATATTAATGACCTTATGGTCTGGTCCTTGGTAGTAGATGTTGGTGTATAATTATCATAATGGCATCATGGGTAGTCTATAAGCTTTTACATTCTTGGTTATCACATAAATGGATTTCTTGACCTTTATGTGTGTTGGGGTAGGAATGTAAACTATAAATACTTATAGTGTGTAGAGGATATCCTCCTAATACATTTGATCCAACCCTTCAAATTCATGATCTTATTACATGGTCAATGCATTGATGGATAATCTACCATAAGCTTTTAATTCCTTCTCAATTGCATAGACCCCTAGTTCATATTCCTCATATATGATCTCATTGGTCTTATTTTACTCTTTAATTAGGTGAACCATCTTTGGCTACCTCTCAAAATTGATATGATTAGGAATTTATTTCCATATACACCATATTTGGGAGACATTTGTGGCCATGTACCCATTGAGTGTCCTAGACCAATTATAGTTGAGAAACATCATGTATGCCTTAAGTGTATCCACCACTTGGATGTCAATAAATTTATAAACTATAAGATCAAAGGCCAAAGGCATGTAGATGTGATTGAACTTAACAAACACCTTAACCTATTATATGTCCAAATGAATAACTTTTTAAGTAGATTTAGCAGGTTTTTGTCCTAGTTACTAAAAATGGAATAAAACATCACATTAATTGAAGCACTTGAATCCACCAAATAATTGTGTAAGTTTTTGCCAATTCAAATTATAAGTAGAAATGGGGGAGTGTGTATTTTATCCTTATAGATATTAACATGAGCATCAATAATCTTATTAGCTTCATTCCTCCTAGGGGTAGACAATTATTTTAGTAACAAATCCTTCTGGTCAGACATCTGAATCAACTCAAACATTGTTATGTTAGCCTTGGTTTAGTTTAGGTCTTCTATTATGTTATATCCATGTTTGATTTAATGTAGTGGGTAATAAACTTTGGGAAGTATAATGTTGTTCCTAGGATGATATGAAGTAATAGTTCCTTTGGGGGGTAGAATTATTACTTGAATTTTCATCAGGGGGAGCTTAAATGTTGTTCAAGGGGGTATAGGTGGTCAAAGGACTCTAAAACCTACTCCTTAATTAATAGTTGATCCACCTTTGGAAAGTTTTAAAAGAATGGACCTCATCTAGGTTATCCTCAGGATTGTTGTCACTTTTAAATGGAAAATTTTAAGTCTTTAAGACCATAGCAATGTTTGGGTTGTATCCAATTGGGCATAGTTTACCATTATCTAGTATGGGTACTATTTTAAGTTTATCCATATAATTTTAGAAGATATTTGAGAATAATGCAAACTAAGCACAATCTATTTCAACATAGTTTGTTATATTTTTTAGTCTATACCAAGTGGGTAAGGCTAGGTCTACCATGTTTATTGAATTAGAGGCACTATTATTGTTTTGATTGGTGTTGTCAAGGGGAATATGCATATTTCCATTATTGGGCCTAGTTTTTCACTACCTATTAGTCCTCTAAAATTTATGATTTTTGTTTTGAGGTGGGATATTTACATCTTGGTTAGTGTTTTGAGGAACTTGTCTATGCAAGTTGACCATATCATTGATTAATCTCTAGACCATCTGATGTAAATTAACTACCTCAAGGTTTGTAAGGGAACTTTGGTTACTTACTACTTAAGGTGGTGGGCTAGCGACTAGTTCATCATAATTTAAAAATGCATGAACTATAAGATGCACTACATTATGGGTATTATTAGTAGGCACATGATTGTTCAAGAATGAAGGGATGACCTACTGGTTATTTTTAGTAGAAACATAACCACTTAAACTAGGCATGGTAATAATGTTATTATATGTAATTGGAATGAATTTTTGACTCATGGGCTATGATAATACATGATTTTGGAGGAGTATAGGGATATATGTTATGCATAGGATTCAAGGCCATCATATTAAAGACTTGATTTGGACTTTAATACATAACTTTCAAGATTGCATTTATTAATTGAGTGTTATACATAAGGGCCTAGTTGTCCATAAGAATTTTATTATAGGCATTGTGTTGTCCTAATGAGGGTAGGGTACAAATACCATATCCCTAAGGCACCATATACTATTCAATACTAATTACTTAATAATAGGCCAAGGACAAATATTTAAGAGTTGTTGGGGTCCTCCTAAGGAACATGGAAGTCATGGGGTATAGGGCCCTAAAGAATGTTTGTATAATAACTAACTAGTCTGTGTGTAAGGGTCTTTTAGTATTTTATACAACTTGTGAAACTGAGTATAAAAAATACTCATAGGCTCATTGGGATCTCTATGGGTAGCTAAAAACTAGTGATAGAGTATGATAATGTCTATTGGTATCCTAAAATGGTTAATGAACACAATCTCATAGTCATCCTGAGAGGTGATGGATCTATCTAGGATACTTAAGTACCAAGCATACACTGACTCATTTTAAATGTAATGAAATATCATGAAGAGACATCTTCATGTTGGACCTAAGTTCTGATCAGATCATCTTTAAAGGTTTGTATGTGTTCTTCTATTGTTCTTACCCTACCATGAACATACCCATTGATGGGTTCTGATGGTGATAAAAAGGGGTAATGAAAGGAACTATGGTAGTGTGTGAGTTATTGGTTAAGAAAGGTGATTTAGTATTAGACTTACCTTTGTCAGTCTTAATTCACCTATGTCCTGAGAGATGAAATATCTCAAAGTCACCTTCAATAGATTTCAACCATGTGACAACTCTTTTATTTTCTAGTTTTATAAACCTAAAACATTCTTGTCTAAGCAAGACCTAAATTATGTTAGACACAATCAGTCATAAATATCAAATAATATGTTATTAAACCCTTCCTCATGCCAATCTATTAGTGGTCCCTTTACCACAACACACCAAACCTAAGAGGAAAAGAGGAGATAAAAGGCTTAATTGGGGAGGACTCCCCTTTTTCCTTTCCACCTCTCTTGAAAGGAAGTAAGATAAGCAATAACTTCCCTAAGATCTTTTTTTACTAGGTCATGGAAAACTAGATACCCTAGTTGGATGATATAACATGTTCCATACAAGGGGCTTGTCTAGAGTGCTCTCTAATACCTATAAAAGAAACTTTGGTCTCTTCTGTGTCCAAAATAACTAGCTCATTTAGGTTTACCAATGAACTCACTACTAGTTTTCACTTGTCTTTAGTCTAATAGTTTCAACAATGTATAAAATAAGATAAGTGAAAAGATGAACATGTATTCTAGATAAATCTTAAACAACTAACTATAATTTATATTATTTTAAAGATAATATAACACATAGATGAAAAGAAGAGAAAAAATAGAGAGGGGTTGGGGAAAAATAAAATATGAGATCACTTAATAATGAGGATAATTATAGCTTTTTTGAACAAAAAAATCCTTGAGAAACCAATCTCTATGTGGCCTACATAAAACAACCATAAAGCAGAGATGGTACAAGAGTCTAAGGACTAAGTATATATGTAAAAGAGGGGGAAAAAGTCACCATAGACATTTGAAAAAAATGAATATCATTCATAAATATTACATATAAAATATAAATCATGGAAAATAAATATAAGATTCATCAATACTCAGATGAGTTACAAAAAGGTCTTCAAACAACCTTAACTCATGTGAAAATGAAAAGATAAGCTAAGAAAGTAGGAATTATAAGAAAATGAAAATGGTGTAGATACTTTAATATATATAAATATAAATTCACCATCCCTCCTTACATCTTTAAACTATCTTATATTTATGGTTTAGTCTATTGAGTCATTGAACCAACCCCTTGACTAGTGGTTCAAAAAACTTAATGAGATGTGCCCATTTATGCTCAAATTTGAATTAGGCCATGTGAAAAACCAATGAAATTAGGATCAAGTCCATGTTAAATAATATTTAAATTGAATTTTTGGTGGTTGAAGTCATTGAATGTCCCCTAGGGATAGTTTTTTGGCTATACGCTACTTAATGATGACCTTGACTAATTAAGACAACACTTTATCATTTATGATCTTGCTCGATCCCAATGTATATGTCAAATGTTCTAGTTAACACCAATATATATATTTCTTATTAATTTGTGTCACATAGTCATTTTCACCACTATAATAAAAGATAATTCATGATTACATATATTTGATTAGACTCAATCTAATTTCTAGGACTTGATGGCCTAGACAGGCAAGATTAGTGTCAAGTTTAGGCTTTGATATTATTCATGGACATCTAAGTATCTTCCTTAGGAAGGCCACTCCATGTATACTTTTCTCACTAATCAAGAAATACATCAGGTAATTTACATTCCAAGGTCTTACTACATGGTGACTTTTTGTTAACTCAAGACTTGTCTAAGGTTCCAAACTATCGTAAATTTTCTTATGCCATGATGTAGTGGCATATTAACAAGTGGAAAGATCTCACTAACTTAAATATTTATAGGTCCTAGATCATTATTCAATGCATTAAATTCTTTTTATCCCCAATATTATTCAATGTAGTTATCAGGGAATCACTTGATCTCTACTTTTTTACTACCCCTTATTTATCCTAAGGTGAAATGAAGTTAGTTGATACCATTCATCTAGAAGGTCTAGCATTTGTTCACTATGACATAATCATCTTGAGGGATTAGGAAAGTGGGATTATGTCACTTGTTATGATTTTGGGAACATAAAATGGAAAGGGGTGATCTCTATATCCAAATTGTTCTAGAGTAGTAGAGATCCAAGATATTGACAGTGGTGTCCCCTCAGATAATATGAACCCACAAGATAGAAAACTATTTGTTAGAATTTTAATAAAAAATAATTGTCATTAAATTATGAGTTAATAAAAAATGACTAATTAAAATCATTAAAAGAGAGGATGAAAATCTCATAAAATTAAAAAATTTAAAAGGAATTTTTATCAAAGACCTAATTATTCCTTTTAATAGATGAATGCCCAAGTACTCTAGATAAAGTAACACATAAACACAATAATTTTTAGGCCATTTAAGGGATGAATTATAACTATAATAGAAAGACTTAAGAGAATTAAAATAGTTAGGTCAAAATGGAAAACATTCTAGTTCCATGATGGTATTGATAGGCCAAGTAACCATCAAATTTAAACTTGTGCAATGTTGATGTGGATGCCAACGTGTCATCCAGTTAGAAATTCAATCTATGTGGCATCCATTCACTCATATAGGGACTAATTTAATGTCTAACTAAACTAATGACCTCTATTATCATGGTGAAATTATATATTGACACTTGTCAAGATCTCATTCATTTGGGGCATAATGAGAGATTTGTAAACATATAAAGCATCTCAAGGCCTTGGAGAAATGGATCATGCTATGTGGCATGAATGTTAATTGAAATATCTAAAGGATCATAAAGAAATTATATTACACCACATGGAATGATCTCATGCATCCTATTAATGCATGTAAATGTATCATTGGGTTCTCATAGTGTTGAAAACACTTATCATTTAAAGATTGAAAGGATATTTTTCATGAGTTGATGTTTTTGATCTTCCTAAGATCTATGGCAAAGTAGTGTCCAAAATATATAACTATTTCACAAAATGAATATGTAAATGGTTGTTTGGAGTAACCATAGTATTAATAATTTTTAAAAGATGAAATTAATATGAACCAATTCCAATGAATGATGTTCAAAACCTAATGTTTAAACCCTAATCTAGAATGAATATTTACAATGAAAAGTTAAACTATAGTTTTTAGGTTTAAAAATGAGAAAACGGTAATGTAGGGAAAAAAATAAGGATGTTTTTGTTCTAAATTTAGACATTATGATAAACATTAAATTTCATCAAAGACATGCAATTAAACTAGTATATGACATTAAATTTTCCAAATCATAGATCCTATCATATACTAGGCAAATGTCTAAGGATAATTTAAACAATGCAAATAAGAAATAAAATTCATTTTAAAGATTTAGTTCCATAAGAAAATTTCATTATCACATCTTCAAGAAAAGAAATGAAAATTAAATGAATATAAAATATTTAAATCAACCTAGCATAAGCTCAAATTGATAACTCTACATTAACATATGCATATCTATAATTCATGAAAGCAATTCAAATCTGAACATCAAACCAAATGCTTAAGGAAGTAGCCACGATAAAAATCACATAAAAAAATATGAGACAATCTTTGCATAATTCCCTTGATTGCATTACTTTCTCTAAAATTTACACAAACATTTTACTATAAAAACTTTCCTCTCCTTTTTACAAATGACAATACCCATTTTATAGGAAACATATGAAGTATGTCAGTCAGTCGTATCAAATGAGAACTATACAAGTGTCAATGAAAGGTGTCCTTTTGTAAAATTCTAGAATTAATGATAATTTTTAGATATGACTAACGTATAAGCCATGTACATTACAAATTGCACATGTTTTCACAAAATAGAATATTCTCTCTAAAGATTTACAAGGTTTTTAGTACAAAATAATATTATAGTGAACTCAGTTGACTTTGAGACACCCCTACTATTGTAATATTTTGTCGTCAATCAATCTAGAATTGATAATTGGTTCCATGAAAAATTCTTTTGTTTGCCTTGTTAGGTCTTTGAGGACTTCATCATCTCTATCCATAGCTTCCTTGATGTTCCTGACATGACCAATCTTATCATTTTTTGATAGTATCATGTATAATACACACTTATTATCAGCTCTTATAGTGCCTTTGCTTTTATCCTTGACCTATTTGATGAACTCAATGGATCTCTATTGGAATTATCCATCACTTATCAAGCCTGTAGGACTAAGGATTATTGGCTTCTTGATCAAGCATCTTAGTATTTGTGCCATTCTGCTTTCTAATCACTTGAAGTCTCTTTATATACTTTCCATGATTGTATACCACTTATTCATGTCCCTAACTTTCTCCATCAATATAATCATGTCCATGTTCAAATGTGATAGGATAACTATTTTAAGTTCTATAACATGACCTTACATCAACATCTTGATTAATTCCTTTACCTTATTCTCTTAATCTTGCCATTGGTTAATGTGATTCAGTGTCATGGCATGTTTTTTGTTTACTATATCTATCTTAGACATTATATCTTTTAGAGAAATGAATTTATCATAAATGGTGGCTTCAAATCTATTAAAAGTGTTCCTTAGAATTGATAGAATGGATTTCTCTTCTATATTCTTTTTCTCCTACTTTAAGCCTTTGATGGATGCTTGTAACCTTTCTACCTGGGATTGTCCCAAGTCTAGAACATCTTATTCAAATATTACATCCTCCCCTAGTCTCTATCCTTTATTCTGAGTTAAATGAGTCAAAGGTTCAACCTTTTGGTGTAGAATATCTTGGCCACCTTCCATAAACACTTTCTTAGTGACTCTTTATAATTCTATAGAGATTGGATCATATCTTACTCCAACTAAATATTGGGCCACATATGAGACTAGGACCTCTATTTTTAATTGGCCAGATGATTGAGCTTAAGAAACAAATATATTTTATTTTTCCCCTTGCAAGGTAATGATCCAAGTATTTAATTATTTTTTCATAGGGATATTAGTATCATTTACTAGATCCCATGGATAGTACACAGCAAGAAGCTTCTCTAACCTTGCTTCATATATGAACCATTTAGGAATAGGTGAGCCATATATTAGGTTTTCCTAACTAAATAATTTTATATCCTTCAAGGGAAGATTTATGGTCACCTTAGGCTTCTTTGCCTTTTGACCACTTGTAGTCTCAACTTTTCTCTTAGGAGGATCTATGACTACTAAGTCTAAAGACTTTTCTTTTCCTTTTTCTTATTTATTTTCCTCAACACTTGTCTATTGTATATCTATATTTGTATCATATGTCATAGAAAACATTATGAGTTTATACTCCATATATTCTTGAGGATCTAGAGCTATCATATGAAACTCTTGTTGAGGTAAAACTTGTTTTGTGGTTCTAGATGATTCATGAGTTGAGGAGCTAGAATCAACCTCACTTGGTCTCCTTTATTTTTGCATGTGTTCTATTTATACATCTATTTTTGGAAGCCTAGAAGAATAAACATATATCAGCTGATATTTTCTTAGACCTAGATGCCATATATCTTCCATCTTTTTATCTCTATACAATCTAGACTCAAGCTTTATATTATGTTCTTTTAGCCTTCTAGTGACTTCATAGGAAGAGGATGCTTTAGTGTACATAAAATAAAATGTGTTGGGTTCATGCTCATATGACATGACCAAAATACCCTTGATTGTCAAATATTCCCTTACCCTACCATAGGGATCCCATTATCTATGATCAATAATCTACAATTTAAAAGACAACCTATGTTTTGAGGTAACTTCAATGTGATCCAATTGCCTAAAAATAGTCTTGAAAATTGTCATGGGAAAACTATGTAAAAGTACCTTCCTTTTGGTCTTGCATATGCCATCTATCCCATTGAACAATTAGTAGGCTACTTCTTATTCTACCAACTTTTAGGTACTTGAACTGGTAATTTGAGAGGGGCAGTTTGGGTTCTTTCAATTCTTATAATTATGCAATTAGTATATAACCATATGTCTCTCATTGTGTCAATGGATTTCTTAATTAGAGGATTTATCCTCATCATATGGATACCGTCAATGGCTTGACTTAATATAGGGTATACATAATCATAGATAAACTGAATATGGTTTTTATACTTATAGATATGCAATTTTGAATAGTACTTAGTGATAGTTTATGTACCATTAAGAGACCATTCTCTTTGATTGGGGATTTTTGTGGTATCACACAGGGCATCTAATGTATAATACATCATATAAAATCCAATCCTTTTCTTATTCTTAATCTCATATATTTGTTCACTTAGGAAAATACTAATGATTTCACCTAATTTAGGAACCACCACTTCTTCAATGATGAAATATACCACAGGGACCCACATTGGCTCTGCATATGTTATATGTGCACATCCATACAACTTGTTTAACATAGGCATGACCATCCTAACTCTAAGTCTAAATTGACTAATAAGTATTTTCTTTACAGGGTTTACAATGACTTGGTTACTTACTTCTAACCACTTAGCTAGGAAGTCCATCATAGTGTGCTTCTGAGCCCATGAATTAATTAAAGATAGGTCTATCTAGGACCTAGGAAACTTATAGTAAGATTCAAATGTAATAGGGAAGATATATGCAACTTTCCTTAGACTAGATTCATGAACAATCATACCCTTGTTAATTCTAGTATCTTTGAAAATAGGACCAAGTACATTGATATTATGTAGTACCTCTATTTTAGCAGAAACATAATGAAGTATTGTCATCTAAATGGCCATAATATAATTATAAAGTCTCTTCTTTAGGAGCATCTTCTCTTATTCTCTAGTTATCACTCCCTAGTTCTCAATTGTCTAGAATAAGCTTGAGCAATTATTATCTCCTATGTTTAATGAAGTATCTACAAATTTTGTCCTAAAAAACCTAGCCCTTTGTATCTGATGATAGGTATAGTTCAACTAAATTCTTCTAATTATCCCTGTTCATTTCTATTGATATAATTGTAAGTAAATTATCATTTTGTAAATGATAATTCAACTCTCTCAACTCAACATAGTGAATCTAGGGATAATTTAGGGATTTTTGTATGTTTTAGGGATTTTGGGAGGTTTAACAAAGTTTTAATGGTATAAATCAAGTTTGAAGTATGTTATTTGGTGACTAAGATCATATTTGGATCTCACAATTATGCCTTTACATACTCAGGTCCACAATATCTTCCAATATGATGTGTATTCCTATGTGGCATCGATTTGTCATATGGACTATTTATTTTTAAATTATGACCATTATCCTCTAAGACACATATCATCTTTTACCTCCTAAATCTTGGTTAAATTCACTCCATATATCTCTAGTTGTATTAATTAAATGTGGATCATCGATCCTCAATCTGGGCTCATAATATTGTGCCACTTGGTAACCCTACATGTTTTTTATGTACCTTGTAATGGTATTCATCACTTTAATGATTTTGCACCACAATGAAACCTTTTGTGCAATCTGGGATCTTTGACTTCTTGACTTGCTTTACACCATTACTATTCATCCTCAAGATTAAACATGTACCATTGATCTTAATTTGAGTGATTAAACATGCACCATTGATCTACTAAATATATGATTAAGAATGGACCATTGATCCATTTCTTATTCATTTGATTAAATGTGAACCACTGATATGCATCTAATTCACCACATGCATGACACTTTTCACTATTACATTCAATCTTAGGATCCTTTGACATTTTGACTCCATGTTCATCGTATATATTATTTTAAAAGATTGAGCACACATCATTGATCTTAGATCTTTACATTTTGACCCCAACCTTTAACATATACCATCAATTAGTATTTATACATTTGAAAACCCACCATCGATCTCTAATCCAAAAAAAAATTAATTTATTTACTTGTGAAATCATTCACATACCATTGATCTGTGATTTGAGCTTTCAATATTTCACCACTTGGTGCCCCACGTGTTTTTGTACCTATGTACAATGAAATTAACAAAGTAAAGGTTTGGGATACATAAAGACTTAGTATAAATTTTCAACTAATGTTTTAATGAATTAATAAACTCAATTAATCCTTAATATAAAATTAAACTAAGACTTAGATGACATAAAGTGACCCATTGATAATGTAAATCTATTTTAATAAGAACTTAGGCTAAAGTATTTAGACTAAGGTTTTAATTATCACTTAAACTTGGATTTAACTAATAAAATAAAGACCAAAGGTTAATCAAAAGGATCAAATTGATCATTGAGTCAAAAAACATGAAAACTTGTTCATTCTAATAAAGATCCATTGAACCTATAACATGGAAAACACATGAATCAAATATTAGCAATGTTAAGTAAAATCAAATAAAGCTTATGTGCTAGTATGCAAAATAAGCTAGATCAACACATGATATTCAATAATGTACTCTAATCAAGTTGAATTCCTAATTTATAGCACAATTTACAAAATTTGAACAAGGGTCCTCACTTTTTAGAAATGGGGGGTATGTTGACATCAACAAATGGTGACTTCTGGGGGGAACATTACAAAAGGTTAGAATTCAGATGCTCTTGGTTCTAAAATAATAACCAAAATAATCGTTCCACATGATCAAATACCATTATTAATATAATTCATAATTAAAACAAGTATTAAAAATGTAGAATTAATATCAAACATCAAAAATTAGTCATGTTGTGTATGTGATTTGATTCATTTATTGATTGCCATGGGATTTAGAAAATAATTTCCAGATTTCATGACCTTAATCATTAACATATACTTGTAGCATATTTAGATATTCATTATAAATCATGATTTTTTTAAAAAAAGTCTTGGGCATTTCTCTACTATCGGCCAAGCATATATATCCCCGATAGAGATACCTTTGGTCCCACTCTAAGCCTTACTCCACTACCACCTAGGCATTCATAGCCCCAGTGGAGATTACCAGAATCACCTTTGTTCAAAAAAAATATAGATTTTTAATAAGATTATTATTTTTTTAATTTATCAACTACATTCAACTTTCCAACAAAATTTGGAAACCATAATTATCTAGGTTTTAGGTTTTTATCAAATGTTTGATTTTTAAAAAATCATCCTTAGTTATAAACTTCATCCTATGCAGTAATGTTCTTTAAGTGCTAACATGAATTTGTTCTAATAATTCAAATTTTCACTAAAACACATGAAATCATTATTGAAATCAAACTTAGATCAAAACAAGGTTTAAGATTTTTAAGTAATAATTAATCTAGAATCAATTTTCACTAATTTCTTAGAAACATAATATTGAGCTCAAATTTTCCAAAATCCATGATCAACTAGTGTTTAAAATTCATACCTCCATTCTTGATTTGTGAAGTTATTTTAAGCAATTAGATGAATTAGAGATTGAAAACTTATCTTGGAAAAGACTTATTGAAATATAGAGGGCAAAGCAAAGAAAACAAACACACAACAATAAAATAAATATTCACAAACATTATTTACAAACAAGGAACATGGAATGAAACTAATCTAAACCTACATACACTAGATTTAACTAATATTATAAATTACTCCATAAAGACTTGAAGTGGAATAGCAGAGAAGTAATGCTTGAGGTATTATCCATTGGTTGGTAGAGTGAACTCTACTCCCTACAAGTCTTTGAGCTTAAAGGTGTTTTCTCCCAATGTCTCAATAATTTGGTAAGGTCTAATCCATAAAGGAGTGAATTTCCCATGTTTTCCTCTTGGCACAAATGCCTTATCCCATAGGAGAACTAGGTCTCCTTGTCTAAACACCTTGATCTTTAAACATTTCTCAAACCTTATTTTGACAGTGGTTTGATGTATGTTGAAGTTGGCCAATTCTTCTTTCCTTATATCATCCATTTCAATGATGTCAAACAACCTAGAATTAAAATACTCTTGATCTTCCTCCATATACTCTTGCATGAACTTGTAAGTTAGCAATTTAAGAGTAATTATAAGTATTGGTTCTTATCCATATACCAATAACAATGGTGAAAATTTTAGATCTTGTTTAACTCTTGTTCTATCTTCCCAAAGACAATATTTAATAAATTTATGCCAGGTTCTTGGTTTTTAAACTATAGACTTTTTGATAGCTTTCATCAAATTTTTGTTTGTAGACTCTAAAACTCCATTATCCTAAGGATAATGATTTGATGAAAAATTGAGTTATTTTATTATCATAGGCCCACTCAATCATCTCTATGGATATAAAATTTGATCCATTATCACAAACCAATGATACTAGTGTCCCAAATCTAGTGCAAATGTTCTCTTCTAAGAACTTGATGACATCTTCAGTTCTAAACCATTTTATTTCTAATACCTTTGTCCATATTGTACAATAATTAGTTGTAGTAAGAACATACTTGTGTCTATCTAAATAATTAGGGTTGATAACCCCTACAAAGTCTAAACCCCATTAAGTAAAAGGTTTTTTAATTATAACTAGCCTCAAGGGCATAACTATTTTTGGTTCTTTTGTGTTGAATATTTGACATTGATGACAATCTCTGGCATGTTTGTGAATATCTTTTAAAATTATGATCCAATAATATCCTACCATTAGTATTTTGTAATCTATTATTTTCATATAAGGGTGTCCACTCCCATGTTTTTAATGAAAATTACTTAAGATTTCAATTGCTTCTTCTTTTGAAACACATCTCAAGTATATTCCTTTATAATTCTTCCTATAGAGTAGCCCATCATTGATCAATAAGTGAGATACTTTGAGCCTCAAAGGATTGTTTGTTATCTACTCAATATTATAGGACAAGAACCATTGATGAATAAATAAATAATTACATCATACCAGTCATTTGGTTGGAAATGTTGTTGGTTTACCTACATGATGCTTGAATTAGGATTAGTGTTAGCAATCAATTAAATCAATCCCTAAGATCTGACTAATTTAGAATTTTTCATTTAAAGATAATACTCTTGGATTATATACATCTAATTACCTCTTATCTCTCCTACTTCACATTGACTAAGCATGAGTTTTGTAACAGGGTCTGACAATATAGCATGCACTTTATTCCTAAAAATATAGTGTCTAAACTTTTTAACTACCTTAACCAAAGAAAATTCTTGCTTATCAATTAGGGGAAAATTTAACTCAACATTATTGGAATTAGTACTCATAAATGCAATTGGATGATCACATTTATCAATTTTATGAATTAAAACAACTGTTATAGTATGTTCAGAAGCAAAAAAATAAAGATAAAAATCTTTTGTTAAATCAGGACTTATCAACACTAGTGCTTGTCTTGTTTTCTTTAATATCATTGAAGTCTTTCTTTGTTTCTTCATTCCACATTACCTTTGCATCCTTATTAATCATTTCATTAAGTGGTTTCACAATCTCTACAAAACTAGAAATGAATTTTCTTACAAAATTGATTTTCCCAAAGAGAGACTAATTCTTTTCTACTTGTTAAGGGTTTATATTTTAGATATGGCATTGACTCTATCTAGATATATATAAATCCAATATTTATTTATCAAATGTCCTAATAATTTCCCTTCGGTTACACAAAATATACTTTTCTTAGGATTAAGGGAAATACCATACCTTCTACAACATTCAAATACTTATTGTAAATGCATTATATGATCTTCCCTATTCTTTAAAAAGATAGTTAGATCACCCATATATATAATGATAAATTTACCTATGATACCTTGAAAGGCATGGTCCATATCCATCTAAAAATAGATCCTGCATTGATGAGTCTAAAAGGCATCCTTTTGTAGGTAAAAGTGTCTCATTTTATTGTGAATGTAGTCTTCATTCTATCTTATTTATTAATAAGTACTTGATTATAACCTAAAAAATCATCTAAGAAAGACATCATAGTAAAACCACTAATAATTTGAATGACTTGGTCAAGAGATGGTAAAGGATAATTATCCTTTTCATATTATTTGTTCAAATTTCTAAAGTTTATGTATAATATAATTTCTCCATTTTTCTTTATAACTTGTACTAAATTAGCTACCCAATTAGAATATCTAATTGGGAAAAATATTTTTACATCTAATAATTTCTTGAATTATTTATATATCGATGGTTCTAGAATAAGATTAATTGGTCTTTGCTTCTTCTTGAAAGGCTTACAAGCTTCTTTTAATGGAATGGTATGGGTAATGACTCTAGGATCAAAGATATTCAAGTCTTTATAAGACCATGCTATAACATCTTTGTACTTGGTTAGCAAGTCTTTAGCTTTTTTAGACTCTATGTGTGTGCATGTTGTACCAAGGTTTATTAATTGAGGTTGACCTTGAGTTCCTAGGTCAATTACATTATAATCACTCCATTTCACTTTGGTAACTTTAGCAACTTTAGCTAATTTATCTTGATCAAATAATATTTCTAAGGAAATCATGCCTTTGGGAATCTTGTTATCATTCAATTGTATCATCTTATCATAAATTTTATCTTCATCAAGAGAGTTTTCATTATCCTCATCAATAATATGAGACTTAAATACTCCTAATCTATTCATGACTTCAATAATTCTCTGATCATCACAAAATACTTGTAAATGATTACCATTGTTAGGAACTGAGGGTCATGGGACCAACTCAATGTTAAGCCTTTGGGAATCTTGATTTGGCATTAGGTTAGCTGTAATTGAAGCTAGTTCATTAGTAGACTAAATTTCTTCTCTAATAATTGAAACAATGTTGAAATCATCAAAATACTCTATCAAGTCCCATACTCTAAACTTGTATTTCTTCAGATATGATAATTTACATTGATACTTGCTTCTAACCTGATTGACTACTAGTTTAGAATCACCATATACTAGTAGTTATTTAACCTTGTGTTTGATATCAAATTGTAATCCTAAGATTTTTCATTTATACTCTACCAAATTATTGGTGTAAGGAAATTTAATTTTGTAACAAGCATTATATTCTTTCCCAATGTGATTGATTAAAACTACTCCTACAACAGACCCAAATTTTCATCTAGCACCATCAACATATAATTTATAAATTTCAAGCATAACATGAGAGTATTTAGATTCATATACCTAAGGAGTGCTAAGAGTATAAATTGATAAATTATAATTAAACATATTGACCTTTTCATTGGTTGCATTTTACTTAGTAAGCATGTGGTTCATTTTCTATTCCTTTTCAATATGAATTTGATTAGGAACTCCCCTCCATGGTAGCCACATGTGAGAGCAATCAATTTACATGTATCCACTCAAGTATTTTTTCCAATCCCTATTGACCAACATCTTATAATAATTTAGAATGTCCAAAAATTGAATATCTAAAAATTCTTGTACCCTTGGCTCCAAATCAAGATACATATGCACATTCAATAATTAACAAATCACTTTGACTCTAAATTTATCTAATTGAGTCACTACTCTATCAGACTTAATAAGAGTTAAATCAATATTTTCTCAAATACCTATTGGCATGATATTTTCAAAGGCACCTGAATCTAATAAAAATTATGCAATTTTTTACCAAAATCTCTAATTGTCAATAAAAAAGGTGGAACCTCTACTTTTTTCTTGTATATCACTACATTTGCATTTGCATCTCTTTGTAATTTGCTAGGTTTTTTGGATAAGGATTCTAGCAACAAGTTTCTTTATTCAGTAATTTGAGTCAATTCATGTAGAGTGATATTATCTTTAATCTTATTCATATCCTCTTCTATATTGTATCCATTCCTAGTATAAGAACTATATTAATCAACATTATTTGTAATGTTATTTCCCTTTGGAGGTTCTAGATTGTTATATGTTTTAGGATCAGGAGGAGTATAAATGTTGTTAGTTGGAGTAGAAATTGTCAATGGTTTATTTTGTTCTCTATTCCTTAATAGATAAATATTCTTCAAATATAATTGAAAATCATGATTCTCTTCTAGAGTATCCTCAAGTTCATTCTCATCTTGAAATGGAAAATCAAAAATCTCCACCATAAGGGTTGTGTCAAAAGATTTAGATGAATTTGAAGAACCAAATGTCCCTAAAACATTATCTTTATTAGGGATAACTTTAAATGCATCTAATTCATCTTGAATACCTTTAAAATAATTTAAAAAATTCTATACAATCTAATTCACCATGCTTTGAAGTGTTATGAACCCTGTAATAATCAGCTAAAACTACATCACAAATGTTTATTTTAGGAATGTTATTATTTTTAGATGACTCATTATAATTTTTATTATTATTTCTATTGTGAAACCTATTTGTAGGTCTGTTGAACCTATGATAAGAATAATTTTTGTTATAACTTTCCCAAGTGTTACCTACTTGTTTTTGCAACTGAAGAAAATTAGTACTCAGTTTTTGAACCCTTTTCAATATGGAATCATTTTCATTCTTAGGTGCCTCTTAATTATGAACTTGAGTACTAATAATAACTATTGGCACCATATATATTTTATCTTGTGGATGGGATCCACTTTTAAGGCTATTTACAAATATTAGGTTCTACCAATATGAGCATGACTCAAAGGCAATTTATTTAAAATTGGAGTTTGATTTAAAGTAGGCATATTATGATTAGCATTTGGGATGAAATTAAACATAATAAATTTAGGATTGACATTAATAATAAAATATGCTAATTGACCCTTGGGTTGTCTTTGATCATTAATTTTCATAGCTTTAGCATAAGCCAAAGTTAATGTATCTATGACCTTAACAAATATTTTCAAAAACACATAAGTCATTAGATATAACACATCCTTATAAATATCTAAATCTAAAGCTTTAACAAGCCTATAGGGAGTTATATTTATGCTAAACATCATTTGAAATCTAACATTAAAATCTCTAATGATTCCATTTGAATCTCTTTTTATAGTAGTGAATTGTTGATAAAGGACACATGGACTGATGATCTTTCCAAATTGATCAATGAAATAATTATTCAAATCATTTCAACTGACAATGTAATTTTTGTGAAAGTTAATATACCAATCATATGTTGCATCTCTAAATGTAAAAGGAAAAAATATGTAAGCAACATCTTCATAAACAACATTTAATAATCTTAAAGTAGCCTTAAAGGACTTGATATGTTCTTCAACAGGAACAACACTTGTAAGACTAAAAGAGGGAAAATATTTCTCAAAATTTCTAGGTAATTCATGTAACTAACCAAGAACATTGATATAAGATCCACCTAACCAATCCATACCTTGATGAGAATTGAATATAGGAGAAACATAAATAGGTGAATAGGTTGAGATTTGGAAACTCTTCACTTACCTTTATATGCTCTTGCTTTCCTATGAATTTATAAAGAAAGAATATGTATCCTTGTCTCAAACCTTGACCTAGTTATTATTCTTGGTAATTCCAGCCTGTAAAATCTAAATCCTATTCAAAATATGATGTAGAAACCTTATATTTGCAAAAAATAATTAATGCTTATAAATAAGTGTATTTGGACATTTAGATTTCTAAGTTCAATCAATATTTGCACAAATTTATACAAATATTTGAAATAATGACCATATTTAACTATATTATCTTAAATATACTTCCAAACTTGTGAATATTGATGATCTTTGCTTTAAATTACTATCACTAACCTTGAACACATTAGATTTACAAAGTTTAAGCAACCTTTGCAACATTTTTTATAAATCTTAAAAGAATAAATATATTTAGATAAATAAGCCTAATGACTAGTCTAAAGCCATGAATATTAGTGATATTTACACAATTGAGCTATAAAAAAAAATCTTCAAAGGATAAACTAATCTTTGAATAAAATTCACTAAAATTAGATAGGATACTTCAGATTCACAAAACTTTGGCTTAGGATCCATCCTTCTAGTGCTAATTTCCCCACTTGTTGATGTATGTAAATGTATCATAAGGTTATCATAGTGTTGAAAACAATTCTCATTTCAAGATTTAAATAATCTTTTACGTGAATTTATGGTTATGATTTTCTTGAGATCTGTGGTGGAATAAAGGCCAAGCTATATAATTGTTTCATAAAATTAATATGTAAATGGTTGTTGGGAGAAAACATGGTCTTAAAACTTGTTTGTGAAAGATGAAATTAATTTAAACTAAGTCCAATGAATGATGTTCAAAACCTAAAGTTTAAACCCTAATCTAGCATGAATATTTATAATGAAAAGTTAAACTATTGTGGTTTGGTCAAAAAGAATGAGAAAAATGTAGGATAGGGTAGAAAATAAGGAAGTTTATGTTATAAGTTTCAACATTATGACAAATATTAAATCTCATCAATGACATTCAATTAAAATATCATATGACATGAAATTACCCAAAGCACAAATCCTATCATATACTAGGCAAATGTCTAAGGATATTTGAAACAATATAAATAATAAATCAAATTCACTTTAAAGATTTACTTCCACAATAAAATTGTGTTATCACATCTTCAAAAAAAGCAAAGAAAATGAAATGAATCTAAAATATTTCAATCAACATACCATAATTTCAAATTGACAATTCTGAATTAACATATGCACATCTAGAATTTATGAAAGTAATTCAAATTTAAACATCAAACCAGATGCTTGAGGAAGCAACCATGATAATAATCACATAAAAAAATATGAGACAATGTTTGAAAAATTCCCTTGAATGTGTTACTTGCTCCAAAATATACACAAAAGTTTTTCTATAAAAACTTTCCTCTTCTTTTCACAATTGAAAATACCCCTTTTATAGGTAACCTATGAGGTATGTTGGTCAATCATATCAAACGATAAGTAGACAAATGTCAATGATAGGTGTCCCTTTACAACATTATATAATTAATGATCAGTGTCAAATATGAATAACCTATAATCCATATACATTATAAATTGCACATTATTTTACAAAATAGAATATTATTTCTAAATATTTACAAGGTTTTTAGTACAAAAGAATATTCTAGTCAACTTAGTTGACTTTGAGACATCACTGTTACTATAGTTTTTTGTCTTTACTTTACGACCTTCATGGCTTTATTATATTGATCATCAATCAATCTAGAATTGATAATTCATTCCATGAAAAGTTCTACTATTTTCCATATTAGGTCTTTAAGTACTTCATCATTTCTATCCATATATTTCTTAATACTCCTAGCATGACCAATCATATCATTCACTGATAGGATCATGTCAAAGATACACTTATTATTAGCCCCTATAATGCCTTTACTTATATCCTTGACCTATTTGATGAACTCAATGGCTCTATAATGGAATTATCCATCACTTATCAAGCCTGTAGGACTAAGGATTATTGGCTTCTTGATCAGGCATCTTAGTATTTATACCATTCTACTTTTTAATTGCTTTAAGTCTCTTGATAGACTTTCCATGTTTGTATACCACTTATTCATGTCCTTAACCTTCTCCATCAAGATAATAATGGCCATGTTCAAATTTGATAGGATAACTATTTTAAGTTCTGGAACCTGACCTTCCATCAACATCTTGATCAATTCCTTTACCTTCTTCTCTAAAGCTTACCATTGGTTAACTTGATTCAATGCCATGGCATGTTGTTTGTTTACTATATCCATCTTAGACCTTATATATTTTAGAGAACTGAATGTATCATAAATGGTGTCTTTAAAGATATTAATAATGTTCCCTAGAACTGATAGAATGGATTTCTCTTCTATATTCTTTTTCTCTTAATTTATGCCTATGATGGATAATTGTAACCTTTTTGCATAGGATTGTCCCAAGTCTAGAACATCTTATTCAAATATTATATCCTCCCCCATTCTCTATCCTTTATTTTGAGTTAAATGATTCAAAGGTTCAACCTTTTGGTGTATAATATCTTGGCCACCTTCCATAAACATTGTCTCAATGATTCTTTGTAAGCCTATAGAGATTGGATCATATATTAATCCAACTAAAGATTGGGCCACATGTGAGACTAGGACCTCTATTTGTAATTAGATATATTATTGAGCTTGAGGATTAGATCTCTTTTCTTCTTCCCCTTGCAAGTCAATGATCCAAGGCTGAAATTATGTTTGCATTAGGATGTTATTAGCCTTTACTAGAGCCCATGGATGGTATGCAATAGGAAGCTTTTCTAACCTTGGTTCATATATGAACCATTCAAGAATAAGTGGGCCATATATTAGGTTTTCCTCATTGAACAAGTTGATATCCTTTAAAGGAGGAGTTATGGTCACTTTATACTTCTTTGCCTTTTGACCACTTGTAGTCTCAACTTTTCTCTTAGGAAGATCTATGACTACTAAGTCCAAAGACTTTTTCTTTTCCATTTTCTTGTTTAGTTTCCTAAACACTTATCTCTTTTGTATAGGTATCTATATCATATGTCATAGATAACATTCTTAGTGTATCTTCCATAGATTCTTGAGGATATAGAGCTATCATATGAACCTCCTATTGAGGTAAAATTTATTCTATGGTTTTAGATGATTCATGAGCTAAGGAACTAGAAGCAACCTCACTTGGTCTCCTTTATTTTTTATTGTGTTATGTTTGAACATCTATTGTTGAAAACCTAAAATAATAAGCATCTATCAAATGATATTGTCTTAGACCTAGCTATCATATATATTACATCTTTTGATCTCTATACAATCTAGACTCAGGCATTATATTGTGTTATTTTAACCTTCTAGTGACATCCTAGTAAGAGTATACTTTAATGTATATAAAATCAAATGTGTTTTTTTCATGCTCATATGACACAACTAAAATACCCTTGATCCTCAAATGTTTTTTGACCTTGCCATAGGGATCCTATTTCTATAATCATCAATCTGTAAGTTGAAAGATAACCTATGCTTTTAGGCATCTTCAATGTAATCCCATTACCTAAAAATAATATTTCTAATTATCATTGGAAAAATATGTAAAAGTCCCTTCCTTTTGGTCTTTCATATGCCATCTATCCCATTGAACAACTGGTAAACTACTTCTTATTCTGCCTATTTGTTAGGTACATGAATTGTTAATTTGAGAGGGGCAATTTGGGTTCCTTCAATTCTTATAAATATGTAATTAGGATATAACCATATTTATCCCATTTACTCAATGGATTTATTAATTAGAGGACTTATCCACATCATGGGGATACCATCAATGGCTTGACTTAATGCAGGGTATAGATAATCATAGATAAAATGAATATGGTTTCTATACTTATAAACATGTAATTTGGAATAGTATTGAGAGATAATTTGGGTACCATTGGGAGACTATTCTCTTTAATTAGGTATTTTTTTGGTAGCACATAGGGTATATTATAAATAAGACATCATATAAAACTCAATCCTCTTATTATTCTTAATCTCATATATCTATCTAATTAGGGAAATACTAATGATTTCACCTAATGGAGGAACCACCACTTGTTTAATGATGAAATATACCATAGGGACCCACATTGGTTCTACATTTTTTGTATGTTCACATTAATATAGCTTGTATAACTTAGTCATGACCATCCTAAATCTAGGTCTAAATTGACTAATAGGGATTTTATTTGCAAGGTCTATAATGACTTGGTTACCTACTTCTAACTAGTTAGATAGGATGTCCATCATAGTGTGCTTCTATCCCATGAATTAATGGAAGATAAGTCTATCTGAGACCTAGGTAACTTATAGTTAGATTGAAAATATATGAAATTTTCTTCACATTGGATTTATGAAAAATCATACCCTTTTCAATTATAGTATCTTTGAAAATAGGACCAAGTACATTGATACAGTGTAGTACCTCTAGTTTATTAGCAACATAATGAAGTCCAATCATCTAAATAGACACAATATCATTATAAAGTCTCTTCACAAAGATTAGCTTCTCTTCTTATTTGGTTATCAATCCCTAGTTCTTAATTATCTAGAACAAGCTTGAGCAATTATTATCTCCTATGTTTAATGAAGCAACTACAAATTTTGTGTACTTAAAAACCATACCCTATGTATCTAATGATAGGTATAGTTTAACCACCTTCTTCGAAACATACCCATATATTTCTATTTATATAATTGTAATTGAATTATCCTTTTATAAATGATAATTCAACTCTCTCAACTCAACATAGTGAATCTAGGGACAATTTAGGGCTTTTCGTATGTTGTAGGGCTTTTTAGAGGTTTAACAAAGCTTTATTGATGAAAATAAAGTTCAAAGTATGTGATTTAGTGACTTATATCATATTTGGATCTAACATTTATACCTTCACATGATCTGGTCGATAAGATCTTCCAATATGACATGTATGCTTATGTGGCATCACTTTGTCATGCAGTTTATTTATTTTTAAATTGTGATCATTATCTCCTTAGACATATGTCATCATCTCATGCCTCTTAAGGCTTGATAAAATTCACTTCATCGATCTCTATTTGTAATACTTGAATGTGGGTTGTCAATCTTCAATTTGGGCTCATAATATTGTGCTACTTGGTATCCCTGCATGATTTCTATGTACCTTTCATTAATCTCCATCACTTTAATGATTTTATACCATGTCAAAAAATTTCATGCAATTTGATCTCTTTGACTCTTTGAATAATTTTGCACCATTTATCTTCATCCTCAAGATTGAATGCATAACATTAATCTTGAACTGAGTGATTAAATGTGTATCATTGATCTATTGGATATATAATCGAGCATGAACCATTGATCCATTACCTATTCACCTAATTAAATATAGATTATTGATCTACATATAATTTACCAAACACATGACACTTGTCACTATTGAATTAGATCTCAAGTTACTTTGACATTTTGACTCCATGCTCACCATAGATTTACTTTTATAAGATTGAATATGTATCATTGATCTTAGACCTTGAATTTTTGACCCTAGCCTTCAACATGGACTATCAATCAAGATTTATATGTTTGAACATGCACCATCGATCTTTGATCCAAAGAACTTTTGATTTATTAACTCAGGCATTCATTTTTTTACCATTGATCTATGATTCAAGCTTCCAATATTTTTCCATTTGGCACCCCACATGTTTATGTACCTATGTATAGTGAAATCAATGAAGTAAAGTTTTAGGATACATAAAGACTTAGTATAAATATTAGACTAAGGTTTTAATTAATTAACAAACTCAATTAAGACTTAGGATAAAATTAAATTAAGATTTAGATAACATACAGTGATATGTCAATAATATAAATCCATTTTAATAATAACTTAGGATAAACTATTTAGACTAAGTTTTAATTATCACTTAAACTTGTATTTAATTAATTGGCTAAAGATCAAAGATTAATCAAAAGGATCAAATTGATCACTGAATAAAAAAACATGAACACTTGTTAATTCTAATAAATATCCATTAAACCTAAAACATGAAAACACATGAAGAAAATATTAGCAACATTAGGTGAAATACACTAAAACTTATGTGTTCATATTATAATTAATCTAGATCAACACATGATATTTAATAATACACTCTAGTCAGGTTGAATGCCTAAATTATAGCACAATTTGTAAAATTTGAACAAGGGTCCTCATTTTTTAGAAATGAGGGGTATGTCGACCTCATTACATCTAAGAGGTTCATGGTATATTAAAGAAACTGAGGGGGCCTAAAGAAGTGGGGAAATAGGATTTTACAATGTGAAATGATCTAGGGCATTTAAGAGCCTTAGGGAAAATAGGTAAGTCAAAAGAGGACTTTTGAGAAAGATAGGTGACCCTTAGATTTTAGGGAAACCAAAATATTTGTTAGAATTTAAATTCAAACCTTGAGAAAAAATGGCTAAGGTAAGAGTAAAATAAAACAAGTCCATGAAAAAGCACAACCATTTACTAAACTAAAAGCCAAAACTAAACCATTACCTAAAATCAAATAAGTTTTAAAATGAGATTATGAAGAATAATAGTGATTTATCTTTGATTAAGAACATATATAGACCCAACTACTTAAGAAAATATCATAAAAATCCTAAAAACACCTAGTCAAATTCAATCAAAGGGAAAAAAAGAGACTAAATAGAGAATAACAAGTAGATATAATGTTTCCATTTGATCAACAATTAAATCCATTTTTATCTAATAATTCACTAAGAGGCTGGGTTTTAAAATCTAATTAGATACAAATACTCAATCAAATAAACCAAAATTAGATAATAGCAGGCCAAATTACTCAAGGAAAATAATAAAAAACTGTATGATAGTCAAATAATCTAAATAAATTTGAGGTAAAAAGGTCTGGAAATGGAAATTTGGATGTAGTTCAAAACATAATTAGAGGTAGATCAAAACTTATCAGATTTAAGCAAATTTAGATAGTTGCACTAATGAAGCTCCAAATGCAATCTTTTATACCAACTACATGTAATAGACCATTTAAGTTTAGACTTAGTTTAAAGTGTGAAACAAATACAACATTAATACTGTAAATTTTTTAAGGACCTTTACCAACAAGATCAATAGATAAATCAGGCCCAAAATTGACCAAAAACCCATAAGATTAGACTTTGGGTCAAAAAGGAGTTCCCTAATTTTATGAAGAAATTAGGGTATGTTGTATAAGAAGCCACATATATGTTCAAGTATTTTTTTTGTTCTCTTTTACATGAGTATATTATGTTCAATAGATAATTTGATGAGTTATGCCATACAATTAAAGATCAATAATCTAAGCTCATATATATGAATAAGCTAAAGTATGTGGTTAATCTTCCAACTACTTCAAATGCAAAGTTTAAAATCAGATCGAGTTAAAAGGATAGAATTATTGATTCTAAGATTGATGCAAAGGAAAAATTTAATGCAAAGTCATAACCTACTAATCAATATATTTTATCCACTCCATAAAGGAGGTAATTATTATGATTACTTGAACTTCCTCATAATCTAATGTAAAAATTACTTAAGTGTAACCTCATTTCTCTCCCTCTTAAAAAATAGGTTTATATGATTAGGCATCTACCTAAGGAACATGACATCAATACATGTTGTGATTATCATCTATCTAGTGTACATTATAATAATATATGTTTTTCACAAAGACACAAGATTAATGATTTTAGTACACCTAAAAATGATTGAGTACCAAAACCTAATATGAATGCAAATTTGTAATATTTTTAGACCCCTTTCCCAACCATATGTAAATGTAATATAAGACTAATCTTGAGGTGCACATGATAAAAATGCACATCCTGATATATTGGCATATACATATCCATTTGATGTTACTATAGTACACTTATAATCATATATGTATAATGACCTACAATTACATTTGATAATAGTGATATTTTGGATGATGATTATAATTATACATCATTTTCTATATGTGTATATATTTATTCATAGCTTATATAGTGTTATGCTAGAAAATGGTTCAATTGATAATGTTTGCACTATGACACTCCTTACCAATCTTATGCTATACACAAAAATATTTGATGGATACAAAAAATATAATTAAATTATTTGATACAAGGAGATAAAACCATTTTGGGATTATTGTGTTGACACTTAAGGTTGGCCCTATATCATTTACTGCTTTGTTCTTATTCCTATCGAGTACATGGGAATTTGACATGTTAAACCATCATTGGATATATAGGCTGTGTGAAGTATAATATTTAGTACATATATGTGTGAAGTAAATACATAGAATTAGGGTGGATATAATTCTATGCATTCTATATGAGTATCCTATTCAACCTGAGATGTTTCCCCCTCCTCCTCTACCACCAACACAATCAATTATACAACCTATTTAAGGTCATTCTACTAAGGTAGGTCATAATAATTTAATTAACTTTAGATGATAACTAGTGCTTCAATTTCCATTACATCAAAGGTTTATTCCAAACTCAAAAAAACCATTATCCACTCTATCACATCATAATCTAGTGTTATAGATAGTTCTAAGTATTTTAAAAAGAAAAAATACATGTTTGCACTATACAATTGATTCCATAGGATACTATAATTAATCATCTTACAAGATTATTAGTACACTATTTACAATGCACATCTTGATATGTTAGCATATGCACATCCATTTAGTGTTATTATTAGTAATTAAATTTGACAATAGTGATATTTTGGATTATGATTATAATTATATATCATTTTTTGTATGTGCATTTATTTATTCATAGATTATATAGTGTTATGCCAAAAAATGGTTCAATTTAAAATGTTTACATTGTGACACTCCTTACCAATCTTGTGTTATACACAAAAATATTTGATGGATACAACAAAGATATTTAAATTATTTGATAAAATGAGACAAAATCATTTTGGGATTACTGTGCTAACACTTCAGGTAGGTCCTATAGTATTTACTACTTTTTTCTTATTCCTATTGATTACATGGGAATTTGACATGTTAAAACATCCTTGGATATATATAAGCTCTATGAAGTATAATATTTAGCACATAAATGTGCTAATTACATACATATAATTAGGGTGGATACAATTCTAGGCATTCCATATGAGTATCTTATTCAACCTGAGGTAATCCCCCTTCTCCTCCACCACCAACACAATCAATTATATAACCTATTTAAGTTCATTATATAAAGGTAGTTCATAGGAAGTTAATTAAATTTACATTATAACCAGTGCTTCAATTTCCATTACATCAAAGGTTTATTCCACACTCACAAAAACCATTATCCACTCTATCACATCCTAAGATATTGTTATAGATAGTTCTAAGTATTTGATAGTGAAAAAAATGCATGTTTATACTATACAATGGATTCCATAGGATACTATAATTAATCATCTTACAAAATTTCCTATGAGTCATGATGATAATTTTTGATTTATTAAAACATGAGATCACTCCAATATTCAAAAATAGATACATAAGACACTACTCACTCACAGTAGGTGACCATTACAATATTTGATATAGTACCTAAATATGAGTATCTCATTGATGGGATAGTTTCTTAGCATGAACAAAGTTTGAAATAAAGAAATAATTAAGTTATATATATATGAAATAGAATATTCTAAAAATTAAAAAATCATGACTTAAGTGTAACATGTTTTACTTGTTACAACATTGATATATGTTATTTATCACATGTTTGGTAGATTACATATTCTTTTTCATAGGCACATGCATTTCACACTATAAATGAGTGAGGTTCATGACATATGCTTTACATGATACATGGATGTAGAAATGTGAAGAATTATTACACATAGTCACCACGTTGCTACTAGAGGGATCTTACTATATAGGTCACATTGTTATATGTTATATCTTCTTCTAACATTTCCATTTATAAAATAGAGCTACATCGATTGCTTATATATGACTTGTTCTTGTTTATATTCTATAAAATGATACATTTCATGGATATATTTATTTTTTATAATGTGACACTAACATGACTAGTTTTACTTATTCTATGCTTTAATGTTTCTATTTCATTTCATATAGGCTAATCATTGATCATATTACATTATTATGTGATACTTATTGATTGAGTGTGTCATTACATGAATCTTTATTTATGTGTATTTATACTTTTGTGATTATTTACTCATTGTTTGACATTATTTTCTCATTAATTGACATTGATGTTCATATTGTAGCATTTATTTTTTATTATTTAGACCTTTTTCCTTATGGGAAATTACATGTTCATTTAGTGTACTATGTGTGCCTCTTCTTCTACATGACATTGAGTTTTATTGTTTATGATTTTATTTTGTGTGTCATGGCCATGAAATTATGTGATGTTTTATTGATACATCTATAATTTTATGTTGATATTATGGTTCTATGATACATATCACACATATTTATAATTATGTGCAGTGACATGATCTATACCATGCATCTTTCTCTATGGGTTACTATTCAATGCTTATATGTGTGATGATTATTGTTTCATGCCTAATTAATATATCTATATTAAAATTATACTTTTATGCCTCAGGATAAATGTTTCATACCTACATTCATGATATACTCATGGTATGATGACATATTCTCCACATGTTAGAAAATGCTTTAAATACTTACGTTTTTTTTATATAACATGGTGCATTTAACTCTTTTATTTTGAGATGAATAATTTGTAGGTGTTTTACCCTATATTAAATTAAGGTGAAATACTTAATATAATTAAGAAAAAAAATTAAATGTGATTTATATACTAATATATACAATAAATCATAAATTTGAATGTAAAAGACTAAGATTGATTCTTTTAGTTTGAAAATTTACATATGGTAAATATAATAAGTAAAACAAAGGGATGAATACTTGATTTTTTAGGTGACTATTTAAATTTGAATATATTATGTAGGTGAAAAATTAGGATAACGTAGGCTTTTATTTTATTTAGTTATCAAATTGATTCTCTATCCAAGCTAGGTTAGATCCACTAATCTAGTTTAGTATAGCTAGTCAATATTGACCTATATGGTCACCTACACCTATATTTACTTGACATGTGTTTGAAATTATAAACCTTGATGATACGCATATCTCCATAAATCCATATCATTTGACATGAAACCTTAAGTGTGCTTATGAGTGCTATAAACATACAAAATGGGGAAAAGCATAATGTACTAAATTGATGTCAATCATCTCCATATGATGATTGACCACTACATAAATATATGATAATTTGAGGAGGGAAATAAATCCACATGTAGTTCTCCCACTTAGTGTGATTTTGTAATTGTGTGTAGTTAATGATTCAAATTTAATACTTAAAAATGTTTGTTTTGACTTGGCTCTGAGTGATTCAAACTTGGCTTGTGACTGCTCCTAGTGACAGGTTTATAATTTGGTAAGAATAGAGTAGATTTTATCAATGTGCACTAGTGTATAATGTATTTAATATAAATATAGTTAGACACATAAATTAACATCTAAGTTGAAATAGTGTACTTGTGACCACCATTTTTTGAACTTAGCTCATGCCTCATTCCCCATTCTTTTGACTACTTTTCCTTCATTTTATATGTGGATGATCCACTCATAAAAGAAAATAATGATCTTAAAATGTCATTATTACTCATTAAAAATAACTCAATATTATCCCTTGATTGATAAAAACTCCTAGATATTTTTCTTTAATCATAGGATAACAACATGTC
The DNA here is from genome assembly GCA_037957365.1 of Torreya grandis. Taxonomy (NCBI): domain Eukaryota; kingdom Viridiplantae; phylum Streptophyta; class Pinopsida; order Cupressales; family Taxaceae; genus Torreya; species Torreya grandis. The sequence goes on from JARHVA010004787.1 coordinate 608,295, forward strand.
ATTTGAACTATCCCATTCACCTGTCTTGTCCATTTCTGTTGGCCACATCCTCCCACCCAATAATGACTAGTCTCTCAAGTTCAAAGTCATGTAATAAGGTGTATCACATGATTTTTAATACCTATCCAAATTATTTCCTTATTTATCACTATAAAATCATATTTTAAAGCCATTTTTTACATTTTAGGATTACACATAAAAAATAACCAGAATTCTAATTGTACATTGAGAGTGATTTCCATATTTCTCCCAATTTTGAATATATATAGCCCTAGTAGCCTTGGGATAAAGTTTGAGTACAATTCAAAGGTCATAATTCATGTTTGAAATATTTAATAACACTAAAATATTACAATCATATAATATTACATTAGTCTTTAAACACACCATCATAACATAGGAGCACTACATGGAGTTTGATCCCTCTTTGGAGTATTGGTATGTAGGCAATGCTTAGCATAAGTGGTACTGAGGTCTAACATGACTTCAAATGAAACTAATTTTTTCATTTGGTTCCATTCATCATTGAATCAAGATAGGGTTTAAAATTGAAGAAGAAAGCATACAATGGCTTCTATATCAATTGCATATCACTATTCGCATACACAAAGTCAATAGGTGAAAGTGCATAAGTCAAAATCATAGATTTCCAAAACCCTATATGATGCCAATGCACCCTTAGAAAAATAATGATGTATGCCCCTATCTAATTCTAATAGCTTTATCCAGAGAATGATCGAAGCCCTGTTCCTAATTCACAGTTAGAAAACATAGCCACATAGTCATTTTTTGCCTTCTTTCTTAGTCATGCATTATCAAATTTATAGATAACTTATAGTTATTTTTCATTTCCTCTTCTAGAATATTTACAAATATAGTAAATTCTAAATCAGTAAATGTCATCTATTGAGTATCCTTAGCATTTTGATTTTACATAGTAGTTTTTCACATTCAACTAATTAGTTTTCTATATTTTCAAATTTGACAAAACATATTGGTGAACTTGCTTATTTTTGTATGTTTCCAAAAACCTTAGCTTACCATTATAATTTAATTATATTTTTATCACTTCCATTAGGGTTTTAGATTCATAATTTTCTAATTTCCCTATTCATTATGATCATAATGACTAAATATATTTATTATTTCTTTATTAAAATCTTGTTGGTGTTATTTACATTCCTTGCCTATAACTTTTAAAATATTTCACATGTATGTAAACCCATGGATACATAATTTAAAGTAAAATATAATATCCTATACCAATCAAGAAATTAATGAGTCTTTATATGGTGATTATTATTACATGGCTTAGCTTGAGTTTCCACTTGGTACTATTATATGTCAAAGGGATCAAATGATTAATTTTAATCCTCATACCCTTAGGCCTCAAAATAATCTTATCCCATGTTCCACTTCTATGATTTTCCTTAAGATTATAGTAGAAGATGCAGTCTAAGTTGTTTTTACTAAATGAGGTTGGGTGCCTCATTAGGTAAGGAAAAATAAACAAATTCAAAAAATTCCTCCTCTCCTCAACCTAATCCAATAAGACCAATTAATTATCTTATAGGATATGATATTTTTTTATCAATTAAGGAATACATCGACTAAGATTTATATGCTAGAATTGCTTCGAAAAGCTACTATTTTCAAGGATATTCTATACTAGACATTGAATCATACATCTATACCTTGTGACACAAAGCCATCTTACTTTGCATATGTTTTAAATACTTCTAAATATGTTGAGGATGCTATCTCTTTTGTAAATGATTACTTATCTGCATAGTCAACTATTGATTAAAATTTACCTTTACTCATACAAGTTAAAATCAAAAGTATAACCATAATAAAGTTTTTAATTTATAATGGATCAAGGTTTAATATTTTTAATTTTACACTATTATAATAATGGGTCTTAATATGGATACTATTCCAAAATAATATAAGAATATAAAATGATTTGATGATGTGCCTTGCCAAACTTTGGCCTCTATCACTTTGGATATTATAGTAGGGCCCCAAACTCTATCTACATAGTTTCAAGTAATTGCTAATAATTCACATTACAATATAATATTGGGTAGGTGATGGATACATGATATGTAATTTATACTTTATATATGTAATAAAAAATACATCATGCCTATAAATGAATCCTAACTTAAAGAAGATAGATCACACTTACACTTCAAATTGGGGCTACATTAGATAATCAAGAGCATGACCAATATGGGGATCTACTAGACCCAATTAGGGGATCTCTTATAATAATAAATAATGCTAGCAAGGGTTCCAAAGCCTCAAGTCAAGCATAATCATTCAATAACCCTAAATAATCCCTATGTTTTCATATCTCACTAAACTAATAACTAGTAGAGCAGAGAAATCTAATCTAGTGCTCACCAAAGCTTGTGGCACAATATAAGGGTTAGTAAATAAATGAACATACATATGAGAATCTTAATTAAACTATTTATGATTAAAAACCTAATACATGAAGAAGAATAGAAATATTATTCAAATCCAATACTTATGCTACTTCTATCTACTAAAGAGATGATCAAAGTTAGAGAATACTTACATGAAAGATGAACCTGTTGAAACTCAATCCCTCCCTTGGCTAAAGGGGATTTCAAAGAGGTTGTTATGGTTTGTAAGGATCACCAAGAAATTCCAAATCATCTAAGACTTCTACACAATACTATATTCTCCAAGTAGAATCCCTAAGCTAAGACTCCTTAAGTAAAATGATGGAAGAGTAGTTTGTAAGAAGCATAAGTGAATAATAATGATTGATGATTGGTAAATAATGATGAAATTATCTTGTATAGATAGGTAGATTTAACCTTAATCCATTTTAAAAGTTTTAATCGATAAGTTCGACCCAGTCGACCTATTATAATTATGGTCAAAATCTTACTAGATCATGAGCTAGGTTGGTTAAGAGCCAACTTAGACCCTAAATGAATTTTACCCAAAATATTATAGGGTTGACCCAGTTGACCTAGTATAATATACTATCAAAAGGGGATTAAGGTGAGGAAAAGAGGGATGAAAATTGGAAAAATTTGGAGTGTACAAAATATGAGCAATAGCTTAGAGAATGATTTTTAGGAGCTCGTTAGATTGGTAATAAGTGGCAATAAAGGACAACAATCCTATGAAGAAACAATGACATACCCACCCCTCTCTTGGTGTACCCCTTAGGGCATGTACTCAAATAAATTGAGTCTCACTGGGTTCTTGTAAGATATAAAGCATCAGTATTTGATCAAAGTTAAAAATATTATGTATATACAGATTCCCCACTTGAATCTCATCATGTGTCACTAAGGTACAATAGGGGATGGTACTTCAAGAAAGAACATAGTAACACACAATGTTGAAGATAAAAAAATTGTAGTATTTGAAAGCATAAAATAACTAAAAGTAAATGATAAAAAGGGAAATAAATAAAAATGTAAATGTATACATACCTTGACTTACCTTTATTTCTAGATGGTTGTCTACTATGTTTTTAGTTTTGATTGTGGAGGGCATAGAGATTGTTTTAACCAAACCCAAGGATATAAAACTAAAGAGTAAAAAAGCAAACAAACACAAGAAAGTCAAGATAACTAGTGCTATGTGTATGAGCATACCTAAAAATTTGGTAATATGAGATGATAAGTGATATGTTAGACCAAATGACCAAGTTAAAATTTAAAGTAATCAAGTAACCAAAAAGCCAAGGCTGTTAAGAAAAAAAACTCAAATAAGTAAATCTTAAGTAATAAAGGCAAACTCACCAAATCAAACCAAGGATATATGTCAAAAAGGATGGTAATCAAACATCAATGTGAAAGTAGTAACAATCCTTAAACAAAAAGGGTGAAAAAATGGTAAAACAACATTGATGAGTGAGAATTAACAATCCTTACTCAATCATTAATGGAAAAAGGTGCATAAAAATGGAAAATAACATTGGTGAGTGAGAAGTAACAAGCCAATCTCACTCAACAATGGAAAAAGTACATAAAATTAGAAATGGACTTAAGCATCTATAAAAATAAAGTGGTACAACATGAAAAATGGTAAGAGAAAACAAATCAAGTTGAGAAATGTATAGCCATGGTGTAAATAAAGTAAACCCTAGTTACTCAAACATATCATTTTACTCTAAGGATAGATAAAAATGAAATAAAGTAGTGCTATCATGTTTTTAAGATGTGAATAAGAAGGAAGTATAGAAGAGAGAAAACATATTTGGAATCACACATGCCTATCGAGGGGGAAATGAAATGGGTGGATGGGAGAATTAAGTAAAAACCAAGGTAGAGGAACTCTTTATCAAAGTTAAGACACTCAAATTAGGTTTGTCAAAACAAGAGGATTGTCGACCTTAAGGACTCTGAAGAACTTTTCTTAGCCACACAAGTATTAAGTCAAAAAATAATGTATGTATATCATCCCATGAAGGCTATATTCATGAAAATTAAAATGGACCTACCTGCCCACAATGTGTTCCCCATTCCTTAGGACCCCTTATAGAGTCATTGATCTACTTTGAAGACTGGGTACTTATGTGAGAAAGTAGGTAGCATCATAGAGTTTTTTGTTCTCCTATTCCAATCTACTAGCCTACCGCAGCCCAATAAACCTCAACTCTATTGTGAGGCCAACTATGGAGTTTGAGATTTAATTAGAGATAGGAGATGTATTAGAAATCACATCTTTTAGTGTGATTTTTACTTTTGATATTTGTATGTTGTTTTTTGTATATCATTACCTTTTATTTTAAATGATTTGCATTTTAACTTTCTTGATGGATTTTTATATTCCTCTTCCATATAGATTTGTAAAACCAAACATGGGTGCTAAATATGACTTTCATTCAAATACTTAAACTTGGTTACTATGAGAGAGAACTCAGAGAGCATGGTGTCAAGAGTCTCATAAATCTAGGTGAAATAAAAGTGTTATCTTGACATTGACATTGTTTTATCCAATGTGGATTGAAAGGAAAGGAAATCAAGAGGAATGAAACATGAAACAATTTGAATTACTTCAAATATTAAAAAATGTGGCAAAGGGTTAAAAAGGGATACAATGATAAAAAAAATGTGATTCCTTATCATAAAAATGAGGGAAATGGAGGAAAACATGATAGAATATATTGTTATGCAAATTCCATATATAAAGAGAAGCAAAAGTTAAATCTAATATCAAGGATCAATAATCATAATCATTTCAAAACATAATATAGAAAGGGAAGGATAAAACCCATACAAGAGAAAACCCATGAGGATGCCAAAGAGTGTTTGGAAAATAAATGAGATAAATAAAATATGGTATTTTTGAGAAAGGCCAAGTCCTATCCATGGTCTTACACTGCAACTCACAAAGAGAAACCCAAGGGGTTCTAAAAATACTATAAAAATTATATAGAATAAAGAGACTATAGTACATCATGAGGAAGATTGGGTCCTATCCATGGTTTTATAATACAACTCATGAGAAGAATGGAAAACTAAAAGACCAAAAAGGAATGACTAAGGTTTGTGAAGGAGAGAACTATTATAGAGGGAGAGACCCATGTAAGTATCCTATAAAAAAATGTTAGATAAGAAAGCAAGAAGGGATGGGAAGGTTTAGGCAAAATATTTCTTGAGGAATTGTGCATTGGTGGGCTCTTTGAAAACATGGCTTTCTTTAGTTGGAAGGCAATAAGTACTTAGACCAAGAATATCTTTAGCTAAATAAGGGCCCCACCATTTTTGGAAATATTTACCTTCCTTATCATGAGTGTAGTCCAATTTAAGGATGAGATCACCAATATTAAATGTGCATATTTTATCACATTTTTATGTTGTTTGGAAATATGAGCCTTATATTGGTGATTATGTTGCAAAACACAAAGATGGAATTCATTGAGGAGATCAAGGGCATGAAGGTGAGATTCACTTAATTCTTCATCAGGGACGATACCATGAAGAAATATATGAAGAGAGGGAAACTCAAATTTTAATGAAAGAACTGACTCATAACCATAAACTAGAAATAATTGAGTTTCCCTAGTGGTAGTATGTATGCTAGTCTGATAGGCCCAAAGAGCATGATAGAGGTAAAGGTGCCAATCTATATAGGTTTCATGAATTATCTTTTAGAGAATTTTGTTAAGTATTTTTTTAGTGGCCTCAACTTGGCCATTACATTTTAGATGATAGGGTGTGGAAATTTTTTGATTGATCTTGAATTTAGCATAGAGTTATTTGACATGCTCATTTTTGAAATTACCACCATTGTCTAAAATGATAGCATGGGGAACACCAAAGTATCAAATGATTTGATTAAGTATAAATTAGATATGGCATTATCAATGACATTAGTAAGGGGCATATCCTCAACCCACATGGTAAAATATTCAGTGGCTATGATTATAAATACATGCCAATCTTAGGAGTGGGGGAACTTCCCTATCAGATCTAATCCCCACATAAAGAATGGCTAGGGTGATTTGAAAGTTTGAATCTTAGCTGCAGGTGAATGAATTAGATCATCATGAAGTTGTCAAGGAGTATAATTTTTAGTGAATTTTATTGAATCTTTTTCAAGAGTGTGCCAAAAATATCCTATATGTAGGCATTATGGGTTGTAGCATATATGATGTAGTGGCTGCCACAAATACCCCCATGTGCTTGTTCAAGAAGAGGAGGGACCTCATCTTGAAAAACATAATATATCAAGGTACCTTCATCATTATGATAATAAAGGATGTTGTATATAAATATATGTTTGAAAGCTTGTTTATGAATGTGATTCTTTTCATGAGAATCTAAGTTGGGAGGATAAGTTTGGTGTTCCAAAAATTGAATGATGTATTTATACTATGGGCTTTGTCAAATGGTGATAACTTCAATATGGAAGATAAGTGAATATTTAGGTTAATTAGAATATGGATATTTTCTTATTTATATAATAAAAGTGGGGTCAAAATGAACTTGATGTGGATGAAAAATATAAGATGAAGAAGCAAGGAATTAGCAACAAAATTTTGATCTTGTGAGATAGGCTTGATAGTGAAAGAAATGAAGTTTTTGGCAAGAATAATTACAATTTGATGATAAGAAATGATATTCTCACTTTTGTATTGGTAATCACCATTGAATTGGTAGTAAATAAGCTGAGAATCACCTAAGGTATGTAGGTATTGGATATCTAAATCAAGAGCAACTTTCATTCCTAAGATTAGAGCTTTATACTCTCCCATATTGTTGGTGACATGTCAAGAGGACTTGTAAGAATATAGCCTTCCCTAGTTCCTTGAAGGCATTTAACACCATCAAAGTGAAGGGTCAAAATATCCTCATGTAATTTGACATTAATTTCAGGATGCTCTTCGATAACTACTTTTGGTTTAGTAGTATCAAGGATGATAGTAGTTTCATCAAGATTACTAGTTTCAAGATCAGCAGTGATGTTATGGAAGTAATCTTTAAGTGTAATAGCTTAATTGAGAACTTAAATATATATAATGTTGTCATCTAAAAGACTATTCTAAAGGTGATTAGTAGTTAGCACATGAGCTGTAGTAAATTGATCATCTATCATTTGTCCTTTGATTTTTTTTTGAATAACAATGCAGAGATCAAATTCTATAAGGAGGACCATCCATTTCTCAATTCTATCTTTAGGAAGAAAGGATTTGTAAAAGACATGATGAAGGGGGTTAGAATGAATGATGACATAGGTGGTTTAGTATAGCATATAATGTCAAAAAAAATTAGCTATGAAATAGATAGTGAAGCAATCACATTCAAATTTTGTATATTGTTTCTCATTATTGATGAGGCCTCAACTTATATAATAAATAGCATATTCTATTTTGGTTTTGCCTTGTTGGGAAAGCATTTCCCCTATTGATATGGGTGTGAAATAAGTATATAGGATCAAAGGTTGATCATTTGAATGGGGATAAAGCATAGGTGGGTGAATTAATGATTCTTTCATGTGATCAAAGGATTTTTGACAAGGATATGCCCATTCTAAAGCATTACCTTTATTAAGAAGAAAATTCACAAAGTGAATATGGTAAGCCATTTCAAGGATGAATCATCTAATTTCGCCAAGTTTGCCTAGACAAGTGTGAATGTATAGAATGGAATGAAGGATGGGATTGATGATAGCACTAATTATATCAGGGTTAACATTAATGCCATGGAGAGAGACTAAGAATCCTAAAAAATTTCAAGATATGACACCAAAGACACATTTGTAAATATTTAGCCTAACTCAGTATTTTAGAAGATGGTCAAAGATGATAGCAAGATAAGAAAGATGAGTCTTAAAAATTTTGGATTTAAAAATGAGGTCATCCATATAGGTTTCAACAATTATGTGGATAAGATCATGAAAGATATGAGTCATTTCTCACTGATAATTGGCTCCAACATTTTTTAGGTCAAAGGGAATTTTAACATAGAAATAGGTGCCCCATTACATGGTGAAATTTATCTTATGTTGGTCCTTGAGGGTGATGTGAATTTGATTATATCTTTAGAATCCATCCATAAGAGATAAAATTTCATAAGCAGTGTAGAATCGATAATGGCTTTTATTGAAGGTAAATGGAAATTATCTTTAAGACAAGTGAGATTAATATTATGAAAGTCAATACAAATGAAAATGACCATACTGACCTTTTTTTAATGGGAACTATGATATAAACCCATTCAAAAGAATCCATTGGTTTAACAAATTTAGAATCAATAAGTTTGATGATTTCCTTATAACATAAAGTGGAAACCACAGGTGGAAATTTCATTTGTTTTTTGGCATATAGGCTTGGCATCAAGATAAGTAATGATGTTATACACCATAATGTTAGGATCAATACCAGCAATGTCCTCATAGGACTAGGCAAATATCTTATGATATTTATCTAAGAATAAGCTAAAGTTGTCATACTCAGTAGGTGATACTTCATAAAAAACTGTAATTGGTTAAGGACAAGATGGAAGACTGTATTCAATGTGATTAGTCTCTTCTATAAGCATAACATTGCCATCTTGGAAGTGGTATGGTGCATTAGGTAAAGAAGAAATTAGGTTAGCTTTAGGATCAATTATAAAAATGAAATTATTGAAACAAGGGGTTTTTGTTTTGAAATTCCTAAGTTTATGATGTTATTGAGGAAGTTAAGGTTCTCCAACATGAAGTATTTCAAGAATAGCTTCATCACTAGGAAAGGTAAGAAGAGGACCATACTACTCAACATCTACTTCAAGATCTAGAATTTTATTATGATGGTGATCATACTTGGAATGTGTCTAATGGAAATCAATATCCTTGACATCTAGTTTAATCTTGGGAGTAAGAGAATTAGATGGATTAGATGGGATTGGCATGTCATTGGTTTCTATGATAGGGGAAGGATTGAATGCAATGACTAGATCCATAAGTGATAAAGAAGGTGCTAGAATTTTTAGAGGTTTGGAATGTATGATTTGTTCTACCACCTAAGGACTATCAAAAAGTGGAGAAATAGTAGGAGGCGCATGGCCTTAAGGATCTAATGCATGATCTATAGAAATGGTATGAACATCCCAATTAAAAGCATGGATTTGAGATAAGGTTTTTTTATAATGTTGAATATCTAAGTCTTGAGATTGAGCTTGGGGCATTATGTAATTATCATCATATGTTGGAGAAATTGTACATGCTTGAGATTCAAGGTGAGTTTTAGATGGTGAAATCCCAATATTATTGCATGTACGTGGAGAAATAATGAGAGGATATTAAAATAATTTGGACACTCCAAAATCATTTCATGTGAAGGACTCTTAGGGTGAAGAAGGTTCCTAAGCATTTCATAGAGGAGGAAAATTAGTAATCTCATCAATAAGAAGAATAATACAGGTTGAGGTAACAAAGAAAGAGGAAGTCACTCTAAAATGTAGGGAGGTAGCTTGGTAGTATTGCAAGTATGTTGTAAATCATTAGGTTCATCATCATCTAAAAATAAGAATGACTTATAAATCAGGATTGATGTTAATGAATTTAGCTAAAAGAGCATTACTGATCTTAGTAATGGTAGGAATATGATACTGATATTTAGGATTAGGAAGTTGAATACTAGAAGGGTTGGGATCAATCTCATGCTTATACTACTTGTCATTATTTAAGAATTTAAAGCATTGTCTACCAAAAAAAGTAATATCCATCATTATATGAGTCTAAGGATGACCAAAGAGTATCTTATAAGATAAGGTTAGATTAATGACCATAAGCTTAGTTTGAAAGGTCTTAGGTTTGATGGTTAGGTAAATCTAGATACAACCAAGTGTCTTTTGATTAGTCTTATCAAATCTATGATAGGTAAGGTAGGTTTGCTTAAGATGATCTTTATTATAATAAAGTTATTGGATAAGCCATAAAGATGTGACATTAATACTAGAGCCTTCATCAACTATAACTTAATGAACAAGGGTAGTATTAATGACAATTTTATTGAATAGGGATAGATCATTGGCTAAAAAAATCATCATTGATCATGTCCTCTTCAATAAATTCAATAGAAGGCCTGGAAGGACACACAGTTTCAATGGTATGCATGTTGATAGGTGGAGGTTCAATAGAAGATGGTTCTTCATCTATAGGATATGGATCTTCTATTTCTTATAATTATTGTATAAATAAATGCAATGATAAGGGGAAGTATAGACTAACTCCATCAGAGGAATCTTGCAAGGCATAGAGTTAAGTTCTTCAATAAAGTTCTAATGAGATTTATAATAAGAACAAACAAAATTTTTAGGAGGTAAAGTAGATTTTGAAGGTATATAATTGGTTGGAGGTATGGAAGGAGGAAGTGGTTACTTAAGGGCTTTTGAAGTTAGATTAGTGGTTTTAGTATCTTTGAGTATTTGTTCTTCTAAAGATGCATTTTTAGGCTTTGCAACATGACTTTTATGAGCTATATTATGAAGATAATTGATCTTAGCAGTGTTAACATATTGATAATTATTATAATATTGGTCATAATTGACATAAATAACATAAACATCCTTGGTAGTCTGTTTAATATTAGTTGTGGAAAATGATTTTTCGTTATTTGATTAAAAAGCTTTGGAAACTTGTCATTTTTTAGAAGAAATGGTGTACTCTTGATGACTAAGGTTGATCATGGCTTGATTATTAAATTAATCACAAAGCATATATTATACAACAAATTTAGTGAGACCTCTAAAATATTCAGAGGAGTGACCAACATTGGCATGGAACCAATAAAATTGATTAGGGTCATACCATTTAGGAGGATTGCTAGGATAAGTGAAAGGTTTAGAGGGATGTAAAAATTATTTAATTTATTGCACAATGAGTTGTGTGTGAGAAGATAAAGGAATGTTATCTTTGGAAATTCTTGGTTTGATTTGAGGAGTATTACTGGTGATAACATTAGTATATATTTAAAAAGATCCTTTACGAAGTTTAGGATTAGGTTTGAATTGATTCATGAGAAAGTCTTGATGTTTTTCTTGGTCAAGAGCTTCATTAAGTGTTTGGGGAGTAAAATTTTGAACCTTATATTAAAGAGGAGTCAAAACAATCATAAAGAGTTTTAAAAAATTATAATCAATTATGTTATGATCAAATTTATGGGCCAAAGATTTTCATCTTTTGAAAAGTCATGAGTTGATTCAATGGGAGATTTTTTAGCATTGATGAAGTGGCTAAGATAATTTTTAGGAAGATCATTATGTTGGAAGTAATTAAATAAAATATTGACTAAATCCTCAAGTTTCCAAATGAAATGTTGTGGAAGTTGGTTATACCATTTTAATACATCATTAGTGAAGGTTTTGACTAAGAATTTAGTTGTGGTAAAAGTATTAGTTTGGATCCACTATTTGTAAAGATTGCCAAAGGCTTTGATAAATGAGGTAGGGTATTTAGTTCCATCATACTTGATAGTTGGATATAGGTTACCAATATCAATGGACATAATGAAGGGAGATAAAGGCTCATTTTGAATAGTTTTAAGCATTTTGTTATTCATTACAGGTTGAGGAATAACATTACCTTAATCATCTCTAAAAGGTCGAGGAATATAATCAAGATTAGCTTGAGGATGGATAGCCAGAGGTTGATTATCCATATTAATAAAATTACATTGTAGTTACATCATTTGAGAGGTATTAGAAGCTTGCATTATGTTCATTTGTTGTATGACTTATGCAAGAAGTTGAGTTGTATCAATATGTGAATTGGTGTTCTTAGGAGCTTTCCCCAAATGGTATTAGGGGGAGGGTTATTAGAAGATGGGTTGTTGGTGGTATTTTTTATTAAACTTGTGTCAATTGCTCCCACATTAGTTTGAAGAGTTTGAAGATGGAAATTATATTCATAAGTATATAAATAATCCGATCCACCTACTTCATCTTGAGGTGTGATTTACACCATGGTACAATTCATGGATGAAGAAAGGGAAGAGGTTCCCCAAGATTGATGGTTCTCTTGGGAGGAAAAGAGAGGGAGAAATGAAAATCCCATATAGTATCTAAATGGATTCAGGTTGTCCAAGAAGATTTTGATAGAGAACTTCATGATGTTTTGAGAGAAATGAACAAGATGATAAGGAGAGAAAAATAGAGAGCTAAGCTGGATAGATAGAGAAAGTAGTAAGGGTGCATAGTTGATTGGGTTGACCTAGTAACAAAAACATGGTCTAAAAACTATGAAAATAAGGATACAGAGTCGACTAGGTCAACCTAGTACTATAATCTAAATAGAAAATAGGAAGAAAAATATATAGAGTCATTAAAGTTGACCTAGTAATGTATCTTAGAAGGTAGAAAATAATTCTTTGTCAATAGAGTTGACCTAGTACTTGTAAGTAGGGGAATAAACAATCTATAATAGACTGTGTTGAATAGAATGATTATGTACTAAAATAAAAAGAATTTTGAAATTACTTTTAAAATAAATAAGTGAAAAGAAACATATAATCAATTGGGTCAATGAGGATGAGCCAATTGAGGCACACAACATAAAATCTTGCACCAACACTGGTCATTACAAGTTTTTGCAATACAACATACAATTAAGCAAAGAGTAAGCAATCAACTTGGAAAGTAAATTCTAACTAAGTGGTCATCTTGAATGTTGTTAGATTATTACAATATGATTTTAGATGTGATAGGGAATTTGGATGAAAGTAGGGAACTAAAAATTAATATATGGATGGGTTTAGGATGTTTAAGGTGAAAAGGATATGTATTGGCAATGGTACTAGCTTGATATTGGATCCTACCCCCTCACTTCACATACCAAAGTGACAAGGGTGTTGGGTGATTTGCCAATATATACCATTAACCACATGTTTATACTTGGCTAGAAAACCAAGTCATCTTCCCCCTTGGTGATGAAATCCAACTAGATAGGCCTTGGGTAGACAATTGTTTAAATGTATTTTAAGATTATGTGATTTGGTAGTGTGTTCAAAAAAATAGAAAATAGTACAAATAAATGGTATATTGAAAAACCAACTAATTAGACTATGTGATATATTCTATGAATGCAAGCAACTAAAAATGAAAGTGTGAGCTAATTCCTAGCATATAAGTGTTAATTCTAACTTTGAAACACATTACAGTGTCATTTTAAATGACAATGTATGTAGAGATTATATAACAGAGTCGATAGTGTCATTATTGTACTATTGAATCAAGTGTCTGTTAAAGAATTACATCAATAGTGTCGACCTAGTCTTCTAGATAGAAGACAAAATATAGAATTAAGTCGACAGAGTGGACTTAGTTTGCTATATAGGGTAGGTTTTAAAGACTACAAACTGTGAAAAACATAAATTTAATGAATAATAGAAATGATAGAGAAAGATAAAAAGGAACCTTGGTTGGTTGGAGGATGTAGAGGAAAGTGGGATTGCTATTGAAGTGCCTTGATTTTTACTTACAAATTCTACCAACTATGTTTACTAGGTAGACCTAGTTCTATAGTTCTTTGTTTGTTGAGACATATGAAGAATACTATGAAGATAATGTCAACCTAGTATGTTTTCTAGAAGTTTGTAAGTGTATTGTGTCAACTGGGTCAACCTAGTAGCCTATTTGGAAGTAAACATATGTATTGTGTCAACCTATTCAACCCAGTAACTTATATCTGATAAAGACATGCACAAATAGAATAAGGTCATATTTATGTGACTATGTGTTAAACCTACACATAAAAGTTAGGAACTAAATTGACACTATCAACTTAGAATCACAAATATAGAAAATAAAATAAAATAATGATAAAATAATGAAAACATGAGATAAAACTTACAAGAGTTAGATTCACATCAGGTTCACCAAAATATATGCAATCAAAAATGCATCATGTTTATAAATCAATATTAACTTAGAGAATATAGATCATACTTACACTTCTGATTGGGGATATATTAGATAATTGAGAACATGACCAATATGGGGATCTATTAGACCCAATTATGGGATATTTTACCATAATAAACAATGTTAGGGAGCATTCCAAAGCCTCCAATAAAGCATAATCATGTAATAACACTAACTAAGCTCTATGTTTTCATATATTACTAAACTAATAACCAATAAAGCAAACAAATCTAATCTAGTGATCACCAAAGCTTGTGGCACAATATGAGGGTTAGTAAACAAATAAACATGCATAGGAAAATGTCAATAAATATATGTATGAGTAAAACCCTAATACATGAAGAATAAGATAAATATTATTCAAAGATAACACTTATGCTACTTATATCTGCTAAAGAGAGGAGCAAAGTTAGAGAATACTTACATGAAATATGAAACTATCAAGACTCAATCTCTACTTTGGCCAGGGGCTTTGCAAGATGTTGTTGTGGTTTTTAAGGATCACTAAGAAAGGCTAAAGCATCCAATATTTCTCCACAAAACTAGATTCTCCAAGTAGAAACCCTAATCTAAGACTCCTCAAGTAAAATGGTAGAAGAGCATATTGTAAATAAGTACAAGAAAATAATAACTCTTGACCATTGGTAAATAATGATGAAATGATCTTTTATATATATATATATATAACCTTAATCTCTTCTAAAAGCTTCATCCAATAGAGTTAACCCAATTGACTTAATACAATTATGGACAAAAATTCACTAGGTCACAGGCGAGGTCACCCAAGAGCTAACCTAGACCCTAAATGAAATTTACCCAAAATACAACAAAATCGACCTAGTTGACCTAGTACAATAGATTGTCAAAAGGGGCTTAAGGTGAGGAAAAGAGGGATGAAAAGTGGGAAAAGGCTTTAGGAGTGTGCAAAAGAGGATTAATAGCTTAAAGAATGATTTTTAGGAGTTGGTTGGATTAGTAATAAGTGGAAATAAGGGACAACAATCTTGTGAAGCACCAATGGTCTACCCACCCCTTTCCCAGTGCACCCCTTAGGGTGTGCACTAAGAGATATTGAGACTCAATGGGTTATTTCAAGATAAAAATTATTAGTATTTGATAAAAATTGAAAATATTATGTGTATACACCTTGTACTTTACATAGTTATATTAAATTTATACATGATGTATTTTTATATACATGGCTATATGATAATCAACCTTTCAGATATTATAATGTTACATAGTCTACTACTAAGAGTTCATCATAGTTGGGGAAACCTTAATAAACTATAGTGCCACCACCATAAATCATTCCCATATAAAAATGTACACAAATTAGGTTGGTGAGTCTAGTAAAAATAATCAAAATTTATAATCTATAAATAGCTCAAAACTAAATCTTTCACCTAAAAAGTTGGACTATGTGGAACTTGTACAAGAATTACCTTTATTAGTCAATTCTAAAGATCCAAAATCCATATTTATCAAGGATATTGATGATGATTCTAATGCTTGTTCTGATAATGATACTAATTGAATTTAAATGAAAAATCATAATTATTTATGTGATTTTACTTTTAAACCAGATGACCTAGGTGAATACAAAGATGATTCAAAGGTAATCATTACAACGCATATAGATACATGAAAAATAATCACTTTAGATGTGGTTAAATAACATAAACATGATGAATTATATAAATATATATAATACCAAGATTAAATAGGACATATTACAATACCAATTGCATGTGGTCTCAAATTGTGGACATACTAATTTTTGTTATGCACACAAGAAATTATTTACATTATATATTAGGGCAATAATGGTTGAATTAAATGGAAGCTATAGTTGATAAGCTACAAAAATGTCTTACATTCAATTTTAGGATAATAAAATTCACATTCTTCATAATGATATGGATGACAATCAGAGGTTTAGAACTGAGAGATAGGGCTCAAAGTTGGTTTATTCAAAAACTACATAAGGTTTATTAAACAATACAACAACATGCCATATGATGCAAATGATTCAAAAAAATGCCAAAGATAAGGCTACAATAATATATCATGAATGGTATGAAGACCACAATGATGATGATATATAGTAGTTTGACAAGATTTAGTATCTAACATTCAATGATCTTCTACTAAATCCACCTCTTGATTCTCCACATCCCTTAGATGTGTTTCTTGATTTTTATATTATCATGTCATTTCACATACTCAAATTTAAAATATATATATATATATATATATATATATATATATATATATATTCTAGAAAATTAAAAATTAAGACCTATGCATGATTTGTGTAGTTTATTTACATATGATAATTTGTGCTCACTATAATCAATTTTTCTCTATATAACCAATTTTTATAAAACACTATTAATAAATTGTACATGAGTGAATGTATAACATACATTTTGCCTTTTACAGACATAATTTTAGGTCATTTAATTTTCATAGACCCATAAAATGTTATATAGACAAAATCACTTTACCCAAATAGTAGTACACTATGATGTTGTATAATTCCACCATTATTGTCCCAGTAAAAACAAGATAATAATTATTTGATTTAAATAGAACACATTCCTCCTATGCACTTCAACAAATTCACCAAGGGCATACTCATACATATGTTCTATCATTCTTTGGCTATCCATTATTATGCATACCCTAGTTTTTTACATTTCACAAAATCTATTGATATTGCTCAATTACATTCACATTGATATCTTAATAGATAATTAAGTTACTAAATATACTAATGTTACAAATTGTAGACACCTAAAAGTGGTCACTAATGACCTCTAACTAAGCTTTAATCCAATTTCTACCAAAACACATAATTTAGGCTAAAAACACTAAAATGCACTAAATGATTTGAACCTATCATACACAAGTGTTGATTTTGGATAATGTATCCTTAAATGGGGAAATGTATTTTATGGGATACCTAACTTTGATTAGATCATTTCAAGTCAAAATGATGATTTCGCACTTGGGTACTTTGGATTTCTCTTTTCTACCAATTTTCTTACACAAGACATGTGCCTTTGTTATTTTATGTTGACAACATTCCAAATGGAATAATGATTCAAATGTATCTAACATTACATCATAATTCCACTCTAGTCAAATTTTGAGCCAATAATATGACATGTTGACTAGTTTGATTAATTAAGCACCAATTTCCAAAAAGATTGCACCAAAATTGTTAGGTTGTGGAGCTAAAAGCTTCACTATATGCAGACATGAAGGAGTTCCTGAGTGTCACAGTCACCGGCATCAGTTAGGCCAACCAACATTGGTAAATGGTGGATAGGAAGGAAACTGACATCGATTAGGAGTCAGTTGATGTCGGTCACCTCCAGGCAGACAGGGACTGACGTCAGTTGCCTATGTCTTTCTAGAACTATTCATTACACGAATAGTTAGTTTGTTGAACCGATTGTTTGCATGTAAAGACTATTTCGAGTCTTGAGTTGCATGTCTAATTATTGTAAATTAGAAGTCTAAGTTATTGTTTAGTATGGGATCTATTTATAGAGCCATTGGCATGTATTGTAAAGAAGAGCAATAGAGGAAGGCAAGGTAGATCCTTCAAATTGTAAGAGCAGGTTGATCTGCAGGTTGTGCAAGATCAGGAAGAAGTTCTACATGGTAAGTAAGATCATTTGAGTTGTAGGTTGTTGTAGGTTCATGGGAGATCTACTTGAAGTACTTTGAGTACTTGTGTACTGGTAGTGTTATTACTGACTGGTTGGAGGTGAACAATAATTCTGTGTTTGAGTTGTTTGTTGTGACCATTTTTGGTAGGAGAGTGAACTCTTGAGGGAAAGAGATCTGTACATCTGAGAAGTGTGGAAGAGTGTGGCACCTTCATTTTATTTCCTTCTGGCATGAGTATTAATACAAGATTGTGTATTGTCTCTCATATTCTGTGTCATTTGTGAATTCTAGTTACTTGTTAATTTTGGTTTAATTCCGTGATTAGTTGCTTATACAAGGTAATCATATTGTACTCTTATTAAGGAGTTGGATCTTGACAAGTGGTATTAGAGAATTTATGTTCTAGAATTCCTCTCATAATTGGTATCAGAGCTTTTGGTTGGGTTACTAACAGGTTGTATCAGATCTAATTAGTGTTTGTTGATTATAGGTCACTCATAGGGGTTTCTATTTGAGTGGGAGTATAGCAATGGCAGAAGAAAGTAAGCTACAAATGGAAAAGTTTAATGGTAAGAACTATCAATTATGGATGATGTAGATAGAAGATTATCTATATCAAAAAGATTTGTACTTACCGTTGGGTGGGGTTGCATGCAAGCCCACAGATATGAAGGATGAAGAATGGAAGGTTCTTGATCGGAAGGCTCTGGGATCTATAAGGTTGAGCCTTGCATCGTCTGTGATTTCCAACTTATCTCAGGCTAAGACAATGGTAGAGTTGATGGAATCTTTGGCAAATTTATATGAAAAACCCTCAGCTTTGAATAAGGTATTTCTTATGAAGCAATTATTTAATTTGCAAATGTTGGAAGGTGGATCTGTACATAGTCATCTTAGTGATTTCCATGGTTTGGTAAACTAGTTAAATTCAGTCAATATTGTTTTTTATGATGAAATTAAGGCTTTCTTAATCTTATGCTCATTACATGAAAGTTGGGAGAGTTTGGTAATGGCAGTTAGTAATACTGCGTCTGCTTTAAAAATCTTAAAAGTGGATGATGTTGTGAGTGTAAATTTAATGAAGAAATTCGCAAGAAAAGCACAAGTCAATCATCAGGGAATGCTTTGAGTGTTGAAAGCAGGGGAAGGCAAAGAGAGAAGATCGAGCATGGGAAATCAAGGTCAAAGATAGGCAGGAGATCCAAATCTAGGTATGGCAGAATAACCTACTAGAATTGTGGAAAGTAAGGGCATGTAAATAAATATTGTTGGTTGGTTGAAGATCAGCATGAAGGACATGAAGAAGTAGATGTTGCAGAGTTTGTTGCATAGGATACTCTGGTATGTTCCTTAGATAAAGTAGAATCTTGGGTTTTAGATTTTAGTGCCTCTTTCCATGCATCCCCAAATAGGGAATTTTTTCATGAATATGTCCAGGGAGACTTTGGAGAAATTTATTTAGGGGATGGTAAGCCTTGTCAAATGGTTTGAAAAGGGAAAGTGAAGTTGAAATTGCAAACGGGCAACACATGGGTGTTGAAGGAGGTCATGCATGTCCCAGTCTTGAAGCAGAATTTGATTTTTGTTGGAAATTTGGGTGATGAGGGTTGCACAGTAACTCTCACAGTGGATTCTTGGAAAGTTTCCAAGGGTGCACTTGTTTTAGCAAGAGGTAAGAAAGTAGGTATGCTTTATCTATCTACTTGTATTACTAATTCTCCTTCTAGTTTATCTACTTCAGTTGTAGATTTGAAGATGTGGCTCAATAGGCTTGGTCACATGAATAAGAAGGGGATGCATGTTTTTGAGTCAAAGGGGATGCTTTTAGATTTGAAAAGCATGGATCGAGATTTCTGTAAGCAAAAGAAGAAAGTGACGTTTCTTGAGCAATCTGATGTTCATGACAAGAATAGGAAAGCCTTGGTTTTCAAGGAGAAGATGACAGATATAGATCAGTGCAAGGGGCTAAAGAATTTTGAGTAGAGCAAGGTTGATATGGACAAGGGTTTGATCCAAAAGGAGCTCGTGGGTAGAAGTCATCGCTCATAAGTAAAACACAGAGACTGACATCGGTAAGAAATCCAACATCAGCATCCAGACAGGGACCAACATTGGCTATGTGCAGCCCGACATTGGTGACTTCAGACAAATAAACATTAGCATCAGTCAAGGGGAACCGATGTTGGTGATGAGGTAGTCGCATGGAACCAATGTCGGTCGGGTGCAGACTGAGATGTGACCGGCATCGGTCACTGAGACAGATTTTGGGAAGACAGCAAGCTATCAAGAAGTCTCAATCACCCATATGGAGGACTGAAAGGGTAAGTAATCCTCAAATTCATCATTTCCCTTCTTTACACTACTTGTTGCTCACTAATGGTCAAGAACTAGGAAGTTATTAAAGAATCAGAACAGGTAGAATCTAGGAAACAGTGGGAGCTTGGCATGGATGAGGAATGTGATTCCTTGGAGAAGAACCAAACGGGAGTTTTTTGGTAGAGTTGCCAGCTGAAAGGAAGCACTAAGAGACGAATGGATTTTTAGGATAAAGAAGAGCGGGAATGGACACGTGAGACGGAAGGCCAAGGTATATGGTCTTGAGTAAGCTACAGGACAATGGAGGTTTAACCATTGTGTTTCTCTTTACCAAGTTGGATAATATTAGCTACATTATCCTGTTACTGTATGTTGGGCTTGTTATAGGGTCACATATGCAGGGAGTTGCTAAACTAAAGGTAAAGTTAGTTCATAGGTGTGTCATGAGGAATCTAGGATCAACAAGATTTTTTGGCATGAGTGTGTTCTAGAGACATGGAAGGTCATAGGTTGATTTTGTCTCCAGATGATTGTGTGAAACCAGTTAGCACACTGATGGTTGGACAGTTTTATGAACAGTGTCCTGATTCACATGATGAGGTTGAGTACATGTGTACTAAACCTGAGATTTCCCAAGCATTGGGAGTTGTCAGCAAGTTTAGAGCCAATCTAGGAAAGAAGCACTGGAGGGCAGTTCAGTGGATTCTTAGATATTTGAGAGGGACCAGCAACAGGTATACATGCTATGCAGGGTCAAGCACTTCTCTGTATGGGTTTGTAGAATCAGATGTGGTAGGTGATTTGGATGACAGGAGGTGCACCATAAGGTTTGTGGTGGTTGGTCTTCAAGAGTGATCTTGAAGAGGGATACAAAGCCAAGAAACAAACTAGATGATGTACAGGTACAGGTATAGGTGCAATTGTTTATCTCCAAGTGGGAGATTGTTAGGTTGTGGAGCTAAAAGCTTCACTGTATGTAGACATGGAGGATTTGCTGAGTGTCATAGTCACTAGCATCAATTAGGCTGACCGATGTCAGTCAGTGGTGGATAGGAAGGCAATCGACATCGGTCAGGAGTCGGCCGACATCGGTCACCTCCAAGCAGACAAGGACCAACGTCGGTCGCCTGTGTGATTTTAGAACTATTCGTTCCATGAATAGTTAGTTTGTTGAACTAGTTGTTTGCATGTAAAGACTATTTTGAGTCTTGATTTACGTGTCTAATTATTTTAAATTATAATTCTAAGTTATTGTTTAGTATGGGATCTATTTATAGACCCATTGGCAAGTATTGTAAAGAAGAGCAATAGAGGAAGACAAGGTAGATCCTTCCAATTGTAAGAGCAGGTTGATCTGCAAGTTGTGAAAGATTAGGAAGAAGTTCTACATGGTAAGTAAGATCATTTGAGTTTCAGGTTATTGCAGGTTCATGGGAGATCTATTTGAAGTACTTTGAGTACTTGTGGACTGGCAGTGTTATTACTGACTAGTTGGAGGTGAACAACAATTATGTGTTTGAGTTGTTTGTTGTGACTATTTTTGGTAGGAGAGTGGACTCTTAAGGGAAAGAGATATATACATCTGAGAGGTGTGTAAGAGTGTGGCATCTTCATTGTATTTCCTTCTAGCATGAGTATTAATACAAGATTGTGTATTGTCTCTCATATTCTGTGTCATTTGTGAATTCTAGTTACTTGTTAATTTTAGTTTAATTTCGTGATTAGTTGCTTATACAAGGTAATCACATTGTACTCTTATTAAGGAGTTGGATCCTGACAAGTGGTATCAGAGCATTTATGTTCTAGAATTCTCCTCACAAAAATTGATTAATTATGTTCAAAGCTAATTAATTTGAATCAAGAGCTTAAATGGATTTTCCATGTAGGTTATTGATTATTTCATTAATGGAAATTGGTTTTTAATATCTACATCATCAAGTGAGGTTATCTATGGGGTGGTATTTAGAAGCCATAATTACCAAAAATATTTTTTTAAGCCCTCTCATGCCTCTTTAATGCCTCTCTATCCCAAATATTTATGAAGACATTTATTGATTTTAACCTCCAAAATTGAATGGATTCTTAGCCACACATCTTCGTCTTGGGATGGATGGTTTAGGTTCATTCTGATCAAATTGGAAAATCTATAAATAGAGGACCTCATACTCATAGTTTTATGTTGTCTTGGTGTAAAATTATAATTCCTTAATGATCTAAGAAGCTCTCTCAACCCAAGTTATCATGCTTAAATGCTTTCAAAATCCATTTTGATATAGTGTTATTATGCCCAATTATTGAGTGAAGATTCACAAGTCAAAACCACATGCCAAATGATGCCAAGATGAGGTGGATAATATCCAAAGATCTATCAATGAATACATTTCAAGAACAAGCTGAACAAGTCAACAAGGAGATCTTTTGGAACATTCAAGGAAGGTGAGACAATTTTTGTTCTTTCATTTTAGTTGTGATTTGTCAATAGTTTTGCCTCACTAAGCTCCCCTTAAGATCTAGGCATAAAGTGTTAGTTCATTAGTGTTTTTATTTTTAGATTTGATTTCCTATACTAACATGATATTAATCTCCCCTTATTGTATTCTTATGATCACAAATGGCATGCTCAATGGAACCCAACACATCCCACATATCAAGAAGATCAATATGCATGTCTTAAATTAAGATTTGGAGGCTTGAACCATTTTAAAATTGTTTTTTTTAACTTTATTTGGCTGAATTTCATCTTCATGGGTTTACACAAGGATCATCGATGGTCAGGTGTGACTACAGATGGTTAAGTCTAACTGTCAATGATTGGGTTGCAGAGGAAAACCTATTTAAAAACTTTCATTTTTGAGATTTTATTCAACTTGTTTCTAATAATTTATATGTCTAAGTCTCTGGTCTAGTTTTATTTTATGATATAAAATCTTTCCTTTTAATATTTTTATTTCAAAAAGTTAACAATTTCTCTTTTTGTCCAAGCATATGGATGCCTTTAGGTCGATAGGTAACCACCAACAATCCGGTCTTGACTAGCCATAATTGGTAAAATATCAACTAATGATGGTTAGCAGTAATTGTCGATGGTCAGAGGTGATTGTTGATGGTTACTGCATTTTTCAAAACACAAACTCAAGAGCATACTTTTCAAAGTTACTTGTTTCATTTGCAAAAGAGCTTCAAGGCTAAACAAAACTTTGATAATTTTCTTGTAGGACCTATTTGGAAAGTGACTAAATCAAGCTTAATTAAGTATTTTTAACCTCTTTTGGGTGTTTAAAAATAATTAATAATTTCCATTTGGTGCTTAAAGAAGAATTTAGGGTGTTTACTTGAATAATTTAATGGTTATTTTTCAAAAAAAATGTAACTTAAGGCCAAGGGGCTAAAGAACACCACCACATCTTTCAATTTAGTTCTCTAAAATTGAACTCACCTCAAAGTTAAGTTTTTCTTTGTTTAAATCATTTACTTAGTTATAATTTATTTGAGATGCTCTCCCCCCATCTCCTATAGGGAACTTCTAGGATCAAAAGTACCATCTTAATTATAAATTGTGCCTTAGTCCAAAGGCATAAAAAGGATGTTGTGAAGGCTCTCCCCAAGACCTATATGGATTGGGTGATCTAGAAAAAACCATAAAGCCTTTTTAATTAGTTTTTATTTCATGCATTTTGGCTTGTGAGGGGGACTTCATTACTTCCCATAAGTCTTATAGGTAATATTTGACCTAATGCTTCATCTCCTAGCATTGTCTTCAACCCCTCTCCATGAGGGGTATATAAATTGGGATCCCCTCACTAGGATTGTGGTTTGAGAAGTTAAACAATTTCCATTAGTAGAGGCCTAGCTCAGTATGTATGATCATTTTGGGCATTGTACTACATTAAGTAAGAGACGGATGTAGTGGTTGTGAAAAGGACTAGACCTTTTCACAACAAGCCATTTGATGTGGACCTAAATGATGTGTTGATTCTCTTGTGTGCCAAATTCTAGATGGTTAAAAATTATAGAGTTTTAGACAAACCCCACTTGCCACAAAAATATTATTGATGTGAGGTATGCCCCAAGGTCCCTATCAATGTATTGTCACTTGAGAGAAGGGAGTGTAAAAAACAAACTATATAATATTATTATATTTTTAATGAACACTTAATTCCTCTTAAGTGTATGTATAAAGATAGACATCAACAATATCATGCAACCTTGTCAGTTTAGGGCTTAGGATTATTACTTAGTTATTTTTGTCTTTGTCTTAGAATACTTGGTCTCATTTTGAGTCAAAACTTGTTTGTTAACAAAATCCATAACCAAACACTTTGTCTACCAAATTTCTTGAATAAGGAGGTGTTATGTTGTCTAAGTGAAAATCATCTTTTTCCTTGTTCAAGTTTGTCATCTAAAACATTATGTCATATCATCCATTTTGGTACATTTATGTTACCCATTTGAGTCTAGATCATTTTCCAATTTTTCTTAAGTCATTAATTTATCATTTAAATTCTAAATTGCACCTTTTTAAGTTTATAAGGTTTATGTGTTAATTGGGTTCTCCATTTACACTAAACTTGAGGAAACTTGGGTTCAATTTCTAATCTAGATTGAGGGCCTTTTATAAACTCACTATCATTGTCATCATTGGTGGACTCAAGTCATCTTGTGTATTTCTACACTTTGAGTTTAAGAACAAAATTTTATATTCTTGAGCATGGTCATTGATGTTAGGTTGTCATTGATGTCAAAGAGAGCATGTGATTCTAGTACATGAATAACAAAGAGATTGTGTTTGATAGCTTGGATAGATACAATATGTTTGTATATTTGTAAGGACAAAGAAGTTGTGAGGCATTCATAGATGCCTTGATGAAGATTGGGTGCATCACTTGATCATTTAGAATGACAAACATGCTACTTAAGAGAATCCAGACCATCACAGATCATCATGCAAACATAAATGAACTAGAAAGTTTGAGCATTTATTTTTAGTACTCAAAAGGTCAACTAAGGTCAAAGGATTTCATGGAGATGTTGTCTATGGTGCCAATAAGGTACCCTAAATATTTGGAGTCCTGAAGTGTTTTCTAGATTAAGCTATAAACCTTCAAAGTTGTTATTGTAGATGATCCAACATTATGTGTAAAATTCAATATGTCATTGAATGAATGTGCTAGAGATATGTGTCACATTCATGTAGCTTGGATAAAATATCAATGATTCACAGACATTCATACTATCAAAAGATCATTGGTGTGAGTCAAAGTCAAAGATTTAAATGTGTAGAAGGTACATATAGTTGCCAAGTAGCATAATTATAGGATCTTGAAGCTTAGATCAATGGTGAGTGTTGTAAAATAAATACCTAATTAATCCATAGAGATTGATGGTGTGTATTTAGTCAAATTTTTCATGGATCATGAGATGAGGTCAACATGTCTAAGGTTTAACATATGCTCAATGACCATTGGAATTTAAATATTTGAATTTGTGTGAGAAAACTAGTCCTCATTTTTTATGCTATAACTTTAGATATATGCATAATTTCATGGTGGTGTAAGAAGAAAAGTTATAGATAACTTTAAGGTTCATCTATAGAACCTAGTTATAAGGTCTAAATGTTTGTATAAACAAAGTTATGGAGATTTAAATTTTATTTTTTGTTTATTAATGGAATTCCTCTATACAAAATAATGTTTGAGAAAATGTTGCTTCAGTAAAAGAGTGTTTTGGTGGGATCAATCACCTAAAGATGTCTTCAAGATCATATGTAGTGGATCCATGTAATTAAAAGTGATCTTATGTTCTTAGTTTACTCGATGAATTGCTAAATGGGTGAATAGGTCTCCATGAGACCTATAAGGGCTAATGAGACCTAATTGAAAGGCCTAGTTGCTTAAGTGTGACCCCTGGTTGCTTTGGTTGACCTATGTGGATGGTATTGAGCTATGCAAAGTGTCTTAATGGATAATACAAGTATTATGGCTGAATTAGATGGTGATATTCAAGAAGAATCTATAAATAGTAGATACCAAGGCAATGGTTTCTAGACTTAAGTGTGCATATGTTAAGAGAGAAGAAGATAGAGGTAAAGTAAAGAGATCAAAAAGAGTGTTCTCAGTGGATGGATTGAAATACATAACCGATTGAGGATGAATGAAGAAAATTGGAGAGATCTAAAAGGTTACTTTGGATGCATTGCTTGTATGAGCAAGTTTATATGTGTGTGATGAGTTGAAATAAAAGTGTTATACATTGTGTCTGTAATCAAATTAGTCTACAATCAATATTCTAAAGTTGTTGATTTAATAAGGCATTGTGTGGGTTCTCAACATCTAGAACAAGTGGGTGTTTATTCACACTTAAGGGTGGGTGATCCTTGTGAAGTGGTGCTTCACTAAAAGGTCTCATGTTTTTTATCATCTTATAGGACAAGTAGTCCATGTGTTTTCAGGTTTGAGAGTGGGTTTTATTCCACAAGAGGGTTCCCCACGTAGATCTTGTGTTATGTGTTTGATCTTGATTCATATTTTTTATTCATTATTATGAACATCTTGTACACTTTATGAATACTTATGGTCATTTATTAAGAGTTTGAAAATATTACATTTGAAGTCTAAAATATCTTGCATCACTGACTCACCCCCCTCTTAGTGATTATACCTTTAATAATTGGTATTAAAGTAGGACCTTCATTACAAGTTTAACCACTTGAAGGTGATCTAGGGTATATATGAAAAGTCAATATATTTAGGGTTTCTCTACAAAGTAAACACCATTTTTAAATGGGTCAAAATATGTTTTTTGAAGTATAAGGATGAGGACATACATTATGTCTGTAGGGTTTGATATTTGGAAATCTATCATGGATCATTACACTACACCAACTACTCCTCCAAATAGTGTTACTTACAAGACATTGAGTGAGAATAACTCTAAAGCTATGAATGCTGTCATTTTTAGTCTATACGAGGTTGTCTTCACCAAAGTGATCCATTACAAGTCTGCTAAGGAAATTTAGGTCAATTATAGACTATTTATGAAGGAGACTAAAAGGTAAAACTAACTAATTTGTAGACCTACCAAAGGTAAATTGAAGGTCTCAAAATGAAGGAGGAAGATACTATGTAATCTTATCTTCTAAAGGTTGATGAGGTATTAAACATTATCATAGGTCTTGGATAGGAGATTGATGAAGCTACCATAGTACAAAAGGTATTGAGGACTCTTAAACTCAAGTTTGATTCAAAGGTTTTTATTGTAGAAGAAATTCATGATCTCACTTAGTTGAATTTGGATGAACTGCATGGCATATTTATAGCATAATAGATCATATTTGATTAAGATAGACCTCCTAAGAAAGAAGAAACCTTCAAGGTGATCAAGGAAATAAAAGCTAAAAGGAACAAGTTAAGTCTTGAATATTTTTATCTTAATGAATATCAACTTAAAGACATGATTACAATAAAATTGAATGTAAGATCAGGTAAGTATGAAGGAAAAATTCATTTCAAATGTTTTTCATGTGGCAAATTTGGTCATTTTTTAGCTAGATGTCTAGGTGGAGACAAGTCTGAACATAAAAAAGCTGATAAGGAATCTCATGAGGATAAACACAATAAATTTGAGAGTTCTATCAAGTATAGAAATTTCTTCAGTAAGAAAAATGGAAAGAGGAATCATACAAAGGTATTAAGAGCCTTTACCATGAAAAAGATAGTAACTCATTTATAGAAGAAGTAAAAACATCTGATAGTGATGATTATTTTTATAATAAGGACATGGAGACATTACTCATGGCTCTTAGTCATTATGAAGGAGAATTTTCTTTAGGAAGAGATTTATTTGGTGGATATATCTTAGAGAAAGAAGGTGAAAAATTCACTCTTAAATACAAATATATAAATATTGTGGAAGAAATGAAGATACTACAAGGAAAGAACATAAAACAAGATTCCTTGATCAAATCCTATGAGGAGCAAATTGAAATTTTTGAAGGAAGGCTAGGTAATGAATTCAACGAGCATGATGAGATCACACAACAGCTTGAAACTCAGGTTTATACTCTTGATGAAGAAGTTAAGAGTAAGAATGAAGAATGTATCATGTATCAATCAGAGATAGAGTCTTTGCAGATGAAATTAAATCAAGCTATGAAAAAAGATACAACTAATGTTTTAGATAATAAGGATGAATTGATGAATTATCTTGAATATCTAAATATAGAGAAGAAAAAGAACAAAGAGATGCTATCACAAATCAATGACTATGAAGAAAAATTTAGTGTGTTTGAAACAAGAATGAATTATGACACCAAATAACATGAAGATACTATCAAGGATCTCAATGGTCAATTAGAAACTATGTCTACAAGTCTAAAGGCCAAATAAGATGACAAATTAAGGTATGTAATTGAAATTGAGTCATTAAAATCTTAGTTAAACAAGACATCTTGTAAGGTGAAGTCATTTATGAAGTTTAAAAAGAGCTCAAATGATCTTGACAATATTATGAGTGGTCAAAAGCATGCAAGTTATAGAATTGGTCTTGGCTACAAAGAAGAACAAAAGTATGTAACTCAAGATAAGATAAAGGTGATGTGAATAAGAACAATCAAACTTTTAATATCAGTCATTAGTCAAGGAATGAAGCCATTGGTAGAATTAAGACAAATCAAATTAGACAACCAAGTGTTATAAGGTATGCAAATTTCAATGGACATTATTACTCTTATAATCAGTTTGGTTATAGGTCAAAAGATTTTAAAATATTTTCATGGAATGAATTTACATGTAATTATGATCAAGACAATGGAAATCATGAAGAACATTATCACTCAATATAGTCAATAGGTTTATAAGAAAATAATGACATCTTTTGATACAAGTGTAAAGGTTTGGTCATATTGTAAAGTTTTGTGATATCTTCATCAGGAGACCAAATGATTAGTTACATGAAATTTTACATTTAACTCCAAAGGAATCATCATATGTCTCAATCACAAGGTATGTACATTCTAAGAAATCTCATTTATTTCAAATGCCATGATAGATGTCACATAACAAGGTTATATAAGAATGATCAGTAGTCTACTTCAAATATTATGAATCCTAATATGAAGATAAGGAGTCATAGTGAATGGAGGCTTAAGTAGGTCAATGAAAAACAAGCTTAAAATGGATTATTTGCATAACAAAATAGGAAGAAAGTTCAATTATCAAAGAACAAGACTCATCTACCCAAATGGGTAAGGAAATCAAGTAGGATCCGGAGACAAAAGAAAAGAATAAGGTTAAGAACTCATTCCAAGACAATCTGAAGATGAGGAAAGATTTCAAGTCAATTAATATCATGGAGATATGGGATTCTCTTGAGTTTTGTGATCTTTAGTCTCTCTATGACAAGTGGGTGTCTCTACCTATGCTTCTTAGGAGACATATTTCATGTGTGGAAGCAAGTGTGTGTGCTCTAGGTTATGATCAAAATTAAAAATCAGCACAAAGATATGTTATTTTCAATTTTTTATTATGAAAGAAGTTTTTGGCTAAGGGGGAGATAACTCAATTATCTTAAGTATCTTGAAGAAGATCAACATAATGTAAGGGGGAGCACATGTGAAGATATTTTAGTCATGATAGAAGTGTGAAGATGTTTCTACAATTTTGAATTCATGAAGATTGACATGATGACTTGATCAAACCAAGTCATGTATTTTGATAAGGTTTTGAATCTTCTTGCTTGAGAAAAAGAAAGATTGTGAGTCCTATAGGTAGATAGGTCCAAGGATCAGAGAAGCACAAGTTCAAATTGGTGTTTATCAAAGAACAAATGACATGAGATAGAGTATGATGTTAGGGGGATATTTCTAAGCTCTATGAGTATTTCATCAAGTCCAAGTTCAAATTAATGCATGACAAAGGGGGAGAAATTGTTCATATTCTTGAAAGGATGTAAGTATCCTGAGCATCTTAAATAGTATTTGAATGCATACATGATGTTGAGAAAAGATTATTGGCATGTTAAAGAAGAGACCTTTTATCATTAATGTCAAAGGGGGAGAAAGATCAAAATGAAATAATTGTAAAAATAAGGTCATTTTGAGCATATTTTTACATCAATGACAAAGGGGGAGATTGTTGATCATGGTCATTGATGTTAGGTTGCCATTGATGTCAAAAAGAGAATGTGATTTTAGTACATGAATGATAAAGAGGTTGTGTTTGATAGCTTGAAAAGATGGAACATTGTAGGTATATGAGGACAAAAAATAAGTTTTGAGGCATACATAGATGTCTTGATGAATTGATCACTTAGAAAGAGAAACAAACATCTTCTAGCTTAAGAGAAACTAAGGTGTCACAGATCGTCATGTAGACATGAATGAACCAAAAAAATTGTGCATTTATTTCTAGTACTCAAAAATTCAATTGAGGCTAAAGGATTTCATGGAGATGTTTTCTATAGTGCCAAGAAGGTACCCTGAAGATTTGGAGTCTTGAATTGTTTTCTATCTCAAGTTATAAACCTTAAAAGTTGTTATTGTAGATTGTGATGGGCTAGAGACCATCAAGTTTAAGTACATTGAAGTTTGAGGTCAACTAGTTAGTATATCTAAGGGTGTGCATTAAATCATAGATCTTGATCTAATATTGCATTTAAAAGTTAATATGTCAAAGAATGATCATGCTAGTGACATGTGTAACATTCATAGAGCTTTGATATAATATCAATGGTTCATGGGCATTCATAATGTTAGAATATTAATGGTGTGAGTTGAAGTCAAAAGAGTCAAATGTACAGAAGGCACCTAGAGCTACCAAGTGGCATAATCATAGGAGCTTAGAGTTTAAATCAACAATGAGAATTACAAGATAAAGACCTAGTTAATATTCAAAGATTGACAATGCATATTTAGTCTAATTTATTAGGGAGCAAGATGAGGTCAACATGTATGAGGTTTAACATATGCTTAGTGACCTTTGGATTTTAAATATTCAAATATGGGAGGGAAAAATAGTGCTTAGATTTTTTTCTATAATGTTTGATATAGTAGAATTTCATGGTGATGTAAAAAGTAAAGTTATAGAGAAATTTAAGGTGCATCCAGAGAACCTAGTTATAAGGTTTAAATGTTTGTATAAACAAAGTTATGGAGCTTCAAAGTTGACTATTTGTTCATTAATATTGCTACTTTGTACAAAATAATGTTTGAGTAAAGTTTTCTTTAGAAAATGAGTTTTTTGGTAGTATCAATCAATTGAATGTCTTATAGATCATATGGAGTGGACCCATGTAATAAAAAGTGATCTTATGTTCTTAATTTTCTCAATGAAGTGAAAAATGGGTGAATATCTCTCCATGAGACCTATAAGGGCTAATAAGGCCTAATTGAAAGGTGTAGTTGCTTAAGTGTGACTCATTATTGCTTTGGCCAACCTATGTGGATGGTATTGAGCTATGTAATATGTATTAATGGTTAAGACAAGTATTATGTCTAAATAGATGGTGATATTCAAGAAGACTCTATAAATAATAGAGATCAAAGCAATGGTTTCTAGACTTGAGTATACATGTGTTGAGAGAGAAGAAGATAGAGGTAAATGAAAGAGATCATAGAGAGTGTGCTCAATGGATGGACTAAATTATAGAACTAATTGAGGATGAGTGAAGAATATTAGATAGATCCAAAAGGGTGTTTTTGATGCATTACTTGTATGATCAGGTTTGTGTGTATGTGATGAGTTGAAATAAAGGTGTTATATATTATGTCTCCAATTAGATTGGTATGAAATCAGAATTTTGGAGTTATTGATTTAATAAAGTGTTGTGTGGGAACTCAAAATATTGAATAAGTGGGTGCTTGTTCACACTTAGGGGTGGGTGTTCCTTATACATTAGGTGCTTCACTAAAAGGTCTCATGTTTGTGATCACATTATAAGACAAGTAGTCCATGTGTGTGTAGGCTTGAGAGTGGATTTTATTACCTACGAGGTTTACCACATAGATCTTGTGTTATGTTTATGATCTTGCTTCATTTTTATTATTCATTATTATGAACATATTATATGCTTTATGAATGCTTATGGTCATTGATTAAGAGTTTGAAAGGATTACATTTAAAGTTTGAAATATCTTGCATTACTGATTCACCCCCCCCTAATGATTGTACCTCCAACATATACTACCTTGCCTACTAGCATTCTTGTTGTGCCATGGTAACAAAAAATCTTGAGTCCATTTGATATAACACTTTTGCCTTAAAAATTTATCAAACTTTGTGTGTGTGTGTGTGTCATTTGAGTTGAGTAAATTAGTATTATGTTTCCCAAAGCTTGTCAAACCATTTTGCCTTAGATTCTTAAATCAAACATTTGTCTCACCTTTTGATCATTTTAGCATCATTATACTACTCAAATGGATTCATAGAATTATTTACATAGAGTCCAATTTTTCAAACTAATTTGAGTATACTTTGTGAGTCTTTATCTAGTGAATTTGTGCTATCCATTTTTATCTAGTTTATTGGGCAAAAGAGTCTAGTTTGTGACATTATTTGGGAAACAATAATCTATCTCTAAGTTCCTTTTATTTCATACCCCATACCCATTGATCATGTTTATGTCCAAGAGTTAAATGACAAGTTTTTGTTAAAAGTGTTTCAAATCTATTAGATTAATTATCTCATCTTTGTTTCAAGTCTATATTTTGACCTTGCTTGGCCAAAAGTCCTAGCACAACCAATTTGAGCCTAGCTTTTAATGACTTTTTTGGTCAAAAAACTTATCAACCTTTGTTTTTCCTAGATTAGACTCATTTAAAACACTTTGATCCTAGAATTTAGCATTTTGATTTTTGGTCCATCTACTTGACTTTTTGTGTGAGACATGTAACATTAGACATTTGATGTTACATTATTTTATCATAATTCATTGCATAAACATTTTTGGATAAATACATCAATCCTTTTGACTAAGTTAGACCAAGTTGGAACCTCTTTTTAGACATTATTTTTTAAAAGGTTGTATAACTCTATTCCCTTTTGGAAGTGAAGCTTTTATTATGGATCGTAACTGTCTTCCTACACTCATAGTGGCATCATGTACAATCCAGGGCTTATTAATGTAGTTGCATAAGAATAAATGGCTCAAGACCCCTATGTAGATAATGTTGTTTATGATATGAATCCTTATCCATCTTATAACACTCAAACAAGAGCACAAAACCAAGACCCATTGGATCATTATTTAGTTAACACACATCCATAATTAGAGTAAGATCAAGAACAAATAAAGCAATACCTATTTTTGGTACCTTTAGTTGAATAACCATTTCTTCAGCAACCATACTATGTTACTACATCATCAACATATGATCCTTATCTATTTGAGAGTCACTTATTAGAATAGAAGGATGAGATTTTTGTTAGAGATATAGAAGTAGGGGCTAAGTTTATGTCATACTTCCCCCATGATAATTTCTCAAGTCTAGTAAGAATGACTCACAACATACTTTATAATGAACCCAACAAACAAGATTATTCTAGCAACCCTCTAGCTCTAGTCCCAATGACATATTAAGACCCTCATATGATTATCAAAGGAAAAGGCCTCATAGAGGACCACTTGATATAGACATAGACAACATACCAAACTTATTTGAACCTAGCATGTAATTTTAATGATATGACCATGTTGAATAAAGTTCTTATTGATTTATCTCCTTCAACAAGAGTTTTAATAGAATTGATTGGTCAAGAAAATTAGGGTTTAGACCCATTTACGTAAAATATTTTGGTTGAAAACATGTTCCATACCCAGAAAATCTAATATGTATATTCTAATTCTATGCAAAACACTAAGCAAAACATAGTGGACAATGCACAAGCAATGTCCAATTTAAACTAAAGTGGTGTGAGTGCACAAACAACTAGTCTACAAACAAATGTGACTTTAACTAATAATATTAATGGTTCTTAAAATTAGGGAATAGGATTTTCTATGTCCCAATCTCAAAAAAATACCACTAATCCTCAACCAACTACTTCTTCAAACACTCAACCAATAAGTTTAGGTAGTCAACCAATAACCAGTACTATGCCATAATAAAATGTGATTAATCTTACTCCTCCCCAATAGGTGAAAATTAATATTCCACAATAGTAACAATCATCCAATGTATCAATGCAATAAAGGTATAACATATTTCCACCTCAATAGAGGGAAACCAATGTTCCACCTCACCAGGTAGCAGTGAACATAACTCTTTCCTTCTAGACTAATAAGCTAATTTAAAACTAAATGATGTTTAACCAATAATGTAAAAATATTGGTCAAAAATAAATGTTGGGTCTCTAACATGCATCCACTTCCTAATAAATATTAAAAAAATAAAGAGGTTTTAATGTTCCTCAAGTACCTATTAGGTAACCTTTGTCTTTCATGCAGTACATTCCACAATCTCAATGATAGGGTCTTGGTTCACAAGTCCCCCCTCAATAACAAGGTTTGATGTGTTAGTAGCATGTATTTATTAAACCTCAATAGGCATAGTATGGCCATATCCCTCCATCCCAACCTCAAAATCCCCAAAATCAAGCCTACATACCCAACTCCAACAAAAATAGCATACAATTGTAAGGGCAATTTCAGTAATCACACCCTAGTCTATGCATGCATATTCCTAATCCATTTCCCAACCAATCCAACATACCCCAAAAAATACATGTATCATACCCTGATCAAAGTAATCCACTTGTGACCACCCAACCTCCACCTCAAACCAATGTTCCCTCAAGTTTCCTAGCCTAGGAGTTATAATAGATAAAGGATGCAATTATTGTCATCTAAGCTGGGAAACAAACCAAAAATTTTAAGTTGGATGACATGTGTTCTTACATTTTCAACATGGATTACTTGTAGATACATTTTATTCAAGGTATGAACCATTAAAAATTGACAAATACAAAGGGAAAGGTGACCCCAAGGCTCATTTTTTAGAATTCTTGATTGCATGTCATCTTGTGGCATATAGTGACATATACCTACTACTTTTGTTCCCTAGGAGACTGTTAGGATAAGCCTTTGAGTGCTTTTTGAAGTTTCCCAAGAATTTAACATTAGATTTTAATGATCTTTTATACAAGTTTGTGAAACACTTCTCATAGAATCTCGAGCATGATATTTCATTAGTTGACTTAACACAAGCCAAGTAAAAGGTCAATAAAGTTTTTCAAGTTATCTACATCAATGGAGAGCCCTTTAAAGTTGATTCACCCACATTTTATTAGACAAATAATTAGTCACTATGTTTACCAAAAATTTACCTAGTGAGATATCCTATCATCTAAAACTATAGTGTGCACATACTTTTATAGAGATCATTGACAAAGGTTTTTTGATTAAGCGATCCCTTATTAATAAAGGGATCATCAATATTACCTCATTAAATCAAAATCAAGCTACCAATCAAGGAAATGGATAGAACCAAAACTAGAACCAAGTCCAATCACAAGCATTGCAACCATCATAGGCCCATAACTATGAAAAACCTAAGCCATTCAACTGTAACAAGAATGTTTTTGGAAATGGAGTAACCAAATCGTGACATGTCCAAATGGTGCAAACACCATCTTCTCAACCCATGCCACATATAAAAATCAATATTAAACCAAAACCTTTTTATCAAACATAATAAGTGCAATAGCCCAGGTCCATGCAATAAATGTAACAACCTTTACCATTAAAAACCCATCCTCTAAGGAGAATAGTGCCTATTAATCATATTTTGAGTGACCTTGGATAATATATTGAATCTATGTTTTGAAATATCAACACCATTAATCTAATTATATGTCCTATATCAAATCATTATCATGAGGCATTCCTTATCTTGATTAGTATTAACAAGATGAATTTTATGAATATCGTTGGGTTAATGGACATAATTTGTAATGTTATGTGCAAATAAAGCATTTGATTTAGAATATGTTGGAGAATGGGGAAATAAAATTAGATGATAATTCTTCCACTTCAAATTATAATCTTGGAATCTATCAAAACCCCTTTCCCCAACATAACAACTAACCATAACAACAACAACAGCAGCAGCAGCCAATGCAACATCAAAAAAAATAATATAAACAACCAAGGTTGAAAAAATAAAATCAATTGAATCAACAACAATAGAACCAACAATGTCAACCTAATAGGTAGGACCAAGGTCAGAGTAACAATAAATAAAAGACCTACCATGCAATTACACATGGCTAAAATAAGATTGTAGGCCATATTGTATGAGGCTGCATTTCCACCATCTAAATAAATTCAAGACCTTTTATAAATAATTCCAATCAACTAAATCATACTAATAATCCTTCCTTGACATGGGACCACATACAGGTG
The DNA here is from genome assembly GCA_037957365.1 of Torreya grandis. Classification (NCBI taxonomy): domain Eukaryota; kingdom Viridiplantae; phylum Streptophyta; class Pinopsida; order Cupressales; family Taxaceae; genus Torreya; species Torreya grandis. The sequence goes on from JARHVA010004787.1 coordinate 645,092, forward strand.
TACTAGTAAGTATGGAATACTAATTTTGGATGTTATAATATTAACTCATCCTTACTTCATGACCACACATAGGTGCACCAGCAACCAAGACTTGTCCTATTTGGTCCCTCACTACCACCATCATTTTTTAGTAACCATGGTCTTGTATATCAATCCAATTGTGTAATCATAGCTTGGTGTTCAAATATTACCATCCCAAGCTCATGACCATCTACCACTTCTCCCATCATCTGACCATCTGTTCTAACTCAAAACAAGCCCATTTAACACCATTCATGAAAAGATGTTTGACATTATGTAATAATTATAAAAGATGCAAGAACAAATCTCCATCTTAGATTTATTGTGTATGTCAATAATACACAAAAACATCTTAAATGAGTTATTTAGCCAATCTACAGTTTTAAGTGATATATCCCCTAACAAATTTCAAGATTTGGTTAGACACCTAGCCCTAACCCAACAAGTAACCTTCAAAAAAAGTGATATCTCATCCCTTGACCACTGCATAATAATCCATTGTACATTAAATTTTGCATAAAGTGGCATAAAGTGAAACATGTCCTTATAGATAATTTATTAGGTATAAACAGAGTGTCTCTAAATCTCATCAAGCTTCTCAAATACATGACAGTAGATCTCCAAGCAAAAGAAATAACCATTAAATCCTATGAAAATCAAGAATGAGAATCACAAGGTATCATTTGCTTGCCAGTTATCTTTGGGCCCTTGTCCCATGATACACTTCACCATGTTCTAGATCTTGATTTTTCATACAATATGCTTTTGGGTAGACCTTGGTTGTATGAAATTTGTGTAGTTCCATCGATGTTGCACCAAGGTATTAAGTTATCCCTTTCAAGAATGGAGGTTTGTATACTAGGAGGTTTTCATCCATATGAGCATTGAAAACATCTAGAGGCAAAGTTTAAGACCTATAGATACCATTTTTACATGAATCTAGTTCCTAAATAGGATAAGGGAAAGGCAATACTCCTTGATTTATTAGAGGATAAATGCATTGATCCTAATACCCTTGATTCACTTTCCCACATGCCACCTCCTAAAATATCCAATCATTATACTATCTCATCTAATTGCCCAGGAGAGTATTTTACCCATGACACCTTTCACATTGCAAACTTTACATAGAAACCCAAGTCCTTTGAAAGACCTAAATCCAAACCACTTCACATGGAATGGAAAAGAAAGGTCAAAGGCCACCTTAATACTCCATCACCTATCACTTTCATATTAGCCTCTGCCCATGAATAGGACCCTCTCAAAGGTGATGAATCATGGTTGTATAATGACAAACATGCTAATTTTTATAAAAATACAAATTATCCTATTCCCAAAGGATCATGAAGAATCAAGATTATGAAGGAGGCCTCAAACCAAATCAATATGGAACACTTGAGTCAATTTATATGTTTAAGTACAAAGGACCTTATGGACTTGGATTTAAACAACCTAGGGGTGTCCCCATGTACCTTAATCATGTTCCAATGCCTATGGTTAGTAACAATGATGTTGATAACAAAGCATAGTTTGATTATAGCCTTTTTAATGACCTATTTGAGACCAATCTATTTGACTCTCATTCCATTTTTACCCATAGACCAGTCATTCATTATAACCCACCTCCATTATATTATTCCCAACTGATAGATTGAGGCCAACAATAATCTAATGTGTCAATTGATGAATTTCAAAATGATAAGGCTTTCTATGATTTTCTAGACCTTAAGGATGATGTTTCATTGGGGCACCATAAATTAGGGTTCTCAATCAAGTTAGATCTTGGAACCTATTTTATAGAATAGGCAAACACCCTTAGCTAAAAGAAAATAAATAAAATATTGAGGTACCAAAGTGAAAACCTCTTTGAGCTGATTTTTAACTAGGGAAAAGTAAAGAAAAAGGCTAGTTTAGTGGTGAAAACTTATTTTAGGTGCCATTATATGGGGGTGTTTAACCTTCTTCAAGCATAGCTTAGGAGACCACCAATGATGAAATTATCTATAAGTCTAAGTTTAGTTTTGAAGAACAACAAGCCTTTGATCAAATCATTCAAGAGTTTCAAATAATTTTTGTTACATGGCCATATCTCCCATTAGGGGATTCTGATTCATCATGCCTAGGAGAGCTCAAAGAACCAATATTAATAAAGGACTCTAACATTTCCGATCAATTCAAAGCATTTCTCACTATTTTTGAATATGGTTCGACCCTTATAGTGGAGGATACAATAGAAGTTAACATCAGGTCCCTAGATGACTCAAAGTGGATCAAGCTAGGCACATCCCTTATTGAGAAGGAATGTGAAGTCCTTATAACCCTTTTGAGGGAATTTATTGACATATTTACATGGGCCTATTCTAATATGCCAAGTTTGGATGCCACCTTGTTTATTCACCACCTTATGGTACATCCTGATGCCAAACCGATGAAACAAAAGGTGTGTAAGATGCGTCCTTGTATTGCTATATTAGTGAAGACAAAGTTGGAAAAACTATTGGAAGGAGGATGTATTTGATGGATCAATTATTTAGAGTGGATCTCAAATTTTGTACCAATCAACAAAAATCTAGAAGGAATTAGAATTTGTAATAATTTCTATGATAAACAAAGCTTTCTCTAAGGATGACTTTCCTTTGCCAAACATTGGCATGATAGTCAACTCCACAACAAGTTATGAAATGCTTTCATTAATAGACAAATTTTTAGGGTACAACTAGATCATAATAGCACCAAAATACCAACATAAAATAATGTTCACCACTCCATAGGGAACCTTCCACTATCAATTTATGTTGTTTGGTCTTAAAAATGATGGATCCATAAACCAAAGAGGCATGACCATCATATTTCATGATATAATGAATGACATTTTTTAAGACTATGTCAATGACATTCTTGGAAAATCAAGGACTAGGGTCAACCATCTATTAGTGATATGTAGAATATTTGAAAGAATACATGAGTAAAAAGTTAGGCTAAATACTAACAAGTGTGTCTTTGGAGTTACTTTAGGTAAATTACTTGGCTTCATTGTGTCTTGTTGAGGCATTAAATTTGATCCAGCCAAAGTACAAGCCATAACTCAGAAGTCACCACCGACTAATTTGAAGTAGCTCCATAGTTTATAGGGCAAGATCCAATCTATTTGATGCTTCATATCATAGTTTGCTTGCAAATGCCATCCTTTTATGCATATTATAAAGAAGGGAGTCACATTTCAATGGGATGATCACTTCTAGATATATTTTTAGTAATTAAAGGACTATCTAATACATCTACCTATTTTGTTTCCTCATATGCTATCAACTATTCTTATTTTATCTATCAACTATTGATAATGCATTGAGGGAACATCTAGCTCAGCATGATGATAATGGAAAGGAACATGAAGTGTACTATTTAAGTCATACATTGGTCATGTATAAACACAATTATATGCCCATTGAAAAATCTTGTTTAGCTATGGTCTTTATAGCTCAAAAACTAACATTACATATTAAATAATAAGACCATGGTTATTTCAAAAGTAGATCCTCTCAAGTATCTACTATCTAAGGTAGATTTACAAGGCCACGTGACCAAATGGATCATGTTTCTTAGTGAGTTTGACATCGAGTACATAAACAAAAAATAATTAAGGGGTAAGTTCTTATAGATCAACTTATTAAATCACCCCTTACCAATATAGAACCACTCACATTCTAATTTCTTGATGAATCCATTATAACCATCATTGAAAAACCTCTTGAGGAGAAACCCTAGAAGCTATATTTTGATGGATCATTCACAATACATGGATTGGGGGTAGGCATTTTATTTATTAAACCATAGGGGGATGTAATCCATAAATCATTCAAGATCAACTTTCCTTGTACCAATAACATAGCTGAATATGAAGCACTTGTTGTAGGGCTTCAACAAGTAGTACATTGGAACATATCTCATCTCAAGGTTTATGGTGATTCTCACTTAATCATCAATTACGTTATAAACCACTTTCAAAACAAAGATGACAAGATGGTGCCATATAAAGCCATGGTCAAAACTCCCAAAAAATAGATTGCTAATTTACAATTTTAACATATACCAAGGGCAAACAATATAACCATAGATGCTATGGCAACTATTGGATATCTAATTTGACAAATAAACATAGATAAAGTGTATCAGTTCCTCATCAAGAATTTTTTAGCATTAGCTCATGCACCTTTAACCATCATGATGATCTGTGATATTTTTAGTCTTAGCTCTATATGGTATTCAAACCTTTAAAATTACCTCCACAACCAAATTATTCCACCCACCTTATCCCAAAAGTAATGCAAGCCTTCATTCACCAAACCACTCATTATACCTTAGATGAACCCTTTACCTCCATAGTTTTGAGGAAACTCTACTTCATTGTTTAAATTTGATAGAATCTACACTAGCATTATGGGAATTTTATGGAGTATGTGGATCCCATACCAATAGGGCCATCATCTCCAAAAATCTATTGCATGCTAGTTATTATTGACTAACAATATATGCAAATGTAGCTACATATGTAAAAAGATGTGATAAATGCCAATGACATGCCAATCTGATTCATGCCCTAGCCAAGGCCCTAAAACGAATGCTTACACCATGGCCATTCAATACATGGGGCCTTGACCTCATTGGGAAGATAAACTCCACCTCATCAGATGTTCATAAACATATCCTAAACACCATGAAATATTTCACTAAGTAGATCGAAGTATAATCCTCACTTACATGACTAGAAAGCAAATTTACAAGTTTATTTTAACCATCTCATATGTTGTTATGGTATCCCCTCTGATATTATATCTGATAATGGTGGATCATTTAAAAATAAAGATGTCAAATCACTATGTGCCAAGTACAAGATTACTCAACATTTTTTCATGGTATATTAATAACCCATAAGGTAATGTCCAAGCAGAAGCATCCAATAAAACCATTGTCAACATCCTTAAAAATATTATCAATGATATTATCCACAATTGGCACCTCCAAATATTCTATCCTTTGGGAATACTTCACCAATCACCATACCCCCATAGGAGCCACTCCATACTCACTTGTTTATGACACTAAGGCTATTCTTCCCATTGAGGTTGAGCTTCCTTTTATACACATCTCCTTATAGTATGTCCTAGATGATGAATACTACCGATTAGCTCACCTAAAAGAGTTAGAACTACTTGATGAGAAACACACAGTCACACTCAACAATCTTCAAGCATACCATAACCATATCTATGGATAGTACAGCTAGTGTGTTAGGCATAGATAATTTTAGCTTGGTGATCTTGTCCTTAAAGAGAACCAAAAAAATACCATAGCCAAAAAGAAGCATAAAGGCAAGTTCAAACCAAACTGGATAGGCCCTTTCATCATTATTGAAAATTTTGGCACCAGAGCATATAGGTTCACTACACTAGATGAAGATGAACTTGATGAGTCAATGAAAATTATATACCTCAAGTATTACTACACTTGAGTGACTTAGTGTATTGTCTATAAGGACCATTTCAAGTTACACCATATTATTTGTATTCTTATACAATCCTATCATATGTTTATTTTACCATACCTTTCCATCAATCAAGTTGTTTTCTCCCTCCTGACCTAACCCTTTGACCTTGGTTCTATTCCATAGGTTACATTAGCTACTTTTAGCAAGAGGATTCAAATTCAATTTTGACAGTGGATCTAATATTTCTAATAGAGGTAGTATTTTAGAGTAGTAAGATAGAAGTTTGGAGGTTACATCCTTCATTTCTTGCATGGTTCTCTCTCATTATCATGATACGAATTATAACCACCTATGGGAAAATTAGTGTTATTAACCTATGCCATTGTTTCCTAATTATAACTACCAATGGTAAAATTAGTGGAAATAACTATTTATCATACCTTGAAATATCACCTTGCCATTCTTATGAAGTACTATGTCATTTGCCATCTTTGCCTATTTTGTTTGAATTGGCTACTACACTAGTTAGATTCCTTTGTTGTAAGGTGGAACTATAGTGACTTGAAATCCCATCTTGGGACTATGTAGGTAGTGCTTGATTCATGTTGAGGTCAGCTTAGTCACCCCTTTTTCATGCTCTAACTATTTTGTGAGCAACCTAAGCCATGCTCTCACCATTTTGTGATCTTGGATTGTTTAGTGTCTCATCATTCTCATTTGAGTTGAGATGCTCTCAAATTTAAAAAATAGTAGAAAAGCATTTAGAAAAACCAAAAACATTGACCACTTATTTTCTTTAAGGATTCTAGGAACCCTCACTAAGTCGCAAGTAAATCACTTTTCACTTAGTTTCCCCATACCTTTTGGCCTTTTATCCCATGCACTTGCCATTTTTCAATACCATTCCTATTATTTTATCACATCTATCATGTTTTTTTTATCAGTTATCATTTTCTTCCCATTTCTTGGGAAAACTACATTTGGCCTAAAGTTTTCTGTTGGATATCATCCATAGAACTATGTAGGCAATGCACACTTACCTAGTGCATATGGAGATAACTCAGCCACCCCATTCCTTTTATTTTATTCCCCCATTATGTTTGTTTGTTAGGTTGTCTCTTATTTTCTAGGGGTAATGTTTATTTCATTATTTGTACTAACATTAGGACTAATTGTTATTTTTTTCTTTGCTTGTTTGTTTGTTATTTATGTGCTTGTTTTTCTACTTTCAATATTGTTTCCTTGATTTATTATATGTGAATTCATTGGGTGATTCCTTGCACATTTATACCTAAATCAATCCATATTCATATGTCTAAATTATCATCATGGTATTTATCATTGGTTCATTGTTTTCCCTTAAATATTGGATCCCAAGAGTCAATCCTTATGCACATTTTGGCCCAACCCTATTATGCCTATCATCAAGTATTACAACAAAAAACAACTTCAAGAAGTCTATTTAGAAATGGTAGCATTGACATCTACTTGACCTCAACATCAACAACATTCCAATCATATCCCAAATAGAATAATTAAACATTGAAAGAATTTTAACCTTTATTAGTTCAGATGACTATTTCCCTACTAGCAGGTTGTCCCAATTCATATTTATCCTCTATATATAGTTACCATCAACATATTTTCACTCATTATCTGATCAAACATGTTTTTCATAATTGGGGTCCCATAATTATAACCACCTATGGGTAAATCATTATACACTATCCCAACTGTATTCTCAACTATTCTAACCACCTTTAGGTAAATCATTGTGTTAACATCAATTTACTTTCTCTTGACCAACATGATCATGTTGTTATCCTATTTATCTATCCTCACTAGGGTAGCTCTATTTTCTCAATGATTATAACTGTCTTTAGGAAAATCATTGTGTTATTATCCCACATTACCACTATTGGGGTATAATGCTTATTACTAGTTTTGGGTAAATAATCGTACACCAACCCACTTTCATTATTGCTGATTTTCATTACTTTTCAAAATTGTTATGTTCTCATACCATCATATTCATATGTTTAGTCCCCTCATTTTGCTTCTTTATTCCAAGGGACCATTTGCCAACCTCCTTGTACCAACCATTCCCTCGAGGGGGAATCATATAATTCATCCATTATCATTGAATTTGTAGACATACAAGACTTTTTCATTATTTGATAATACATTACTATTTCTATATCTTGTAATGCTTTTCCAAATAGGGGAAAACTATAGATACCTAAAAGTGGCCACCAATGACCCCTAACCAAGCTTCAGACCAATTTCTACCAAAAGGCATAATTTGGGCTAAAAACACTAAAACTTGCTAAATGATTTGAACCGATCATATATAAGTGCCAATTTTGGCTAATGTATCCCTAAATAGGGCAATGAATTTTATGGGATACCTAACTTTGATCAGATCATTTTGAGTCAAAATGATGATTTCACACTTAGATGCTCTGGATTGCTCTTTTTTACCAATTTTCTTGCATGAGGCATGTGCCATTGTTATTTTGTGTTGGAAACATCCTAAATGGGATAATGATTCCAATGCATCTAACATCACATCCTAATTTCACTCTAATTAAATTTTGATCAATAATAAGACATTTTAACTAGTTTGATTAATTGCACACCAATTTCCAAAGAATTTTCACCAAAATTGATTAATCATGTTTAAATCTAATTAATTTAAATAAAGAGCTTATATGGATTTTACATGGAAGTTATTGATTATTTCATTAATGTAAATTGTTTTGCAATATCTACATCATCAAGTGAGGTCATAAATGGGGTGGCATCCACAAGCTATAATTGTCATAAATATCTGATTAACCCCTCTCATACCTCTTTAATGCCTCTCTATCCCAGATATTTATGAGGGTATTTATTTAATTTAGCCTCTAAAATTGAATGGATTATTTACCACACATCTTCATCTTGGGATGGATGATTCATGTTCATTTTGATCAAATGGGGAAATATATAAATAGAAGACCTCACACTCATAATTTTAAGCTATCTTGGTGTAAACTGATAATGCCCAAATGATCTAAGAAGCTCCCTAAATCCAAATTTATCATGCTCAAATGCTTTAAAAATACATTTTGATATATTTTTATTATGCCAAATTGTTGAGTGAAGCTTCACAAGCCCAAGTAACAAGCCAAATGATGCCAAGAGGATGTGGAGAATAGCAAAAACTCCATTGATGAAGAACTTTGAAGCAGAAGCCAAGTAAGCTAATAAGGAGATCCTTTGGATCATTCAACGAAGGTGAGAAAGTTTTTTTTATTTCCTTTTAGTTGTGTTTTGTCAATGGTTTTTCCTCACTAATCTCCCCCTAATATCCAGGTATAAGATGTTAGTTCATTAGTGTGTTTATTTTTTGATTTGATTTCCTACACTAACAAGATACTAATCTCCCCTTATCAGATTCTTATAATCACACAAGTTACCTATGTTGATCAATATATGTGTGTGTGTGTGTGTGTGTGTGTGTGTGTGTGTGTGTGTGTGTGTGTGTGTGTGCGTGTGTGTGTGTGTGTGTACACACACACACACACACACACACACACACACACACACACACACAGACATATATTCATGTATATTTTTCATGTTTGATTTCCAACTTCATATTTTGTGTACATTCTCAATTTTGGCTTGTGGACATTTGAACATGTCCTTGTGTGTGGTTCAAAGACTATTATATTTTTCTATGATATTATCATTGACATTTAAATATTTCCTTGTATGTGACCCCTTGGATTTTTATTTCATGCTTTATATGATTTATGTGTACTCTTTGTATGTGTGCATTATTTTCATGACACTTTTTTTCTCAGTTTTTTATTCCATGATGGAAATCATGCATCTTCCCTATTTTTTCATTTCATGAGAAATATCATGCATTTCTCCTAAAGTACTTCTATTCAATTTTTTGTACTCAGTTTTGATCACTTATTTGTGTGCTTCATTGATAACATATATATTAAAAATGTCACTAGGTATGATTATTTCCACATACATTTTATATATTAATATTTTTATAAATTTACATATGATTATGCCATGTTCATCCATTTTATCATTACTATTGAGATTTAAATCTTTTCATAACATCTATCACATATTTTTTTATTTGAGTTAAGCTATTGTGTAAACTCCACAACTCACCTCAAAAGAGGGGGCATAAATATTGTCTTGTATTAGAGAATAATCATGTATAATGTAGTGAACATAGTTTTACATGTTTTACATAATTGATTAGGATTCATACCCATAAATTACCCAAAAATTAGTTTTAGACAACTATATCTAGATCAAGTGGATGCATAGTCTCAAGTGAAAACATAAGCCAAACAAATGCACAACACAACATAATTACAAGAAATTAAAATCAATCACATGATAATATTATTAAACAAGATGAGAAAAATTCCAATACTCTATACGAATAGCTTACCAACAAGATGTAAAAATATGATATAAGGTAAGTAACTCCTCAATAAAGGGTCTATAATAGGCATGTAACTCCTATGATGTAAGTACACCTAAGAAATCTAACTCAAGTGTAGGAACAATACATGAGAGTAGGAATAATCTAGTAACATTAAAATAAATACCCTACACTAACACCCCTTATAAGCACAACTTATGTGGATTAGAGAAATGTGTCCTAGAAACAAGGCCTAATGACGTAACCATGTACAAAGTAACTCTCATAAAGTGGAGAAAACAAGAAAACTTGTGGGAGAAAACTCACCCAAAAAGAGATAAAAGAAGATAGTAGCTAAAAATCCCCCTTGAAGATGATGATGAAGCAATCTACACTCCAATTATAGCTATCAAGATGACCAATGTTGATAACAATATCATCAGCATGAAGACTAAATAAGCTCCATCTACATCAAACAATGTCTCTTCCTTTTACCAAAGGAAGAACACAATGAGTGTAATGAATGTCAACCCATTCCATAAAAGAGGATGAAGGCAATCATATGAATATATTTGAGAGAGGTCTAGAAATAATGTGTGGTATAGGTTTAACAAGATTGTGGACAAGAACAAGATATATGCCACTAAAGTGAACCTATAAAAATATGAACATGAAAAATTCATTGGAATAATGTTCATGTGAAGATGATATCTTAGGTTAAAAACCATCAAAATTGAAGAAGATATTATAGATAAAGCACATAGATCTATAATATGAATTTACACAGGAACATATAAGTCATTGAAGGTCTCATTAGGTGTACTCATACTAGAAACAATAGATTCCTCTGAAGTAAAATATTGTGAAGGATCTAAAATAGCACCATCCCAAATAGGGATGGTAGTATGATATACAATAAGACAATGTAGGTTGGGTAGAATCTCATCCTGTAGTGATGGCTCAATAAAAGGAAGATCATAGTCCATCACGAATGTGTCATCATAAGAAATACAAGTAGGGGGAGGGAGTACAATAATCTCTAAAGAGATTATAGGAAGAAGAGGAGGATGAGTGATACATATCTTAGAAGGATCTTCAAAAAGAGATTGTAAGATGTTCCAAATAGTGCAAGGACATTGTGTATGCTACACATGGTAACAAATATCCATGAAAACATGCAACAATAAAGTACCAAGAACCTTATCAAAAAAAATATCCCACTTATTATATGGAACAAGATAAATGAGAGGAATAATCTATCCATATAGGAATGGAATATGATTCTTGATTGTGAGTAAGTATTCCATGCACACCAAGAAGCATATTTGTCCTTTCTAAGAAGAACTACTATTGTAGAATCAACTCTCTTCATTAGATGGTATCTCTTAAGTGGAGATGATATGATTTAAATAATACACCAAATAACTTTAATGAGAAAAATAATTGACAAGTGACAATGCATTCTCAATGAATGGGCATTAGGTTCTACTATAAATGCATCTAATAATTTGAGAGTGATCTATGAAAATGATACCAAAATGGCACACAAGTTTAATAAATTGAGTGTGCATACAATAGGAAAGTAGGGCCCATAACATCACCTCAAATATAATAAACAATGAACCCCCCATGTTTGGAAGTAACACAATATTCTCAAATTTATGGATGTTAGACTCAATTGAAAATGCATCAAAATAGGTAAGAGTAAATAGTGCATAAGTTCTAATACACATATCAACAAATGGGCATTAGAATTTTTAGATAATGTGTTCACAAGAATGAGCAACTACTGTGGTTGACATGTGAAAAAGCAAACATGTGAAATAGGAGGATGTTAGGCTGTACTTATAATGTGTCTATGTATAAATATCAACAAGACATATAAAATGTTGTTATGAGGTGATCTAAGTACCTGTCAAATTGGAATTTACCCTCTAGTGGAAAGAAGTATACTGGAAGCAATGAATAATGGGTAATGATGTGGGGGTTTAGGGGTGTGTTGATGATGTAAATTATACCATCAATGAATCAACCCTTTCACCTATCATGAAGGTCAAGTTGGAATCATACCAATCTAATCGTGGGGTTTTAAAGGTTCATTTTTTATCCTAAAGATGTGAGAGGTTTTTTTTATAAATTCTAAAAAATAATCAATAAGCTATCAAATGCAACATATTCCACTATAACAATAAGAAATCCATTTATCAAATCATGAATTAGTTAATATAAGAATTTGTAATCTATTATATCTGATAGAGAAAACCTGAGTTAGTCTCTTGATGAATAGAAATTTGATTCAATAAATATTCATATACTCAATAATATATTGCTTCTTTCTATAATTTTCACCAAGTTTTACTCCAAATAAAACTAGAAGTAGAAATAGACAGATTAAAGATAAGAGAAAAGATTCGATCATGTAAACAATAGAGTGAGACAACAAATAATTAACCAATAAACTAAGAAAAAGGAAACAACTAAGCTCATAAGAAAAGGAAAAACAAACTAATAAAGGAAATAAATCCAATTAATCAAACTAACTAATCTAATTAAGAAATAAACTCAAGCCAACACAAAAACTAAAGAAAAAGACCAAAATAAATAGACTAAAATAAGCTAAAGTAGAAATAAATATAATAACTATAAAGTAACTGTTAAACTAAAGCCAAACTAAATAAAAGACTATTAACCTAAGGATTTGAATAGATTTTATAAATATATTAAGATTAAGACTGAAAATAAATAAAAGTAATTAAATAAGTACTAAACCATAAAAAAAACTATCAAATGTCTAACATAGAGAAATAAAAAAGATTATTAATTAGAAAACTAAAAAATTAAGAACTAATAGATATTTAAGATAAAACATTAAAATAAACATCTAAAATAAAAATGATTAATAAAAGATCTATAAAGTTAATGAGATAAAATAAAATACAAGGAAAAGACTAAGAAACCAACAAACAACTAAATAGGAATGGACTTAACTAAAACTAAAAGTTAAGAAGATAACCAAAAATTGAAACAAAATCAAATTTAGAAGAAAACTAAAGATCAAAATATATTAAAGTTAGATTCAAATAGATTACAATAAAGCATACGAGTCTAAAAAGAAAGTCATCTTAGTAGAAAATGATAAATTTATTGAGAAAACCAACATTCTTCCTTTACAAAACTTGAATGACAACTTTACAGTAAAAATAGATTAATGAAGTGTTGAAAAATAATGAAATGTTCATCATTATTTAATAGGACTATAAATAGCAATCATCAAAAGATGTTAATGTTAGAAATATTCATATAATCTATACTAAATGATAAATAAAGCTGGATATACATGTGTTGCATAAGTAATTACTCAATCATCATATAAAGTATCATTGGGTTTTTTTGCAAAAGTTGTACTATCTCAAAGGATTTGTATAGAAAGAAGAAAAATGAATGATTGACTTCAAAAAATGTCTAAGTCCTCAATACTTGTTGTTATTCTATCTTCAAATGACTCCTTGGTCTCTTCTTATACCTTCAAATTTAATTGCAAATAAGTCATAACTAGCTTTAGTTAGTTATTAGTTTATGTTAACTAATTGACTTTATAAAAAGTCAATTAATTATAACAACTATTAGTCAAAGACAGGTTTAATTAAGAATTAAAGTCTTAATTGATCAAGTTTATTTAAATATAGATTTTAGGTACTAATCTTAATTGGTGGGGACCTATATTAATTAATAATATAATGAAATACATATTTAATCATAAAATAAATAACTCAAAGATCAATAAATCTTATTTATATTAATCCATAATACATACTAAAATAGCTTAAGCATATATATTATGACAAATCCTAAAAATTTTACATTTTCAAAAATTTATCAAAATATTTCAAAGTCTAAAACTAAAGTATCAAATTGAAATATCAAGTTCTATCATGAAAAGTTTAGCATAAACAAAAGTTTATCCCTTAAATAATCAATAATCATATAAATCTGACAACACCTCAACTACATGTTTGTCTTTTTCATGAAGACAAACATTATATTTCATCTTTTAAATCTATTATAAGTTGAGTAATAAGACCTATAAGAACCATTATCAAGAAGAAAACAAAACTTAAAAGCAAATCAGATTTTTGAACGATTTCTCCAGCGGAGTTATCAAATTTATTGACAATGGAACCATCAATGAATCAACCCTTTCACCTATCATGAAGGTCAAGTTGGAATCATACCAGTCTAATCATGAGGTTCTAAAGGTTCATTTGTAATCATAAATATGTGAAGGGGTTTTTATAAATTCTAAAAAATAATCAATAAGTTATCAATGTAACTTATTCCATTTTAACAATCAGAAATTCATTTATCAAATCATGAATCAGTTAAGATAATAATCTTTATTTATTCTATCTGATGGAGAAAACCTATGAGCTAAATAGTCTCTTGAATATTGAAATTTTATTTAATAAATATTTATATACTCAATAATATCTTGCTTCTTTCTATAATTTTCGCCAAGTTTTACTCCAAAGAAAACCAGAAGTAGAAATAGATAGATTAAAGATAAGAGAAAAGATTCAATCATGGAAACAAGAGAGTGAGACAACAAACAATTAACCAATAAACTAAGAGAAAAGAAACAACTAAGCTCATAAGAAAATGAAAAACAAACTAATAAAGAAACTAAATCCATTTAAGCAAATTAACTAATCTAATTAAGAAATAAACTCAAGACAACATAAAAACTAAAGAAAAAGACTAAAACAACTAAACTAAAATAAGTTAAAACAAAAGTAAATCTAATAACTATAAAGCAACTATTAAACTAAATTTGAACTAAATAAAAGACTATTAACCTAAGGATTTGAACATATTTTATAAATCTATTAAGATTAAGACTGAAAATAAATAAAAGTAATTAAATAAGTAGTAAACTATGAAAACCTATCAAATGTCTAACTTAGAGAAATAGAAAAGATTATTAATTAGAAAAATAACAAATTAATAATTAATAGATATTTAAGATAAAACACTAAAAAAACTATCTAAACTAAAATTGATTAAAAAAAGATCTATAAAGTTAATGAGACAAAAGAAAAGATAAGGAAAAGACTAAGAAACTAGTAAACAACTAAAAATGAATGAGCTTAACTAAAACTAAAAGTTAAGAAGATAACCAAAAACTAAAATAAAATCAGATTTAGAAGAAAACTAAAGATCAAATTATATTAAATTTAGAGTCAAATATATTACAATAAAGCGTGTGAGTCTCAAAAGAGATTCATCTTAGAAAAAAATGATAAATTTATTGAGAAAACGAACCTTCTTCATTTATAAAACTTGAATGACAACTTTATAGTTAAAATAGATCAATAAAGTGTAATAAAATAGTACAATGTTTATCATTATTTAGGTTGAATACTTAGAATCTATGCATAGGACTATAAATAGGAATCATCAAAAGTTTTTAAGCTTAGCAATCTTCAAATAATCAGTACTAAATAATAAATAAATTTAGATATACCTGCATTGCATAAGTAATTACTCAACCATCAAATAAAGTACCATTGGGTCTATCTATAAAAGTTGTACAATTTCATAGGATTCACATAGAAATAAGAAAGATTAATTATTGACTTCAAAAAATGTCTAAGTCCTCAATACCTATTATTCTTCTATCTTCAAATGAGTCCTTGATCTCTTTCTATACCTTCAAATTCAGCTGCAAATAAGTTATAACTAACTTTAGTTAGTTATTAGTTTATGTTAACTAATTGAATTTATAAAAAATGAATTAATTATAAGAACTATTAGTCAAAGATAAATTTAATTAAGACTTAAAGTCTTAATTGATCATGTTTATTTAAATATAAACTGTGGGTACTAATCTTAATCGGTGGGGACCCATATTAATTAATAATAGAATAGAATACATATTTAATCATAAAATAAATAACTCAAATATCAATAAATCCTATTTATATTAATCCATAATGCATATTATAATAACTTAATCATATATATTATGTGAAATCCTAAAATTACTATATTTTAAAAAAAATATCAATATATATCAAAGTCTAAAATTAAAATGTCAAATTGAAATATCAAGTTCTATCATAAAAAGATCAGCATAAATAAAATTTTATCCCTTAGATGACCAACAATCATCTAAATTTAACAACACCTCAATTACATGTTTGTCTTGTTCATGAATACAAACATTATATTCCATCTCTGTAGTAGGAATTAACACCAATCTTGATCCTGAATCAATTATGTTTCCATCAATCTCCAATTTGATTTTATTCAACATCTTGACTTCCCTTGGTGTATCTGGCTCATATTGACTCTCATCTCTCTTTTTTGTAGTCTTATTTTCTGGAATAGAAGGTGGAATATCAATTGTCTTCCTTCTACTAGCATAACTTTGAACTCCCAAATTCAATCTTTTGGACCTTAGAATAGGCTCACTATGGGAAATAACTAGATTCAACCTCTTACATTTTATGATAGGTTCTATATGAGAAGGAGAAGCTACATCAAAAAGAATGTACATGTTCCTAAAATTTTTAGCATGAGTAGTCTCAACTTCTAATGAAGTGGCTTGATTTGTAGGTAGAGGATCAATAACAGGCTCAATTCTATCAACATTAGGAAGCTAAAGTAGCAAATGCTATGGATTATTATATAAATGATGGGATGATCTACTTTGAGAAGGGGTATGGGCTCCAAACCTATAACTAAAGAAACCCCTAGTACATCTATAACCCCTATTAGTAGGAAAATTACTTAGAACATCCCAAAATTTAGGGTTTGAAGTATCAAAGTGTATGGACATTCTTTTTCCCCTATGCAACCTCAGATTAAAATTCACAAAAACCACCTCTATGAAAGCCTATGTCAGGATTAGGTTGGTGAACATTACTATTTAAATTCTTCCCCCATCCCCTACTATCATTAATCCTTGTTGAATCAGGTTGGTCCCAACCTAACATTATGAACAAATCTAAAATAGATTAAATTTAATCTGAGAATCAAAAAATTGTTCAAATAATTAATATTGAACTAAACTGACTTTATTTTATAAAATAAAATCCAACTAAAACTGAATATTTGTCAAATAGTATTCCATCAACACATCAATTATATGTATACCTTAAACTAAATTGAATTCTCAATCATTTTATCTCATAAGTTCTTGATAGCTTATGAAATTCTTATTTTCAGTGCATAAATCTTATACCAAACCCATTCCAAAAATGAAGTTACATAATTTCTAACATACTCAATTTAAACAAATTATGAACTAAGTCATTTAAATAACACAATCTTTGTATGAAAAGTGTCAAGAAACCTTAATCTCAATGTCTATTTTCAAAATAAAATCTAAAACTTCAATATTGAGATTAAACTTCAAATAAAATCTTATTTTAATCAAGACTGTAAATCACACTTGTAACTGTAAGCTGGTAGAAAACTCATGATCCAAAGACAATCTATATATATTGTTTCCTAGTATATCATTTGTAAAATGGTTGACTAAAACTATTCAAATATCCATATAATCATTCTAAGTCTCATAGACTATCAACCAAACCATTTATTGAAACCAAAACATATTTATGACTTCATTAACTCAAATATTTCTAGACCACAAAACATTCATGAATCATAATTTCCATAACCAATCATCAACTCTCAATCTATATGCTAACTATCACATATAAAATATTGTACCAGTTTTGATGTAGATCATTTATTACATCAAAATTATATCCCAAATCCTAAATGCTATATAATCATGATAAAATATTAAATCTATCAGACTAAAATCCAAACAAACTATATATTGTAGATTATCAAAATACTAAGATCATTTTCATGCATACAAATTCTCAGCAATAAAACTTATATGAATGAATTGACTATCATCCATTCCATATAAAATAAAAATTTATTCATAGACATATATAATTAATCAATCTTAAGTATCTAGGATACATCTTTCATAGCTGATATCAACATTCCAATGTGTGTCTTCCTTTAAAAAATACATGCATCAAGATTCTTCTAATACTCAAGTATGCATATAGAAAAATCCACTAACCAGACACTTAATAAATTTGAACCACATTTCAAATATGTTTGAAAAGTGAAAGCTTTAAAGAACTAAAAACTTAGATTAATAAAATATGCTTTATTTCTTCCACACGGCCATTCTAGGATAAACCCTTGAAATAAATAGAACCTCAAAACACAAATACCTAGTATTAAAACCATATATTCCCTATTTGTTGAAGGTAAACATACTTGAGAGTCATACAAACAAAATTCAACATACTCTTTTAAAACATATCCATAACAATCAAGACAAGGAGTTCATTTTCATTCAATAAAATCTATGCACATGAAAAACCATCAAATCATGCATCATTGATACAACATGAAACAACTTTCAACATTTCCACAATACCCAATATCTTTCATTTACTTTCAAATCCCAAAACATCTCAAACTAGAGGATTATTGTGTGATTTCAAAATATACCATTAAACAATCAAGAGTTTCATTATATATACTTGAATCATAACTAAACTTAATATTATGCACATAAAGCTACACAGCTTAACAATATGTAAAAACCCTTTAAGAAACTATTATATCTCCTCAAATAATTTATGTGCAGATGAACTCATGTGTTTTCATATTTTAGTGCCTATCCCATAATAAAAAACCATTCAATAAAAATGGAAAACCTTCAACCATATTTTTGTATCTTTTATAGTCCCACACAGTCTGTCAATATATTCTCAAAATCTTTCAAGACAACCACCATATCTATTTAAATAATTACATGAAAATGAATTTTACACACTTTTCACATTATAGTTCACATCTTATTCATAGAAAACCATACAATAAATACTAATAACATTCAATTATAATCATACAAATTCGATAGAATTATTCCTTCACTGAAAACTATAAACTTTCTCATAAAACACCATGATATTTCCAAAAGAATCTCAGCAAGATTTGTATCAACATACTTGGTAATACACCAAATATTTCTTGGTTGATATCCTTCACCAAAAACTTGTTATAAAACTCAAATTTTATCCATCCAATGCTCCACTTCCGCAACAAAGCTTGTAACTATGAATAATAACCAAGAAAATTGAGACTTATATTTGCCAACTTATTGCTGTAACAAATTCTGTGACATGCCCAAATTGTGTTGGCCTACATTTACTAATCATTCAATTAGAAACTTCACTAGGTTATTTTTCATAAAATACAAATTTAGAGGCAACTAATTCTTCACACTAAACACCTACTGATTCTTATTATTTTAGGGAAAAATTGTTTCAAATTAATTCCCTTACCACCAAATCTACTTCCTAATCTTGAAACTTCTAGTCCACACCTTCACATTTAATATCCATTCCAACTCACCCTACCATGGTAGTTACATTTCCAACTAATCTCTAGCTCAAAAACCAATATATTCTTTGGATTGCTTTATAATCAACCAAAAGGACCTTGAAACTTAGTAAATTATGCAAACTTAATGGTGAAACTTATACGATTCCAATTACCAATGACTTAGCATAATTATCCAAATTAAACAATGTATATTGTGATAGACCCTTTGAATTATTTAATTATCTTTAATCAAGTGAACATACTTATAAATTACTTCAAATAAAAGTCTATGTCATCAAATTACCTCTATGAATAAGTCGAAAGTTTATATGAAATTGTATGTGCAATGTGAAACAAAAAAATGGTATACATGCCTTGAGGGTTATGTTCATTGAATTAAATACTTATTAAAATCTTGAACTAAGACTTAAAATCTTGATTATTTCACCATGAACTGAAACCTTGTATTTTTGGCAATCAAGTCACAAAACC
The DNA here is from genome assembly GCA_037957365.1 of Torreya grandis. NCBI lineage: Eukaryota > Viridiplantae > Streptophyta > Pinopsida > Cupressales > Taxaceae > Torreya > Torreya grandis. Next base: position 664,960 of record JARHVA010004787.1, read on the forward strand.
AACGAATAAGATTGCAAGCTATATAAAGTAGAATGGCAAAATTGTTAAATCAATTGAAGCATATTAATACTTTAGATATCCATTGTATTATAATATCAAAAAAAAATGAACCATGAACTTTTCATAACTTAAAAATAATATTTTAAACCAAATGCATTGATTTTAAATGAAGTGTTTTCTAACTAAAATAATCATCTATATCACCACAATCTATTCTGATTTTATTAATCAAATCATCTATAAAAAACCATGAATCATCATAAATCTATGTAAAACTGAAAGTGCATTTTCCAATTGAGACTACCTCAAAATTGAATTGAATATCAAAATAATTAATCACATTCATAGTTATATGTGCATATTTTATTCATTAATCCACCATAATTTTCAAAACCACTTAGAAACATAAATAAAATTTCATCAATCAATCATTACCATTTCATAGTCAAAGATGCATCTAAAAATAGTATCAATCAATAAGTTCCTTGACACATTTTTAGGTTTTATGACAAGGTCATCTCTATGGCAACAAGTATTCAATTTTAAAAAATTTAGGGGGTGTAGAAAATAGGCATAACACTAGCGACCTTGCTAGTCAACTTTGTGTAAATAAAATTGAGTAGCAAAAAATTGCCTATGATATAAAATAAATTTCTCTTGAGAGTTTGATCTAGGAAAATCATTTTTCAAGTAGCTAAGTGTGGACCCCTTAAATAATGAACATCAACAAGGGATGGATTATTTGGCTAGCATGGTACAAATAAATAGAAATGAATAATAGGGAATTTTAGGATGGATGCATAAATAATTATAAATGCTTCAAGCATAAAATCTAAAAATGAATTAATACTTTATCAACCAAATACAACTTAGCCATATTATTTATTTATCACCAAATATTGAATTCATAAGAAAAACTTCTAAAAATGAATGATACTTATAGTAATTTCAATTTTTCTTTGCATATTCCTTCACAATGTGACATTTCTCCATTCATAACCCTTCATTGATCATTTCAAAAGCAAAGCAAGAAACAAAATAGAAACAACAATAAACAAAAAAATAAAGAAAAAGGGAAATCAAACCAAAAACAAAGAAAAAAAGAAAACAAAAAGAACCAATAAAAAGATAACTAATCATGGAATAATTTCAAATGATGGCCATTCACTAAGTAACACACCCAATTTCCTTCAAGATCCTTAAGATGAAATACTTTGTTTCCAAGAATTATGGTAATTATGTAAGGTCCAAGCCATAATGTATCAAACTTATAATATTTTCTAGGATCCTCGTGAGCTTTATCTCAATATAAGACTAAGTCACCAACATTAAACCTTTTAAAAGAAACCTTTTTATCAAAAAAAATCTTTAAGTTTTGATTAGCTCTCTCTAATTCTTGCAATGTTGTTGCTTTGGATTCATCAAGAACTACTAAATCATGTAGTCTTTGTTCAATTAAAGTTATATCTTTAGTTACATATCATAAATTAGTCATAGCTAAAGAAATCTGAAGTTTTATTAGCAAAGTAGCTTGGAACCCATATGCTAACATGAAAGATGAATTACCAATTTCTACTTTAATAATAGTCCTATTATCCCATAAATATTCATAAAATTTAAGATGCTAGTTTATTTTGTTATCATAGACTAATTTCTTTATAATAGAATTCAGATTTTTATTTGTGGACCCAGCATATCCATTTCCTAGTGGATAATACTTAAATGAATGACTAGAGATAACAGAGTATTTCTTTAATAATTTTAGGGATTCATTCAAAATGAATTGAGTTTAATTATCTAAAATAATTTCATATGAAACTCCAAATGTAGATAAAATATGATTTTTTAGAATAGAAATTACTTCACCTATTACTAAACTTTTAAGTGCTTTGGCTTCAATCCACTTGGTGAAATAATTTGTAGATATCAAAATATATATATGATCTACAGACAAAGGTGGATGAATATCTAAAATAAATTCAATTCCCTATTTCATAAAATATTTTTTAGGAGTAATCATATTTAAAGATATTACAAGTAGTTTATCTCCTCCAACAAATAATTGACAAGGCATACAAGAATGAACTAACTTATAAGCATCTTGAAACAAAGTAGGAAAATAATAACCTACTCTCAAAATTTTATAAGTGGTTATTTTTGCATCATAATTTCCACCATAGTTTCCTTCATGATAGCCCCTAAGAATCTTTTGAGTTTGATTGTGTGTAGGACATCTTAACAAAACTCCATCTCGATTATGATAAAATAGAAAGTTTTCCAACAAATAGAAATTTAATGCTTTTAATATTAAGGAACACCATTATTTATTATCTAGTTTATTAAGATAAGATTGATTTTGATAAATAATAAACCAAATCATGATACCAATCATCTTCAACTAATAAATATTCCCATCTATTCATCTCAAGATCAAACTTAAAAATTTTAGAAAATTTAGCAACCTTCATGGTCTTTAAATGTGTTTTAACATTTAGATTTTCATCAACTGATAAAACCAAGACATTAATATTCAAGGCAATATTTTTAGCTAAGTGTTTTTCTAGTTCATTACCTTTAATAGTTTTATAAGTTTCAAATTCAAGATAAAAATTTTGAATGTATAAAATCCACTTAGCAAGCCTTCTTTGAATAGTTGGCTATTTTAAAAGATACGATAAAATAGGTACATTAGATCACACAAAAACTTTTTTTCCCATCAATAAATAATGAAACTTAATCAAATTGAAAATTAATGAGAAAATGAATTTATCAATAAAGGGGTACCTAGTTTATGTATCTTTTAAAACTTGGCTCATTTAATTGATTGGTTTTTCTTCCTTATTTTTAACCTCCTAAGTTACTATAGCGCCTATAGCCTTTTTATTAGAATTAACATAGAGAATAAATGCTTTATTCAAATCAAGTTTAGTAAAAATAGAGGCACTTGCAATAATATTTTTAATAGAAATAAAAGTTGATTCAACACCTTCATCTCAAATATAAGTTTTATCTTTCTTAAGTAGCAATTGTAGTGGATTAGATTTATTAGCAAAATCAAAAATGAATTTTATAACAAAATGTATTTTAATAAAAAAATACCTTAAACTTGATTGATCCTTGGGAGGAGGATGTTCTTTAATTTCTTTAACATGTTCTAAGTTAATTGAAATCCCATATTTTGAAATTATGTGTCCTAATAACTTACCCTCGATCACACCAAAAATAGACTTATTTAGATTTAAAGAAATGCTAAATTTTCTACATCTTGTGAATACTTCATGAAGATGATCTAAATAATTTTTTTATCTTTTTATAATGAATGGTGAGATCATATAAATAAACTTGAATAACTATGACTATTAAATCATCAAAAACAACATGCATGGCTCTTTGAAAAGTAGCCCCTGCATTCATCAAACTAAAAGGCATTCTATTATAAGTGAAATTACCTCTACATGTGGTGAAATTAGTTTTATGTCTATCATTAAGATTCATAAAAATATGATTATAACCTGAAAATCCATCTAATAAAGACATCATTTTAGACCCTGCAACGTATTACAAAATTTAGTCTATGCTAGGTAGAGGAAAATTATCTTTTCCACTAGCTTTATTTAGATCTCTAAAGTCTACACATAATCTAATGTCACCATTTTTATTTCTAACCAAAACTAGATTAGATACCCATTCTAAATATGTTATAGAAAAAATGACACCAACATCAATCATTTTATCCAGCTCTTTGTTAATGATATCCTTTAATAAAGGGTTGATTCTTCATATTTTCTACCTAACAAGTTTGATACCAGGCTTAATAATAATGTCATGTTTAATAATATTAGTATCATAACCCTTAAGGTCCTTGTATGACCAGGAAAAAACATCAATAAATTCCTTAAATAATTTAATGAACTTAACCTTCCCATTTTTAGTCACCTAAATTCTTAAATAAACATATTTAGGATCTTCTTTTATGCCTAAATTTATGGGAGTAGTCTCACATATGATTCTTCTTGATGGCTCTTCTATTATAGAGATTTTAGGTTGGCAATTGGGTGAAAACACATATTCTAGCCTTACCAAACTAACAAGGAATCTGTTAATACATAATTATAAATAATCAACATAATTTAGTACATAGTCATCATGATCAAATTAATTTCCTTTAAGGAATGAATATATATGCTCATCACAACTAAACACAGGCCAAATATCATTTAAATCAGGAAACTTAGGATGAAAAACTTTAATAAAAGGAAAGTATATTATAGGCTCAATCTCACTTAAAATTGGGTTAGAAGCATAAACAACAAGCTTATCTTCTCTTACATTAAATTCTTAAAGAATATGTGTGATATTGAAAGCTTCAAAATGCTTAAGTAACGACCAAAAAAATTATGTATAATAGTGTAAATGAGTTTGATTATTCTTATAAATTTTGTCAACTTATTTAACTACTAACTCTAAATCTCCAAAAACTTCCAAATGTTTAACATTTAGCTTTATTGCCTTTTCTAATCCCAAACATAATGCTTTAAATTTTGTTGTATTATTAGTATTTTTAAAAGACAATTTGAAGGCATAATGAAACATTTTATCTACAAGATAAATTAGGAAAATTCTAACACCATTACCTTGTTGAGAACAAGATCCATCAAAGTAAAATGACCATAGAATGTTTTTTTGTAATATTTCATGTTGATTTTTTGGTTCATCTACATTCAATAATTCATAAGTCCCAATTTTAGTTTCAATGTAAAAAATATTAGATGAAGAAGGTTAATCAATAGGGGTACCATAAAAATCTTCCCTCTTAATGAATGCAATTGATGTCACTTATATTTTTACCCTTTGAGGAGATATAAAGCTATCCTCATCAAAGTCTAGTAGTAATTATAATTCAAAGTGGTACATCAAGGGAGCTAGCCCTATCTAGAGATTCACCTCATTCCTTAGGCTTCCCAAAAGCATAGAGGTGATTCCATTGTGACAATTGGATGAGGAGAGTTTTATATCTCTTCAAAGGATGCAAATCTAAGTGACAATAATTTTTGGCATGCCCGGTGGGACCCTTGGTCCTAGAGGTTGGGAGATTTTTGGTGTTGTCTCTCAATAACCAACCTTTGAAGGCATATATTCAAGCATCAATGGTGAATCCAAAGATATATCAATTGGTCAAGTAGCCCAGTTATCCTTTGAAGATTGATGTTAACAAAGTATTTCTTTCTTTTCTTGCTTTCAATGAAGTTTCATGGCTGACTTTGGTGTTGAGTTTTGTTCCCTACAAGTTGGTGAGACATAAAAATCTTGTGCCGTTCCCTATCAATATGAATAAGTCCTTGGCAAATTTTATCATGATCATTTCCAGCCTTAATATTAATTTCATCAACTCTAATATGAAAAATTCTATCCCATGCATGAAGTATATCAGTCCTATAACTAGCCTCAATTTTTTTCTCCTCCTAGTCAACCTAGCCACTCCTCAAGCCAACCCATTTCCACCTTCAATAATACATTCTTCGGCTATGAGAAATATATGTTAGATATTGGTACTCAAAGGGGATTTTGTATAGAGGTTACTAGTCATGGTCATAAAGTGAGATAATCATTAGAGTTGATAAAAAGAGAGTGGGTACCTATTGAGAGAGCTAATTGGTAAAGGCTCACAAGTGAGATGTTAGATATGAGTGATCAAATTTCTTCCTTAGAGAATAGGCTAGGATTTCATGAAAGGCAACCTCACCATACCTATTAGCCTTTATATCCAATTCCCTAAGTTTCATACCAACCATACATGACCCCTACTCATGATCCAAATCAAGACTATCAAAGTCATCCTCTTCCCAATCAGTTGGAGGAGAGAATTGAAAAGAAAAACCTTGTGTTTGAAGCTAATCTTGATAGGTAGATTGAATTGGAAAATATGCATTTCAAAAAATCCATGCTAGCAACCAAAGAATTAGATTTCAGCCCTTTACTACCCTTTCATATTTCATCCCAACCACCTCAAAAAGAGACTTCCAATCCCAATGTCCTAAGTTGTAACAAGATAGTGGATTCATGGGGAAAGAAAGAAGAGAAAAGTCTTGATAAAGAGTGTGAATTTGAGAATACTCTTGATCTTATACAAACTTCTCCTACCATTCCTTAATAAAAGTCTTATAATCCTAACATCCTAATCTAGATTAAGATAGTGAAATCATGTGGAAAGAAACAAAATAGAAGCATTGTAAAGGAGTGTGAAAAGGAGAATGGAGTTGATCCTTTGCAAGTCCCTCCCACCCTTCCTTGAGAAACTTCTTGTGTTTTATGTCAAAACTTGGATATTATTCATACTCATGATTATTCCTATGGTCTTCAAGAAAGACTTTTCTAAGAGAACCTATCCAATCAAATCAAATATTTAGAGTCAAAAATGACATTGTTAAGTCAAGGTGTGATGGAAGGTTTAGGCCCAAAAGAAGATCATATGCCTAAACACACACCATCTACCCTTCCTCAAGAGATTCCTCAAGATAAATCAGATGTTAATGAAGTGTTTTTCAAGTGGAAATAAGAAAACAAAGTGGTTTTATCCCAAGGTCTGCCTCCCCTTCCTCAAGAGCTTCCAAAAGAGTTCCCAACTTTGCATTCTCAATCTGATTTTGAGCCTTATGTCCCACCTCCACCAACTAGTTCCTTTTATCCTCATCCCATCACCCTTTTCCTTGATGTACCTATGGTTTTGGAACCTTAATAAGAGAAATTAGTTGAGGAAAAGTCATAACTCTTACTTGAAAAAAGTGCAACTCTTTGGTAGCCTTATTGGGCTAGGTTACCAAATTTCAAGATGCCTAGTCTTGGCATCACTAAATAGGAGTTTGAAGACCTTACATCCCTTGACCAATAAGATAAGATTGTGAAATATGAAGTAAATATTTAAAACCCTCAAGATCTCCTAAGTACTAAAGAAGAGGTGGGCTCTTGTGTTGAATCTCTTTGTTTGGTTAATGATGAAGCATATACTCCTTGTGTTGAGGAATAAATCTTAGAAGAGCTCCTATTAAAATATAAAGAACAAGATGAATGATTTTCTCTTATTTTTCCCTTTCATGATTTTGATCAAAGTGAAAATGATGAATTAGGGAAGATATTTGAAGACACTTACAAAAATTTTGAATTTTTCAAGGGGTCTACAACTCCTTTAGAGCTTGTTACAAGTGATGGTAAGAAACATGACATTGTTCAAGATGTCATAGATAATAAAAATGAAATTATCCAACATGTCATAGGTGAGTAAGAATAAAATACACATCAACCTTTAGATTTTAAGGCAAACCTCTATCGGCCTCATTTTTTTAAAGAATAAGAGAATATTCTTCTTGAGACCATGCCTACAAAGAAGATGACAGTTGATCATGAGAAAGAGAGTGGGCAGAAACATGAAGTATGTAAACATGTTCAAGATTAATATGTCTACATGGGATACCTAGTTGAAGATGATCTACTTGATAATAATTCATGTGAAGTGCTAAGGAATAGGTTTGGTCTATCAAGTGTTCAATCTAAACAACAACATATTTGGCACCCTCACCCATCTCATGCAAAAGGAGACTCAAGAAACTTTGCCTTCGATCTTGGAAAAGGAGGTATGATTGATTTTTAGTTTTACATAATGGTTGTTTTCAAATTCCCCTAAGTGTTTAGAGTGCATATGTGGGTGTGTTTGCTTTCTTTATTGTGTGTGTTCTTTGCTTTGTGTGGTTGAGGTAGTCGTTAGTGTCTTTTATTGATCAAATTCAATGGTCAAAGTGTCTCCTTGTTTGCCTCAAAATTTATATGACTCTTAATCCCAATGGACTGATAAAGCTATTGGTCTATTTAGTATAGTAGGTATACTACCCCTATGAGTCACCAATTTGTTGACCAATTTTTACTTTTTAGTCAAATTAGGGATTCTATAGGTAAAAAATTGATTTTAAAGTTCTATATTAGGTGTACTATGAGTTTCATGGGATTTACTATAGTTTAATTGATTTCAATAAATGTTAAATTGACCTTGGTCAATTAGTTTTTATGTCTATTTATCATTTTGGGTCATTTTAGGGGTCAAAAAGGGTGCATTTGATGTTTTATAGGGGGTTTTTAGGAAATTTGAAGGTGTAAAAATATTATTTCATGCCCCATGTGTGCCTATAAGTCTTAATTAACTAACAAAACTAAAATATGGAAGGTTATATAGAAGAATGGGCATTTTTCTTGAGGAAGAATAGGAATTTGGCACTTGTACAACCTCCTTAGGAAGTGTGCCACTTGTAAAAAATTTAGATATTAATATTAAGCTCCTTCATTCTCATTTACATTATTCTTTTATTTTGAAGTGTTATTTCTTACCCAAAACCATTCATCTCCCTTTTCACCCTTCTTGGCAAGCAAAAGTGACTTGCAGGTTTATATTTGGTATAGATAACTCATGAGGTTTTAGGACAAATTAATTAGGGAGGTTATATTAAACTAATATAAATTCATTTTAATATAATTATTTTTAATATTTATTAACTATTATTCATGAACCATTACTAACAAGTTGACTGTGCAAATCTAATAGCTATTTTGTGCACCTTATAGTTTTTTCTCTTATTTGGGAGATTTCATACAATATATATACTAAATTTTCTCCTATATTATGTTTAATTATTTATCCAATTTTTCTCATTTTTGGTTTCATGTTTTTTGGTGTTTTGATGAGCAAATAACCTCAAATTTGTAGACTGGTCTCTTTTGAGAGCAATAAATAGTTTTTCACCATGTCCAGGATTTTGAAACTTATTCATGGATTAAATGAGTTGTGTTAGTGTATTTTATATGTTTTAAATTTACTTTTTATTCTCCCTCCACATTAAAACCTCATTCTCCAAAGCACCTTCATGATTTGTAGTCATATTCTATACATATACATAGTCTGCCACTAGAGTGTGCATCTATAGGTGGTTGCAAGAGAAAATCACATTGAATTAAGGATTTTACGATTGTTTTAAAATATTAAATTTTTATAAGGAAATTTTTTTTCAATTTTAATGAGTTTTAGTCTTTTCATGATGTCTAAATTATGAACATTGCTCATTTGTATTCACTACCTGCATTATGGAATAACCACTTACATGTGGCCTAATACAGAGAGCTAAGGAGTCCTTATGTGATGTTGCAACAAGGAATGAAATCCCATTTTCAATTTCATATATTTTAAATCAATCATAACACACATTTTTGAAGTATTATATGGATTATCAAGTTGAAAACACCTTCAAAATGATATGACTGGGTTCAGGGATCAAATCCCTAATTTATCAAAATAGAGGTCCACGAAGGTTTTGAGAATAGAACATGATAAGGATAAAGGGATATTTTAAGAATTATAGTGAATTATCCTTGTATCCCCTATAAATAATATGAAATACTAAAAGTTTGAGGAGAAAATAATGAGTGTAAGATAGTCATTGAGGAGCCTAAAAAACCACTTTTATATATTGAAAGCATGCAATTGTATCTACAAGTTTTGAGCTCCAAAGTGTTGTTTCCTTCTCAAGTTGAAAATGAGACCATGAAAACACATGGATATGATTAAAAAATATTAAAATGATCATTCATCATTAAATTCCCTTAAATTTAGGATGGAATAATTTTTTTGAGCCCTATGATCACCTCCCAGTCTGTATAATGTCAAAACATGCACCTACAACTACAAGAATATAGCGACCTAAAGGTGGATGCAAAGATGTTCTATTTAAGGTTTTAGAATAAGTAAAATAGTTCAAATTATTCATTATTACCTATATATATGCATTTATTATCTCTAAATATCATGATTGATCTTAGTTGAGGCACAATAGAGCCTATAGACAGGGTATGCAAGATAGGGAGCTAACATGAGGTTTAGGTTTGGTTTTAAGACACTCAAGCTGGTTTCAAGGTAAAATAATTATGTTTTACCTTAAGGAGATATAATATAAGTATTTTTCACATCATTTATAAATTATAAATAAGCTAAATTAACCTATAGCAAGGGTTATTAAGGAAGAGTCTCAGTCAGGTAGTGAGGACTCCTTTATGAGATTAGAGTGCATGAGAAGGGATAAGAGAGGATATAAGTATAAATCAAGTACATTGTGACCTAAATGGGACTCAAAGTTATATTATAAATCATTATAAATAAACTCATTTTAAATAATAGACACCTATAGGGGTGAAATAATAAAGTGTCTCAATCAAGAAACAAGGTCACAGTCAGTTGTGACAATAAGCAAATAGTGAACTAATATTGATACCTAAGTGATTTTATAACCAATTAAAGGTATACATAATAATTATAATTTTTTCATTGAATATTATGATTAATTAAGGGTCTTGAAACACTATTTTAAGGCTCAATTTTAAGCTAAGATGCACCTATAGGTTATAGTTAGGGTTACACATACAGTTTGAGAATTCAAGAGTATGAGAGGTCCATAAGAGGTTAGAGAGGTAATAAATAATAATAAACATCCATTATGATCAATAAAAACTATTTATTCTCATTCAAATATAAATAAAATAGTTATGAGGGTTCTCATAATGTACATACAGTCCATTCCTTCAAACCCTACCCACATCCTCTCTCTTAACAATATGTCCAAGTTTTGTGCTTTTAAAGGGTCTATACATAAGACTAAGGTATAACTTTTTGTGTAGAGAAAATTTATCACTTTAATAAACCTATACAAGTGTTTTTTTTTTAAAACAGGGGAAGTACCCCTTATTTTGTCTCAGACAGGGGGTACTCTCCTCATGCTTGAATTGGTAGTTTTGGGAAGTAAGGTAAAAGTATGAGGTCATAAGACAAGGAGATATTTAGAAAGGATATCAAAAGGTTATAGAAAAATAATGAAATATTTAAAAAAAATCATAGAGAAAGGAAACTATAAATGTTACTCTAAAACTCCAAAGTTGTAGGTATGTCGTAGAAGGCAAAATTAAGCCAAGTGACTAGGTGTGAGGTCATTTTCACTTGTAGGCTTAAGTAATCTTTCCAATTTATTGAAACATGTTTTAGGGACCATAATAGATGTGTTTTAACTAGTTATAGATAGGTAAAACCACCAAAATCCATTCTAAGCTCTAAAGACAACTCAAACCTACTATGCAAGGTCTAGACCTAGTGGCCAAATGAGGAGTCAGTCACATTTATAGCATGAGGTGAGAATTATAAATTGTTGGAGAATGTTTTTTCAGTCAATACAGAGTTGATAAATCTTTTAGAGTGAAATTAAAACTAAAATAAGCCATTATTAGACCTTAGATCAACTCAAACCTATAGGAAAGGCAGAGACTAACTCAATGGGGTGTCTTCAAATGCTCACATCTCCCTTGAGGTTATGCATGGGAATATAAGGAGATAATGGATGTTAATAGGGTCTTTGAACATCAATTTAGTGATAGTTTTTTAAATGTTGTATGTGAAACCTTTATGAACAAAGATTAAGAGGGTAAATAGTCTAAAACCCTTCCAAAACCCTTGCAGAGACCTAATTAGGAAAGTGGAGTTAAAAAGCTAATATAATGGCATATTATGATCATGAAACCTATTGTAACTTGTATTGGACTCACTCAATCTCCCTCACATGCCAACTATATATATGGACCTATATGCATGGGGGAAAAAATAGGGTTTTTCTCACTATTTTGTATCTTTTGTAAGCTGTAAGAAGTTTCAAGAGATGAAAAACACATGGATGGAAAGATTAAGACTTGAGATAACTCCAAATATCACTCTAATTACTTTAAATAGCTCTTAAGTGTCCAAATTAGGTGCTTCATCTCAACCAATCAAAATTAACTTATTGAACAAGTTAGGGAGAAACATGAAAAATTCAAGTGAATGGATTTTTAAGGTGTCCTTGGTGCTTATAAGTCCATGGAGGGTCTTTATAGGTGTCGTTAACTTCCTCCCATGGATTTTCATGAGAAAATAATCTCTTTTTGGAATCCAAGTGTGTAGGGTACATGGAAGAGAATTTTTTTGATAAAAGATGATGATTACTCCTTTTTAGGTGATTCTAGGTGACCAAGCCTACACCTAATCAATTATAAGGCATTAAAATAGGGATAATCATATAGGTAGTTTTTTTGAGCTAGAATGAGGAGTTTCTTGCCACTTTTCATGAAGTTTGTGACTTGGATTGACACGTGTAGCTCCTAACTTTTCATATTTCATCCCATACCCTCTATAAATGCATAAATAACTAATTTTATAAACTTGAAAAGTATCCTTATGACCCTTACACATCTCTCTTCTTCTCTCTCTCACAAGTTCTATAAGAACTAGCCATTTTGGCATTATACCAAATGCTCCACTTGAGTATGGCAAAGTCCTATGCAAATGTATAGCTTTTGATAAATAATAATACTGATGTTTACCTCCTCTATTACTATTCTTAGTGTGTTTAATTGGATAATGAATCCTGCTTAGTGAAAATTATGGATTCCTTAGCATGTTGTTCCATTCTTTCACCTATTTTTAACCTCTTCTTGCAAGGCATGTGAAGTGTTCCAAGAGATTTTCATGGTTTAAGTGAGTTATCCTATTCATTATTAACCTCATATGCCTCTTTTTTAGTCCTCCTAGATTTATACATTTATCTATAACCTCATAATGTAGCATTGATGTGAGAAGATGAAGACTGGAGAAGTGTATTTTTAGATTGTCCTTTGATTTCAAGTGTAATATTCATATGGTTGGATGTCATTATGTTATGTTGTGTATCACCTCCCTTAGATTAGTTTGATTTTAGTTGTCCTTTTCCATTTTCACCCTCCAATTTTAGTAGTATTTTTAATTCAAAGTGGTACATTAAGGAAGCTAGCACTATCTAGAGATTCACCTCATTCCTTAGGTTACCCACAATCCTAGAGGTGATTCCATTATTCCACTTGGATGAGGAAATATTTGCATCTCCTCAAAGGGTGAAAATCCAAGTGACAAAAACAATCTCATAATTAATAAGAACCCATGTGATATCCTTTCTAATGAAATCCCTAGTTGCCTTAGACCAATCCCTTCCTAACAACAATGCATAATTACTAGGAATATCCAACACTTAGGCATTAGTCATACATCTAATCCATTTATATTTCATAATTTTAATGACTATTTCATGAAACTTACCACAACTCTTAGTTTTTCTATAATTAAAATGAGTAAGTTTCCTACTATCTACTACATATGATATATCCAATTGATCTGCAGTGGACATAGGCATGATATTATTTGAGGCACCTATGTCTAAAATGCAATTATGAATTATTTTATTGGCAATATTGACTTTGACATAGAAAGGAAGAATACAATAAGTAGGAGGGTCAAAATGCAAAGCATAAATGTGTTCAAAATTACCTTCCTCTTTCAAACTTACATCAGCTCTGGTATTTTTTACTGCTTCATTAATCTTATCAAACTATCCTAAAAGACTAGCTACTTGTAGCAAAGAAAATCCAGATTTAATTGTTGATAAGCCATCAATTATATTATAAGTTTTAGCATTAGTTTGTCTAAATTTTTAAGATTTATAATTTTGATATTGACTATTGTTATATCTAGTTGTAAAAAGATTAATTTTGTGTAGCATTATCATTAAAATTATTCTAAGTTGATTTAATTTTATCATCAAAAGAGAATTTATCATTTGTTATTTTGAGCATAATTATAATCCTTATACCTAGTATATAGAACATAAACATTTCTCATTTTCTGAAGGATCATCAAGAGTGTTTATATTATATATTAGATCTTCAGTTATTTCATCTTTCCCTTGAAGATATTTCTTGGATTTAAGAATAGCCTGACATGTCTAAATTATGGTCAAGTTCACAAACATTATAGTAATAAGCAATATAATCATTTTTATTTTATTTATTATTCTTATTTGAGGAATAAGGTTTATCATTAAGTTGTATTTTAACAATGAATAGCTCATTGCCTAAACTTTGTATTACTTTTAATATTTTTGAATTATTTAAATTTAAGCCTGTAGAAGACCTATCTTTAAAACCAATACATTTAAGTTTATTTTCATAGTCAATATAAAATCTTATAGTTTTATCATATTATATAATATCCTTATCTTCTAAATCCATTTTATATTTTAAAGGTAAACCATTGTAAATATAAATTATAGACAACTTTTTTGAAGGTTTAAGATCACCAGGAATCTTTTAATGCAGCTTAGTGAATCTAGAAATGAAATAATACATGGTCTCACCTAGATCTAGAGAAATATTCAAAAGATCATTAACTGAATCAAAATATTCTTTGGCTTTGCCAAAAGACAATTCTAACTAATCCTCTACATCTCTCTAATTGTCAATAACTTTAGTAGGCAAACTAACAAATGCTTGATAATATTTTCTTTCTAATGTTTGTGAAAAAACTCTTAAAAAAATATTTTTATTCATTATTCCAAGAGTAGCACAAGCTAATCTAAAAGCTTCCAAGTGATCTTCCCAAGATTCTCCAATAACACTAGAAAACTTTGGTATATTCAATCACTTAAGAGATGGTAACTTATCAAGATGATTCCTGACATTAATTGGATTAGTAGGAATCCATAGTTCTATAGTTATTTGACACACTTCTTAAGTTTTTAATTCATCTTCATCTTCAATGAGATGACCTTGTTCTCTATTTTTTTGTAGCCTGTGAAACAGATCCTCTAGTCTCCGCTCTAGTACTAGTTATTCTCTTACTAGTTAATCTCCCATTGTAAGTTTCAATAGTTTCTACTTGAATAAAGTAATTATTTTAAACCTAATGCACTTGACTTAATTACATATTTGTAATAGCAGTTTCAATAGACACAACAAAATCATTAAATGGAAATAAATAAATAAGAAAATGAGTTCTAAGCCTAGGATTAAAAGCTAAAACTCTTTCTCTATCTTCCTAAATTCTTTTATTTGAATTCATAATATCACATTGAGTCTCACATGTAAGATTTGAATAACAATCAATTTAAAATCCTCAATCTCTTCTTCTTGATTGATGACTTCAATAAATTGGTAAAGATTTTCAAGATGATTATACCATGCATAAGGTGTTAGATTGAAAGAAACATAAACTTGATCATCTTTTAAAGCTATTTTAAGTTGAATAATAGGAGGTTGTTTACCTCTAAGAATTATTAGCAAGAATAAAATAAAACTTAAAAACAAATTAAATTTTTGAACAATTTCTCCAATGGAGTTATCAAATTTGTTGATGATGGAAATTATACCATCAATGAATCAACCCTTTCACCTATCATGAAGGTCAAGTTGGAATCATACCAGTCTAATCATGGGGTTTTAAAGGTTCATTTCTGATTCTAAAGATGTGAGATATTTTTTTTTATAAATTCTAAAAAATAATATATAAGCTATCAAATACAACTTATTCCACTATAACAATAAGAAATCCATTTATCAAATCATGAATCAGTTAATATAAGAATCTGTAATCTATTCTATTTGAAAGATAAAACCTATGAGTTAGATAATCTCTTAAAGAATAAAAATTTGATCCATTAAATATTCATATACTCAATAATATCTTTCATCTTTATGTAATTTTCACCAAGTTTTATTCCAAAGAAAACTAGAAGTAGACATAGATAGATTAAAGATAAGAGAAAAGATTCAATCATGTAAACAAGAGAGTGAGACAAAAAACAATTAACTAATAAACTAAGAAAAAGGAAACAACTAAGCTCATAAGAAAAGCAAAAACAAACTAATAAATAAACTAAATCCAATTAAGCAAATTAACTAATCTAATTTAGAAATAAACTCAAGAAAACATAAAAACTAAAGAAAAAGACCAAAAAAACTAAACTAAAATAAGCTAAAATAGAGGTAAATCTAATAACTATAAAGCAATTGTTAAGCTAAATCTAAACTAAATAAAAGATTATTAACCAAAGGATTTTAATAGATTTTATAAATCTATTAAGATTAAGACTGAAAATAAATAAATGTAATTAAATAAGTACTAAACTATGAAAAACTATCAAATGTCTAACTTATAAAAATAGAAAAGATTATTAATTATAAAAATAAAAAATTAAGAATTAATAGATATTTAAGATAAAACACTAAAAAAATTATCTAAAAGAAAAATGATTAAGAAAATATCTATAAAGTTAATGAGACAAAAGAAAAGACAAGTAAAAGACTAAGAAACCAATAAACAACTAAACAGAAATGAGCTTAACTAAAACTAAAAGTTAAGAAGATAACTAGAAACTAAAACAAAATCAAATTTAGAAGAAAATTAAAGATCAGATTATATTAATGTTATATTCAAATAGATTAAAATAAAGTGTGTGAGTCTCAAAGGAGAGTCGCCTTAGCAAAAAATGATAACTTTATTGAGAAAACCAACATTTTTCCTTTACAAAATTTTATTGACAACTTTACAGTCAAAATAGATTAATGAAGTGTCAAAAAATAGTGAATTTTTCATCATTATTCAAGTTGAATACTTGAGTTTTTGTATAAGACTATAAATAGCAATCATCAAAAGATATTAATCTTAGCAATCACCAAAAGATAATTATTACTAAATGATAAATAAAGATTGATATACCTATGTTTCATAAGCAATTACTCAACCATTAGATAAAGTACCATTGGGTCTATCTATAAAAAATGTACTATCTTAGAGGATTCGCATAGAAAGAAGAAAGATGAATGATTGACTTCAAAAAATGTCTAAGTCCTCAATACCTATTTTTCTTCTATCTTCAAATCAGTCCTTGATCTTTTCTTATACCTTCAAATTTAGTTGTGAATAAGCTATAACTAACTTTAGTTAGTTATTAGTTTATGTTAACTAATTGAATTTATAAAAATCCAATTAATTATAACAACTATTTGTCAGAGATGGGTTTTATTAAGACTTAAAGTCCTAATTGATAAAGTTTATTTAAATATAGATCATGGGTACTAATTTTAATGGGTGGGGACCCATATTAATTAATAATATAATAGAATACATATTTAATCATAAAATAAATAACTCAAAGATCAATAAATCTTATTTATATTAATCCATAATGCATATTAAAATAACTTAAGCATATATATTATGCCAAATCCCAAAATTTTTGCATTTTCATAAATTTATCAAAATATATCAAAGTTTGAAACTAAAGTATCAAACTTAAATATCATGTTTTGTCATGAAAAGTTCAGTATATACAAAATTTTATCCCTTATATGATCAATAATCATCTGAATCTAGCAACACCTCAATTACATATTTGTCTTGTTCATGAAGACAAACATTATATTCCATCTTTGTATAAAAAAATGACACCAATATTGTTCATAAATCAGTTGTGTTGTCATCAATCTCTAATTTGATTTTATTCAACATCCTAACTTCCCTTAGTGTATCTAGCTCAAATTGACTCTCAGCTCTCTTTTATATATCCCTCTTTTTTGTAGTGGAAGGTGGATTATTAATTGTCTTCATTTTACCAACATAACCTTGAACTCCCAAATTCATTATTTTTGACCTCAAAATAGGCTCACCATGGGTAGCAGCTAGATTTAACCTCTTACATTTCATGATAGGTTCTCTATGGGAAGGAGAATTTATATCAGAGGGAATGGCCATGTTCCTAAAATATTTAGCATGGGTAGTCTCAACTTCTAATTGAGTGGCTTGATTTGTAGGTAGAGGATTAATAACAAGCTCAATTCTATCAACATTAGGAAGCTAGAGTGGCAAAAGTTATGGATTATTATCCAACTGATGGGTTGAGCTACTTTGAGAAGGGGTCTAAGCTCCAAACCTATGGCCAAAGAAACTCCTACAACCTTTATAACCCCTATTGTCTAGATTAGTGGGAAAATTACTTAGAATGTCCTAAAATTTAGGCTCTAAAGCATCAAAGTGTATGGACATTCTTGTTCCCCTATCGAACCTAGGACCAAAATGTCTTACACAAAAACTACCTATATGAAAGCCTCTATTAGGATTATGTTGGTTAACATTAATATTGGATTTATTCCCCCATCCCCTAATATATTTACTCCTTGCTGAACTAGGTTCATCCCAACCTAACATTATGAACAAATTTGAAATAAATTAAATTTAAACTAAGAATTAGAAAAATATTCAAAGAAACAAGACAAAATTGAACTGACTTTATTTTATAAAATAAAATCCAACTAAAACCAAATATCTGTAAAAAATTATTCCATCAACACATCAATTATATATATACCTTAAACTAAATTGAATTCTCAATCATTTTATCTCATAATTTCTTGATAGCTTTATGAAATTCTTATTTTCAATGCATCAATCTTATACCAAACCCACTCCAAAAATGAATTTATAAAATTTCTAACATAATCACTTTAAATAAATTGTGAATTGAGCTATTTAAATAACACATAATCTGTTTATGAAAAGTGTCAATAAACCTTAACCTCAATGTCCATTTTCAAAATAAAACCTAAAACTTCAATATTGAGATTAAACTTCAAATAAAATTTCATTTTAATCAAGACTCTAAATCACACTTGCAACTGTAAGTTGTTAGAAAACTCATGACCCTAAGACAATCCATATATATTGTTTCCTAGTATATCATTTGCAAAATGTCTGACTAAAACTATTCAAATATCCATATAATCTTTCCAAGTCTCATAGACTATTAACCAAACCATATATTGAAACCAAAACATCTTTATGACTTCATGAGCTTAAATATTTACAGACCATAAAACATTCATGAAACATAATTTATAGAACTAATCATCAAATCTCAATCTACATGAAAATTATCACATATAAAATATTGTACTAGTTTTGACACAGATCATTTATTGCATGTAAAATTTCCTCCCAAAGATTGAACACTATGCAATCATGAGAAAATATTAATTCTTCTAGACCAAAATCTAAACAAATTATATATTGTAGCTTATCAAGATACTGATATCATTTTCATGCATACAAATTCTCATCAATAAAACTTATATGCATGAATTGAATTTCATGCATTCCATAGAAAATAAAACTTTATTTATGGGCATCTCAAATTAATTAGTCTTAAGTATCTAGGAGATGTTGTTCTTAGCTGATACTAACATTCCAATGTGTATCTTCCTTTACAAAATACATGCATCAAGATTTTTATAATACTCAAGTATGCATATAGAAAAAACCACTAACCAAACACTTAATAAATTTAAACCACATTTCAAATATGTTCAAAAAGTGAAGGCTTTCAAGAACTAAAAACTCATATCAATAAACTATGCTTTGTTTCTTCCACACAGCCATTCTAAGACAAACCCTTGAAATAAATAGAACCTCAAAACACATATACCCAGTATTAAATCCATATATTCCATATCTACTAAAGGTAAACATACCCGAGAGTCATACAAAAAAAAAATTAACATACTCTTTTTAAAAATGCCCATAACATTCAAGACAAGGAATTCATTTGCATTTAATAAAATCTATGCACATGAAAAATCATCAAATCATGCATCACTGATACAACATGTAGTAAATTTCAAGATTTATAGAATACCTAATGTCTTCATTTACATTCAAATCCCAAGACATCTCAAACTATAAGATTATTGTGTCATTTCCAAATATACCATTAAACAGGCAAGAGTTTTGTTACATACACTTGAATCATAACTAAACTTAGTATTATGCACATAAAGCTATACACAGCTTAATGATATGCAAAAACCCTTCAAGAAACTATTATATCTCCTTAAATAATTTGCATGCAGATGAACTCATGTATTTTCATATTATAGTGGCTATCCCATCGTATAAAACCATTCAAGAAAAACTAAAAACCTTCAACCAAATATTTCTATATTTTATAGTCCCACACAGTCTATCAATATATTCTCAAAATCTTTCAATACAACCACCATATCTCTTCACATAATTACATGCAAATGAAATTTATACACTTTCCACATTATAGTTCACATCTTCTTCATAGAAAACCATACAATAAATACTAATAACTTTCAATCATACTCATACAGATTTGACATAACTATTCCTTCACTAAAAACTATAAAATTTCTCATAAAACACCATGATATTTCCAAAAGAATCTGATCAATATTTTTATCAACATAGTTAGTAATGTACCAAATATTTCTCATCTAATATACTTCACCAAAACCTTATTCTGTAACTCAAATTTTATCCATCTAGGGCTTTGCTTCTATAACAAAAATTTCAACTATGAACAATAACTAAGAAAATTGAGACTTATATTTTCCAACTTAATGTTGTAATGAATTTTGTGATATGCCCAAATTATGTTGGCTTGCATTTAATAATTGTGTACTTAGCAACTTCACTAAGTTATTTATTAGAAAATCCAAACTTAGAGGCAACTAATTCTTCACACTATATACTTGTTAATTCCCATTGTTCAAGGTAAAAACCATTTCACATTAATTCCCATACTACCAAATTACTTGTTAATCTTGAAATTTAGAGGCCACACCTTCACATTTAATATCCATGTCAACTCACCTTGCCATCGTGGTTATGCTGCCAACTAATCTCTAGCTCACAAACTAACAAATGCTTTGGCTTGCTTCGTAATCAACCAAAAGGAACCTTGAAACTTAGTAAAATTTGTAAACTTCATAATGAACCTTATACGATTGTAATTACCAATGACTTAGCATCATGGTCTAAATTAAACCATATATATTATGATATACCCTTTGAATTATTTAAGTATATTAAAGCCAGTGAACATACTTATAAATTATTTCAAATAAAACTTTATGTCATCGAATTACCTCTAATAACAAGTCTAAAGTTTATATGAAATTGTATGTCAAATGTGAAGCAAAAGAATGGTATACATGCCTTGAGGGTTATGTTCATTGAATTAAATACTTATTCAAATATTGAAACAATTAAGACTTAAAATGTCAATTAGATCACCATAAACTTAAACCATGTATTTTTGGCAATCAAGTCACAGATCCAAGGAATAATACTGCAAGCTTTACAAAGTATAATGGAAAAATCATTAAATCAACTAAAGCATATTAATTCTTTAGATTTCCATTGTATTATAATAGCAAACAAAAATGAACCATGAACTTTCCATACCCTAAAAATTATATTTTAAAATAAACTCATTAATTTTAAATGAAGTGTTTCCCAATTGAAATAATCATCTATATCACCACAATCTATTTTGATTTCATTAATCAAATCATCTATGAAAATCCGTGAATCATCATAAATCTATGTAAAAATGAAAGTTCATTTTCCAACTGAGACTACCTCAAAAATGAACTAAATATCAAAATAATTGATCACATTCACAATTATTAATGCATATTTTATTCATTAATCCACCATGCTTTTCAAAACCACTTAGAAACATAAATAGAATTTTATCAATCAATCATTACCATTTCATAATAAAAGATACATCTAAACATACTATGAATCAATAGGGTCCCCAACACAGTTTTAGGATTTATGACAAGGTCATCTCTATGGCAGCAAGTATTTGATTTTAAAAAATTTAGGGGGTGTAGATAATAGGCATAACAAGGTGGAATCCCCTAGTGGGGTCAAGGGGTAGTTCCCCTTATGGGGTCTAAGGGTAGAGCCCCTAGTGTATTACCCAATGTCAAACTTAATTTAGATCTTATGTGGCCCTTGGAATTTCCCAATATTCACCAATTTTAGCCAAACCCCCCCCCCAAATGGATGTCGATTACCACTAAAATTACATATGTGAGGAATACAAGTGAGAAAGCAAGCAATGAGAGAAGGAAAAAATAAGGTTTACTTTTGAGGGGGTTTGGTCATTTGTCAAAATAGCCCTCATCCTTTATCTTCAACAGGTGAAATATGAGAGGAGTAAAAAATGGACCAAACAAAAAATAAAGGAATATTATCCTCCCTTATTTTATATATATATAATAAAAAAAAACTCTTCATATAACTCTGCCATATAACAATATGCCCACAATATTATGTACCCATATTTATAGTAAATCATCCCACCACATATTAATATCAATAAAAGAAATTAAAAATGTAAATATTTCTAAAAGTTCAAACCCTTATTTTTTTAACCACTCTTTTTCAAAACTATGGGTTTTAGTAAGAGGTGGTATTGAAAACCATATATTTTCTTAAAAGGTGGGTTTAAGGCTTAAAAATGCACCATGTAAAGAAGCCATGTAAATGGTAGAGACTAGGAGGGATATGAGGGATTTGGTAGGATAGGACGTCCATATGGAGAGAAAAAAATGAACCAACCTTTAAAACCAGTGTGTAAGTTAGATGGTAAGTAGTTTAGAAAAAGTGGTTAGCAACAAGGCCAAGAAACCCCAATGGTGATAGAAATAGATCAATGAAATTTCAATACTACCTCTTTGAATTTATTATGGTCAAACCATCATGCATGGAGATTAAGAGGAAAATAACTCAAAGGATTCAAAGAAATAGTGAGACCTAAGTAGGTTATACATGATGAGTATGGAAAAGGAGATAAAAGGATGTACTAAGCTAAGGAAGGATGAAGAATGGATGCAGTGAACATAAAATGTGGGTGGTGGTTATGAGAACTTTGACTAGTCAAGGAACTAGAATTGAATCCACCTAAATTATCCACTATGCCTCTATAGGCTATAAACCTATGTATAATCTTAGAAAAAAATATAGTGAGTTGACTGTGTGAAAATCAATAGTGAATGACAGTTATCAAGCTATAAAATATGTTTTTATAGATAGTTACTAATCATGCATAAGACATGAAATAGAGAATGGTTTCTAGTATTCTATTAATCATCACATCCACATCTCTGACTGGTGAGGGAAGTCCTACAAAATGACATTAGTATAATGTGTAGAGCATCATGACTGATAATAGACTATAAGTTAATGTGATTAAACCATACTTCCTATAAAACATGTTATATAAGAGAAATTAATGTTATATGTGTGATTTGTATACTATAAAACATGTTATTTAAGAGAAAATAATGCTATATGTATATCTGTATACTATAAAACATGTTAAGAGAAAACAATGTTACAGCTTCAATCCAGAAAGCACAATTATAGAAAGGAATACAAACCAGATGAACCAGGTAGTTAGACAAACCTTTTTTCATAGTAAAATCAAGATTAAAAAAACTAACAACAATGAAAATACTATATCAAATATAATATTGACAAGATCTCTAGATAAGGAATATGAACATGCTCAAGTGAAAATAAAAGACAAACAAATGAACAACACAACTACAATAAAATGAAATCAATCACATGATAATATTACAAAATAAGATGAGAACAATGTCCAATATTCCATATGAATATCTTACCAACAAGATGTATAAATAGGATAGAAGGTAAGTAACTCCTCCACAAAAGGCCTAGAATAAGCATGCAACTCCTATGGTGTAAGTACACCTAAGCAAGCTAACTTAAGTGTATGAACAACACATGAGATTAGGAATAAAACTAATAAAAGGAAAATAATTTCCCTACACTAACAACAAAAACACTTCATTTGAACAAGGATGAAGATTAACCATGTTTAAAACATTTTAATGTTATCCCAATATGAAAAAATAATCATTGTAATAAATTATTAGAATCAGAGGTAGTACAGGGTAATTTATAAGAGGTACCTAATGATAATATTCATAAAATATCTAGGTTTGTCTTGGATTTCCATATTTTGGGTCATCATACATATCATGTGTTCCAAGTTAGCACACAAGTTTTTTATCATAATTTTATTCATTATTACTTAGTTAAAAAATCCATATACATAGATATCATATTGGGGGCATGTGCTTAGCATATGACCACATTCTTGCTAAGTATTTTACACTAGTTTCATAGATGGAATATAAATTCATGTCATTATCCATGTTGTACACACCATACATAGACCATAATATATTTTTCACCAATTCATATATGGAATAGAAATTCTTGTCATTCTTCACACTATATACACTATACTCATATCATACTATCTTTTGCACTAGTTTTTTGCCATTTTTTAGCCTTATGCTATCTGTAGTGGTTGGCTCACTTTTTTGCACAATAACAATACATTAGAATTCATACATGGATTCCAAAATACTTCACCACTTTGGTCATAAAATGATGGATCAAATCACAAATTAATTTATTAAACACACCCTCCAATCAATGAAGATGGGCGCTTGCATAATCTAATCCAAGTTCATCAAATAAGAATAAATCTCCAAGGGTCCTACCCTCTCCAGTCACTAGTTTTTACACCAATTAATACAATGAATTCATGTACCCAATCAGTTGTATGCATTCCTTATTACTAGATCTATAAGTTTTCTTGTATTTAGTTTTGTATTTCATCTTAAATAAGGATTGATTTCATACATGTTTCATTATAAGTTTTTACGTGAAGCATAATTAAACGTTGTGGCTTATACTCAATTTTTTTCTTCATGCATAATTTCATTTTATTTGGGTACTTTTAATTTTTTGCATTACTAGATTAAAATGGGGGAAATGTAAACACATAAATTAACATTCAAGATGAAATAATATACTTGTGACCATCCTTTTACGCACTTAGAGCATGCCTCATTCCATGGTATTTTGATCAATTTTCCTTCACTTTCTATGTAGATGACCCATTCTTAAAAGTAACTAATGATCTCAAAATGTACCTATTCCTTATTAAAAATAACTCAATTTTATCCCATAACTGATCCATACTCTCAAATCAATTGTCTTTTATCTTAGGAAAATAATGTGTCATTTGAACTATCTTTCTCCCCAGTCCTATCTAGTCCCATTAGCTATGCCCTCCTACCAAATAATGACTAGTTGCTCAAATTCAAAGTCATGTAACATGTTTTACCACATGTTTGGTAAGCCTTATTTGAATAAATTCCCTATTGGTCTCCATAAAAACATATTTTAAAGTAATTTTTCACACAAGAGGATTTCATATTTATAATCACCATATTTTAATTGCACATTGTGAGTAAATTACCTATTTATACCAATTCCAAGTACATAAAACCCTAGAAGCCCTAAGATGAAGTCTTAGTACACTTAAAAGTTTAAAATCCATGGTTAAATAACTTAATTAAACCATAATTATGCAAGCATCTAACATTAGACCAATTTTTCACACACACCACTATAGCATGGGAGAACTACATAGAGTTTGATCCCTCTTTAGAGTATTAGTATATGAGCAACACTCAACACAACGGGTGTTGAGTTATAACACAACTTCAACTACGAACTTATTTTTTTATTCTATTTATTCATAATTATTCATCAAGATATGGTTTACATGTGTCTAATGAGTCATACAATAGATTCTAAACCAAATTTCATAGATCTAATCACATACATAGAGTCAACATGCAAAGGTGTATAGGTCAAAATTTTCATAGATTACTAAAACCCTACAAGATGATAACACACCCTTAAGAAAACAACACTCTATGCCCTTTTTTAATTATAATGGCCTTATCTAGAGAGTATTTAAATCCCTATTCCTAATTCATAGTTAACTAACATAACCACACAATCATTTTCCAGCTTTTATCTCAATCTAACATTGTCAAATTTATAATTAAGCTATATTTTTTTATCATTTCCTAATTTAGAATATCTCCAAATATAATAACTTACAAATTAATTTTTGTCATTTATTTTATATCTATAACATTTTGATATTATGCAATAATTCATCACATTTAAGTAATTAGATTTCTAATTTTTCAAAACTAATAAAATAGTGTTCCATCCATTTTGAATGAGACCAAGATTTTTTTATATATGGATCCAACTAGACAATTTATCATGCCACCTACCTAATAGATTGATAGGTTGAACCTAATAATATTCTCAATTTTTAAAAATAGTCATTGTTTTGAATGGGTTAGTACTAAACAAATTAGGTTAGTATCGATAGGTGATATTGACTAAATCTAGCCAAACTAGCCTATGTATAGGTAAACTTGACTGAAAGTATGAATATGTTTATGTAGGATATTTAGTAGGTTTAAAATATATATTGAGATTATTTTAGGTTTTAAACAATTGAATAGAAGGCTTGGATTCTAAAATGACATGTAATTATGAGAATGGTGGATTAGGACCTTGTTTAAGTGCTCAATACATGCATGGTAAATGTGTGCCAATCTTGTCATTACAGAGTATTGAAGACCTTATTTTAGTATCTACAAATGGTCCCCTTTTATTATATTATATAATTACTAAAGTAAAATTATAAATGTACCTAAGTGTGCATAACATACTTTATCTTTGGCATGAAACTCCAATTTTGTAGGTCAATCAAAAGCAAAACTTTCAATCATGTGTAGTCAATGTCCATAAATTAAATATTTTAGTCTAAAACTAAATTTTTTATATTTTAAAATAACAAGGTTTAGATTACTTCCATTTTCTAGTGAAAATAATGTTTCCATTGCAACTTTTTGGAGATGATACTTCTTTGTTGAAACATTGAAAATTTGTGCTTCTTTTTTGAAGCACATGGAGAGTTTGGGTGATTGTATGAAAAATTTGTATAGATATTAATAATCTTGGTTTGGGTAGATAAAATGCCCCAAATCCTCATTAATGTGGTAAAAATACACAATTTATTAAACTAAATAACTATGCAAGTAAATGAGAGAACCATCAGGAAATTTTTGGTCAAAGAAAGTGAATCAACCAATGTTGATGGATTATAGATTTAATTGTAATGTTTCATTCTATTTGCTCCACATAAATAAAAAGAATGATCAAAAGGGAATGAACAATGCGTGTGCCCCCATCATGAACACATGTTTGATTTTGTAGATTTTATCAATATAGAATATAATGCATGATCAAAAGAGAATAAACAATGTTCATGCCCTAATCATGATCACCAATCCAATAAGGGTGGAGTGGAATGAAAAACATTTAATAGTAAATTATTTTGTTTTGTATGTGCATGAACTAGTTTTATGCTCCATAAATATGAAATGTTTATATGAAAACCTATAATTCTATTTGTTATCCTTGAATTTAGCAAGCTCAATTCATGGGATAACCCCTATGAAACTTGTTTGTTTCATAGTTGTTGGCTAACAGATTTATCCTTATATAAAAATATTTTTATTTTGACTCCATACCCTTCCCATGAACAAATAATTAAACAAAAAATGAGTGAACTATCAAGATTAGTTCACCTCTGAATTAAGGTATAGCTCCCTTTAAAATTTACAATGAATTTAAATATTTAGATACACTTTTAACCAGAAAGTGTTTTAAAGGTAGACTAACATCCATACATCATTATGTGATGAATGCAAAATTATATAACAGTAATAAGTAAGAAAATACACAGATTCTATTTTCAAAAATGATTAAACAGATAAACATATATATGCTGAACCAGTGGATGATAAAATACACATAATATATTGTCTAATAGAAAAATAATTACTGTATGAAGGAAGATTTCACACAGAAAACCCACTTTCAAATATTCAAACTCATAGATTTAAGTACTCAATAATTAATTCCCATTTCCATTCACAAATGAAAATATTTCAGACAAACATTACATATATGTATAAAAATAGTGGTTCAAATTCCCCAAAATTCTTGATTCTCCCTGTGCTTATCCTTACAACCAAGAATATATACCATTGCCTTAACTCAACTACCATTTAAACTAAACCAGAGTTAAAGTCACTTTGACCCACATAGGATTTAGTTTTTACATATTCAATAAAAATCAAGTTCTGAACAGAAAAGTAACAGAATTAACTAGATAAAAGAGACAATGTAAATAAAGTTATTATTGAAGCAATGGGTTAGGATCTCCAGATTTTCTCTATTTAGTTGGGTAAACACATTGAGTTTTCCACTCCTAAAATATTGTAACAAATTCCTAAATTTTAGAAAGATTGGGAATGTTGACGTGTTTTATCCTTGCTTTCTAGATGTTTTCCTCCCTTTGAATTTTTCCCATCTTTTCTGTGTGCTCTGAGAGTATGTTGATATAGCAAAAAAGAAGTGATTCTACCATCAAAATATGAGAGAATTTTTCAGTTCATAGGCTGTCACTTTATTTAATGAAGATAATCTTTTCTTTAAAAGGCT
Organism: Torreya grandis; assembly: GCA_037957365.1. Lineage (NCBI taxonomy): Eukaryota > Viridiplantae > Streptophyta > Pinopsida > Cupressales > Taxaceae > Torreya > Torreya grandis. Next base: position 693,176 of record JARHVA010004787.1, read on the forward strand.
GAATCACAGCATTGATATCTTTCTCTGGTTTTCCATTGTCTTTTATATAATTAATATCAATGCTTTGAATATCATGGTATAATGATTGAATAAATTTAGTTATTTCTTTAATCATTCTTTTAATTTCCAAATGTCCTTGTTTGGATACTGAATTTCTCCATTTAACATTTTTCTTACTTGTATACAATGTATCTTCATCTAGTCCTGTCAAGTTCTTTTCAGACAAAAACTTTGATATTCCATATTTTTGTACTTCATTGATCTGATTAATTATGATCATCCATTTTCCTTCTTCCTTTATCCATAAATCATTTTGAGTCTTCAAATATTTGACAGTAATTGTAGTCAGATCATATACATCCTTCAATTTATGATTCTATTTTGTGCCTTTGAGGATGATGTCATCCAACCAACCATCAAATACCCTAGTAATCATTTTCCCCTTGTATATCTGATCTAGGATCCTTTGATTGACAAGATATTTCAGATCAAAAGACATAGGCATTTGAGAAATTGGTTGAGGATCTAGATTGTGAATGGCATCAATATATTCTACCATTAAACACACAGTTTATTTCAACTCTCTTTTGTCCTTTTCATCTTTCCAAGTTCTGATAACTATCCTTTTAGTAGATGCCTCTAGATGATGTACATCAGTAGCACGTGATGCATTTCTAAGGTCTACCTTTTCAACTCTAAAATCTTGAATAGTAGGATCCTGAACTTCTTCATTGGTCTTTGGCTAGGCAATTTCTGCATTCCAGTTCCCTGTGTTTGGGTCAACATCTACCTTGGATGTCATTTTTAGCATTTTGTATTTAGGGGCTTTCCCTAAAAACTTACTCACCATATCTTCCAATGGTATAGAAAATGGAACTACTTTCCTTTTATGATTGATTAAACTTTCTAGCCAATTAGGTGTAGAAATTGAGGCTTCTCTATCAGGATTCAGTTTATCAGAAGGTACAATTGAAATAATCATCAACTTGGTAGAATCAAAAGGAATTACTATTTTTTGATCTATAATAACTTCTTCCACCATTGGTGAATCAGAGTCTTTATCACCTTTGACTTCTTCTGAATCCTCTTCAGAATTCAAATCCACAATCATTGTCTCCAAAATTTGCTTCTTCTTCTTGCTTTGAGTCCTTGACCTAGTGACACGAGGAGGCAGGGTATTTACAAGAGTCTTCTTAGATTCTTTAATGATAGGGTCCCTTCCAATTTTTGACTTGGAAGTACCTACATCACAGACAGAAATAGGTTGGTTAGTTGAGATTACTAGGAAAGGAAATGCAATTATTGTTGTACATTACTGGGAGACTATATTTTGAGCTTCTCCCAGCTTTCACTCTCTCAGCCATTTTTCAGTTCTCCTTATCATTGGAAGAGTCTTGACTTCAATTCTATCTTCTTCATTTTTATCCCAGTCAATTTCTAGAATAGGTGATTCTTTTATTGCTTGAATTGTGGATCAATCATGTATTCATCATTGTCAACAATTCTAGAAATATCCATGTTTAATTTGAGGGTAACTATCAGCCCTAAGGAAAACCTGGACCACAGTCTTCTTTTGACCTCAATTCATCTGATCAATCCTCCTAATAATCTTCCAATTGGGGAATATGTGAAAACCCTGCTCTAAAATCTAAATTATCCCTAATGAAACCTTTGCTGTCAAACTGAGATATGGTTGTGAAAGACTGAAAATTGAATTTCATAAAGTCTAATTCTAAATTCAAAGCATCAAATGTTTTTTTTTCATGAATAACATCCAAGTTCAATAGCAAATGATATGCCAAATTTATTCTTCATTGGGAATTTTTTATCTACATATGCTAATTTCTTGCAAACTTCTATCAGCATAAATCGGTCAAGAACATACCTTGGTAACCTCAAGGGTTCACCATCAAAACCCCAAACTCTAATGTAAGTAAACCTAGAAAATTGAATGAAGAAACTCCCATAAATGTTAATCAGTTGCATAGCCTCTTTTAATAGCCTTTTATTGATATTGTCTGATAGTTCAAAAGTCATTTTCCCAGTAAAGACATCATTAATTCTTCTATAACTCTCATAACAATTTCACATTTGGAACTATGGGTAATAGTCATAAATTTTACTATATTTGGCCAAAGGTGCATGTGGTAACCCTACCCATTGTCTCGTAGAAGTGAGGCAATAGAGTAGATATGAAGACATAGAATTCTCTGTTTCCCAAATAATTACTTAAACCCTGATGCAAACATTCAGCTACAATTTCTACCCAATCCAAATATTGTTCTCCTTGAAGGATCACCAGTATGAATAAATACATCCAGTCTTCCCAATGATAAGCATGAGCATTGCCTTTCAGTCTGTGTAATAAGACCATGATATCTTGTACTTCTAAAATCATATGTTTTATCGTTAATGGCCTAGGCAATCTCGAACCTACTTTTTGAAATTTCAAGAGCCAATTCCTAGCAATCACATTCTTGTAAATGTTTTATTCATTGAAAATTAAGCATAGGAAGAAGTAATATTAAGGTCAGAATATGTCTCTTTGGGAGGGATTCTCATAATAGACATTAGCGTTTGTCTGTTGACATGAAATAAAATATTACCATCTAAAGTCCTGATGCACCTATTTTGAGGTTCATATCTGTTCATGCATTCAAGAACCAATTCAGGGCATTGTATAGCTATGGGAAAGGCTACAGCTTCAACTAGGCCCCTTTCCACTATTTTTTGTATCATAGGATTTGACAGATGATTTCTATCCCTTTCCTTAAAATCTTCCAAATCTATTGAATTAGAGAGGTATCCCCAATTTCAGGGAGAGAACATATGAGACTAGGGCCATGTTCATAATCAAGTTAAGTGGATTTCATGATTACAGCTCAGGGAATATAATGACAAGAGAAAGCTTTGAATTTTAAACAATACTATAAACTCAAAAGAATCCTTCTTTCCAACCAAGTAGGGGAAATGGTTTACAGTAAGAGTGAAACTCACCTTAAATTTATCTAAAATCACTGTTGATTCAAGTAAGTGAATATCTTATATCACCTGTGTTATTCTCCTTTGTATCACCAAATATGCTCATTTGCCAACTTTGAAATGTCTTCTCTTGATGTAGATATTTAACCAGATCAAATGATTAAATTGGAACAATACGTGTTAAACATGTTTGATAAGACACGCATTCTGACATATGCATTAATGGAAAGAATATTTTATGCATGATTCTAATGAGTGATGATTATCTGTAACTTCTTGAAAATTCAAAAAAAAATGATTTATGGTGAGTTTTGGATACATTTCCCTCTAAATCTCCCACTAATTTTAACTTAGATAAATCCTCAGGGCGAGATAAGAATATAGCCATTGAGATATTTGAACCATTGAACTTTTGAAAATTGTGGTTCAACTTCAGGGTTAAATGATATGAAGTGAACCACATAGACCAACCAATAGTCATATGATCTTTCCAAACACTTTGAACTTTGATAGAACCATTTTACTTTTTGAACATTGAACTGTTAAACTCTTTGAACTCTTTGAACCATTGAACTCTTTAAACTGAAAAAGGGTTCAAGTTCAACTGAAAGGTTTAAAGACATAAATAACATACAAAGGAACAATGCATTTTGAAAACCACTAAACTTTTGGAGGTTCAAGTGATAGGTTCAAGCAATAGGTTCAAGCGATGCATTAATTCAGACAAGGGAACTGAGTGAACAAGACTGTTTACAAAACATCAAATATTTAACTCTTTGAACTGTTGAACTCTTTGAACTCCAAAAAAAGATTCAAGTTCAATTGAGAGGTTCAAAGATATACTTGAAAAACACAAAAGGACAAATAATTCACTTCGAGAAACTTTGAACTATTGAACTCTTAAACCATTGAACTTTTGAAAATTATTCAAGTTCAAAGGTTCAATTTTATTATAAATTTCACACACAAGACACGATAGGTGAGTGAACTTAATTTTATGGTGGAAGCTATGAATAATTGATTAAGGTGACTCAAAAACTAACAATAGCCCATGATCTCTAAGCATGCAAAATCAGGCCAATCACTACCTTCTTGCATTTGTCTTTCCTCAAAAAGTTAGTCTTTTGAGGGAGTTGTTTGCCCCATACAGTTTAGAGAGATTTTTCCAGACTACACCATCTTCAAAATTGTGTAATCTAGAGAATTTTATCTAGACTACACCCTAAGGTGCAAGAGCAGATAAATTCTCTACCATTGCACATGTAGGGTTGGATAAATTCTCCACCCCTATAGGAGACCCACCACCCAATGGTAATTAATGTCATTAATTACCATTAGGTTATATATTAACCTCATCATAATTTTATTTTTTCACCACTACTTTAACTTTTTTCTCCTCACCATTTTCAAGCCTGTGTGCATCTTCTCAACTACGATTTTTATAAACATTTGCTTAGATTTCATTCATAGTTTTAGAATTCTACATTAGATCTCAGGTAAGTTATTTTTGTTTTCTTACTTGGTCTTCTTTGATTTTATTTTCATCCTAGGTTTATTCATTTCTTGCAATCAAAACCTTGACTATGTTTGAAAATCCCATTTTCATTTCCTTTATATTTCTTCCATCTTGTCTTTTACATACTTTGCCTACTTGGTGTTTTTCAAAACCTTGTGATTTTAATTAATCTTGCAACCTTTCCCCTATGTAATTACAATTGAAACCCTATATGTAATTGAAAACCTTATGCATATCTTATATGCCTCAGAGAATTTTCTCTGTGAGGCATGCCACACCCAACCTTGCCTTCAACCTTAGGGTGCACCTCAAATATTTTCCTCTGAGATGCACCAACTCACTTGGCCCTCATGCACCTTGAATATTTTTCTCCAAGGTACACCATTGACCATTTTCACCATTTCCCCCCTCCCCCCCCCCACCCCCCATGCACATTGAAGAATTTTCTCTAGAGTGGATGTAGCCACCTACTTTAGTGCATTTCAAAGTATTTTCTATAATGTGTACCAAACCAAATGAATAATTGGTGTCAGTCATAATTTCATCTAACCCACAACAACATTAATAAACCCCTCAAATGTAGTTTAAATAATTTTATCTGACCTACACCGAGACCCACCTAATAGTGTAAGTCAAAGAAAAATATTTGGTCTACACTTGAATAACAAATTTACCCATGGTATAAATTGGAAAAATTATCTGATATGCATCCAATGAAGAAATACCCATCTAGTGCATTTCTTGCACCCAAAGCCTTATTTTCTCCAAGATAGATGAAAAATTCTAACTTTAGAGAATTGACATTCCCCCTTACAACCACTTGATCAATGTCAGAGGATTATCCTATCAATAAATTAATGCAGTACAATTTTTAAGGTGTGTTTCCATCTTCCATGATCGAATCAAATGTAGTCCAGATTAGGGACACAAATATTGGCCATGTTAATATGGTTGAATTCTTATAGAGGTTAGGTAGAGACCCCATTGCACCACACATGTAGATTGTCCTAAACAAAAAAATTCATTTGGCAACCACATTTCCTAAGTTGACACAAGATCTAAAGTTTATTTTGATAGTTGTTACATGCTTTGATAGGCAGACTAGATCAATCAAAGATGTGGATAGAAAAGTAATCATTCAGCTTGATGACGAAAATCTAGATAAAATATTTCATCTCTTTGATATTGAAGAATATTTTGATATAACTATGAACTCAGCACAAATATAAGAATCTAGACAAGTGCAAGAGACACATCAATTCTCACTGGCTCAAAACTCCTCGACATTTCATTGTGAGATGGCATATTTTTTTATCATAGTGATTTCCTAGAGGAAGTAGGGGATTTAATCACCCTCTTGAGTAGATTCAAGGGTCTACCAACATAAAATGTCTTCTAATAATGGATATATCATTAAATTTTCATCATCAAATAGGGAAAATAAAGAATCTATATGACTTCCTATTTGGTATATGTTACAACCAACATGAGATATTTTCCATGATTAAAAGGTGTTGGTGAGAGGAATAAGGTTACTGTACATGAATATTATGTGCAATTGACTCTTAAATACAGAATAAAATATTATAGGAGAGTCAATGATGCCTTCTTTTATAAGTTCATTTGTATCTTCAATCAAGACCTTGAGAAAAAGAGAATTTCAGATACAGCATGGGCAATAGTGAATAAGGTTGGTTGCATTTTTATATAATTCCCAACCTTCACCTACATTAGGGGTGGGGGGTTCAATGAAAAACCTTATTTACTACCTAGGTACCAAGTGATAATTTAATTTTGATGGAGATGTGATGGCAAATGATGAGTTTGCATAAAAAAAAGTTATATCCCCACAAGCGAGGCTTCAAGTTTCCCATTAGAATTTGTAGATATACAATATCAACCACTCTAAAAGCTAAGGCAATGGAAACTAAAATACAATGGGTCACTCTTAAGAGATTCAAGAGCAATAAATATTTTGATTATAGAATGATGAAGGAGAAGCTAAAAGGAAACTATGCTCATGTACATCGGATTGAAGACATGTGGGTAGAATGTAGGACTCATGAGGACATGAGAAAGATAGATTACAACCATCTCACCACTAAAAAAATTATCTATCTAAAGTTTAATTTGGAAGATTTGTCAGATGACGAGAATGTATTGGACCCATCATATGAGGGTAATCATATTACTTCAACTCTTCTTCCTCTAATCCAATGGTTTGTATAAGAAAGTTAAAGATCAACTCAAGGTACAAGTACAAAAATTGACTTTAGTTCTATTAAAGATCACACAATCATCTAAGTCAATTGAACCTATTGAGAATGAAACCATATAAAAATCAATTCAATAGGTGGAAAAGATTAGATCTCAAGGTTGGGAATTAAATGCTTAGATTGAAATATTGTCAACACAAGGTACTCAATGGTTGAATTCTATCATTGAATTTTTTAAGAACTTGAGTAAGTTGAAAATGGAAATTCAACAAACACTTAAGACACTCACTCAAGACTTGGAGTTGACCAAAAAATGTATTCATACATGGACTCAACTACGCCAATCAAGTTGTAACTCTTGGTTGAATATAAGGTCATTCCAAATAGGAAAGTCTTTATAAAATACAGAGAAGAAATGAAGAATAAGAAGGAAGTTATTGAAAATTTAATTAAGGATCTTGAACAAGCAAAATATATGTGCAATGATAAAGTGTTAGACCTTACAGATAAGATTGGAAAATTTCCTTGCCAAGTTAAAGATGAATCCAAAGAAATTCTTCCTATGAAAATAGTAGCTTAAGAGTTCATATCCTTGATTCAAATAGAGATTGAAACAAAAACATTCACACTAGACTCCATCGATAAAATGATTGAGTTATAAGTAATAATGGACAAATTACAAAGAATCTTGGATAGAAGTAAAGGCATACCAATTGATCTAGTGGATTCCATTATAAGGGTCCTTGCCATCTCCAAAAATACATCAGGGCCAGATAACAATGAGTTCCAAGTGACCCTGAAGAGATTTGAAGTATATCTAAAGAAGAACAAAAAGGAAAAAATTCTTGTGTCTAAAGACACTTAGTTTATTTTTATAAATTTTCATATGTAATTTTTTTTGGTGAAATTTACACATAGGAAAATTACACAGTCCTAAGTCAAATTGGATTCTATCAATGAATAAGTCAATGTATTTATGTGTTTCCTAGTTTTATTCATACCTCCTCTCTATAAATAGGATGATGCTCTTTTGTAAATAGACGATCACTAGGGCTATAGAAGTGAAACACTACCGAATTGAGAAGAAATTTTTAAAACCTTATGTTCATATTGTAAATCTTAAATCCATCAATATAATAAAATCAAGTTGTCTTTCAATCTTTATGTTGGAATAAGCATGTGATGTATTGGGAATGTTATTTTGTCTTTTCCATTACATTTTTGTGTGATTTTTTGGATTGTGGTGTGAAATTTCTATAAAATAGAAGGTGCCAAGACGCTGATTTTAGAGTCTTTGAGCTACATTTTAGTTACTAGGTTTATGTTCATCATTGAAAGTGACTTACCATGGAGACTTTGGGCTATAAGTTATTATTCTTTGGTTATTTTAATCTTTGTTGGAAATAAGGTTGAGACTTTGGGCTGCTCTTTTTTCCATATATTCATGTTACTTTACTAGTATCATTCTAGTTACTCTTTCAGCTAACTAATCTTAATATCGGTTATCATTGCTCCATTAAGTAGTTTTATGTTTTCACAATACATTTTAAGGACTGGAAGAAAGTTTATAAGTAAATATCAATTCTGAAAAAAGAATATTAGATGATATGATAACACCCACTTTGATAAAATTAGTGTAAATAAGTGTAAATAATAACTTGTGTTAATTAGCAATAAAAAGGGAGCCTCTCTTTTCCTTGAGGAGAGATTTATCTCATCACGCTGTGGCTAATAGTACCATTTTTTTACCATTCTATCAGTAAGAAAATATTCACTCAATAGTTTTTGGTGACTTTGCTAGGGAAACAAACATGCAATCGAGAGCTACACTCATTTTATTGAAATAGGATCAACACATTATTTGCTACTTTTTTTGTAGTTAATCTCTTTTCTTTTTTAGATACTTTCATGATCTAGTAGAACAAATCTACACTCATGGTAGAAGGCCAGTAAGACACATTGATCTAATATTTGAGTTATTGCAAGAACATCACTTTGATCTTTTATCAACATGTACAAGGTCACCTCTTCAGTATATAAGAAGTTTTCCACCTACCAAGATAAGATCTCCTATACCAGGTGAAGATTCCAACATTTGTAGGGTCTTATCCATTTTACCTTTGCAAAGATTTATTCTTCCTCCCTACAATCCATATAGAATGGTTATTCAAGGTCAATGGGGAACTACTTTTGGTCTATTGAATTTAGCACCAAAATTTCATGAACTTCTTCATGGTTCATAGAAAAATTTCACCAAGTTCTATGGTGATGGCAAGCAACATCCTGATGAACATATTGTTGCATTCTACATTGTATGTATATTTATTGGAGTGAAACATGAAGATGTTTATGTAAGGTTGTTAGTAGAAACACTCCAAGGTGTTGTTGTTGATTAGTTTTACCATCTTGCAACTAGAACCATCATAAGTTGGGATACACTCAAGGCCCAATTTGATGCAAGGTTCAAGCTAGCAGAAGATACTCATGCCTTGTTGGCTCAACTCACATGAATAAAAAAATAAACACATGAGACCATGCATGAGTTCATGGTAAAATTTAATAAGTTGAGAAATAGAATTCTAGCAGTTTCTCAACCTACGCTAGAGAACTTAAAATGCTTCTTCATCAATTATTAATTATCAGAGGTTAGTTTTCTTTTATGAAGAGCATCCCCAACTAATCTTGATAATGCTCAAAGCTTAGCCACTAAAGTAGAAGTTGATTTGATCTTGGTAGGAAAAGTATGAAATAATTCAAATAAGCTTAGAGGGTAGCCCTCTACAACTTCACCTTCTACTATCACCATGGATCCTATGGTGGAGATGGTGGAAAACTAATTGCTAGCACTCAAGAAGCAAAAGTCCCAAATTATGTCCTTTTCTTCATATAAGGATGTTCTAATAATAACATACCCAAATGATTCTAACTATTCCAACAATTCTATAAGAAACCAAAATTAGAATAATCTTCCTCTACCACAAGCAAAGGTTATATTGGAGGCACCACCAGATAATGCAATAGTCGACTTGTTGGAACCTAAAAATGATGATGTTCTAGAGCTAGAATCTATTCTAAAAGATGATGTTAATCCATTCATATGAGATGAATAAGGAGAAGTTGGTGACTTTGATATTATATTTCTAAACTTTGAAGAAGAAGAAGCTAAACAAGAGGAAGATACACATGGTGATTCTTATCTCATCTTCACCTATTCTCAAACTTAGTTGAATCAACAATAAAATATTGATAAAACTAAGTCCAAGGATGAACCATGTAAGGAAGTTATGATTGATAAAATAGGAACTCCCTTGTCAGTTCAACCAAAAGACACAGTGGTGGAAAAATAAGTAATCCTCATCATTCTACTTCTTCTCCTTCTATGTCTAGACTTAGTGCCCAAAACCCAAAACTTGAAAATGAAAATACCTTATCTTCCTTAGTTGGTCCATATCTAGCTTTTGATATCATAGATCATGCCAAAAAGACAAAAAATTAAATGTTTGAGGCCGAGTACCTCTAATCCTAACCAATTAAAAAGATTGGTGATGTTTTTAAAAATCAAAGTGACCAATTCTGATCAGATCTCACCTAAGAGTGTACCAATTGACCCTAAACCAAAATCAAAGTAAAATAACCTAGTTATAACTCCTACATCCAACTCAATAAAAATAGAACCTTTCTATATTTCCCTATTTGTCAATGGTAAGATTAGTAATTATGTCATTGATTCAAGTGCCTTAAATAATGTGATGCCATCCAAAGTGTCCACTACCTTTGGATTAACTTTGACAAAGACTTTTGGTTGTTGTTTTTCAATGGAAACTAAACAAGTACCCCTCATAGGCCAAATCAAGGATGCACAATTTACATTTGCCACTTTTTTAGAGAAAAATATCAAGATAATGGTTCGTATGGCTGATGTTCCAACCTCATATGGTGTTTTATTGGGATGTAAATTTTTCAAAGATGTTGGTGGTGATATCAACATGGATTGGTCTGAGGCTAGAATACCTGTCAAGGGTGTTATACAAAAACTTCACCTAGAGAAGCAAGAAAAGTATATTGTGACAAATACTGAGGATCCAAAAGCCTAGATCCTCTTTGAAACCTATGGAATGGGTATGTATTTCTTAACCACACACAAAAATTTGGTATTAGAAAATGATATTTTAGAGAAAGGTCAGGAAATAGATGAACCACACTCTTCAGATAAAGAGGTTTTGGATTTTGAAATTATCAAAGTAGAAATTACAAATGACATATGGACATTAGAATTTGATGATAGTTTTTATTCAATTGGGTTTGGAGCCAAGATTATCCTCATATTCCCTAAAGGAAAAATCTCCCCTTTTTCTTTCAAGTTTTAATTTGATAACACTATAAATACTATCAAATATGAAGCTTTGTTGTTAGGGATGGAGGTTGCACAAAAGAAAGGAATTAAAAATCTTCATGTATAAGGTGATGTCAAGCTAGTCATTTGTAAAGTCAGGAATTTGTATCAAACAAAGAATGAAAGGCTAAGGCATTATCATAATCAAGTTTTGGATTTCATGGAGTATTTTGATGCCTTTAATATCTTAACAGTTCCAAGAGAATATAATGATAGGGCAGATTCATTGGTTGTTTTAGCCACCCTCCTAATTCCTCATAAACATTTCCAAAGAAATGAGTATACCATTGAGTTGGTCTTCTGACCTAGTGTTCCTGACAATGTTAATCATTGGTAGGTTTTCAACAATGATGAGTAAATCATCATCTTCTTTGATAAGGTAGAAAATTTTAGTGAGTTATATTTTGATGGGAGTGACTACTTCCCAAGAATCGATCTCTGAGATAAAAGTGGAAACTGGTGAAGAGATTTTACAACTGAAAGGAAATAAAATTCCTAAAATATTGGTATATTTAGAGAGGCTTTTCTATAAACATGATCAATTCATCAAATGTCAACACTCAAAATAAAATTCATCTACAAAAATTGAACAAGTCAATATAGGAGCAAAAGATGATCCCAAAATGATAAATATTTGGAAATGTTGCTTGTTGGAAGAAAGAGATAAGTTGGTGGCACTTCTATGTCAGTATATTTATGTATTGCCATATTCGTATGCTGATCTAAAATATTTTTGACCCAAAGAAGTGCAACATGATATTTTTTCAAGCCTAGGTCTTAGCCTCACAAGCAGAAACAATGATCGTATAATCCTAAAATCTCAGGCACCATCCTTGATAAAATCCAAAATATGTTGAATGATAGGATCATTTTTCCTATACATCATTCAACGTGGATAGCCAACATTAATCATCTAAGGAAAAATAATAGATAAATTTGCATATATGTTGACTTTTGTAATATGAACCAATCATCACTTAAACATAATTATGCACTATCGGTAATGGATCAAGTACTACAAATAATGATAGGTTCAGAGATGTTATCTATGTTAGATAGCTTCTTAGGATATAATCAAGTGGAGGTGCATGATGAAGATCAACACAAGATGACCTTCACTATTTCATGGGGCTCTTTTGCATATTGTATAATGCCTTTTGGATTGATCAATGCTGGTGTTACCTTTCAGAGGGTTATGGATTTGGATTTCAAAGATATTTTTAGTAAGTTTATTTTCATCTATCTTGATGATTTAACTATTTTCTCAAAGAAGCCTCAATATCATTGCTACCATTTAAAACAAGTGATTCAAAGGTGCTTCCAATATGGGATATCCCTTAATCCCAAGAAATACATTTTTTGGGTTATAGAAGGTAAGCTCCTAGGATACATTGTGTTTAAAGAAGGAATCAAGATTTATCTTGAATGAGTCAAGTCAATTCAAAATCTTAATCTACCATTAAGTAAGAAAGGAGTGCATTCTTTCTTCAAAAAGGTTAACTTTCTATAAATATTTGTACCTAACTTCACTGAGAAGACATATCACATTATTGATATGATGAAAAGGAAATAAATTTTTATACTAAAATACAGAAGGGAGAGATACCTTTCATGAAGTCAAGGAAGAAATTGCACTTTCTCTCATTTTATTCTGCCTTGACTATACCAAGAACTTCATCATGTACAATTATGCTTCTGAGCATACTCTATCCAAAATTCTGGTGCAGCCAAATTAAGAGGGGATTGAATATCATATATCTTTCATGATATTCCCTCTAAAGGCTCATGAGCTCAAGTACTCACCCATGGAGAAACATGCTTATGTTGTAGTTAAATAAATTAAGTATTTCAAGTATTACATCCTTAATTCTCACACCATTGCACTAGTGCCAGATTCTACAGTCAAGTCTATCCTAACTTAGCAATAATTTGGAATAAAAGGAGGTAATTGGATTTATAATATCCAAGATTATGATATGGAAATCAAACCTACAAAGCTTGTGCATGGAAAAGGTTTGTGTTAGCTCAATGCAAAAAATAAACAAAAAGAGACATCCATCAATGAAGGAGACATAGAAGAAAAGCTACCCATAGTCTTGTTCATGAGCATGATGAATGAATGGTACTCTAACATTGCTCATTTTCCCACATATGGATATTTCAAGAGCATTTGCCTCACAAATAGAAGAGGACAATCAAGCTTAAATTTGAAATCTTCATTCTTTAGGACAATGGTTTGTACAAGTGAAACATTGATGGAATTTTTATATGATGTGTAGATAAAGCACAACAAAGTAGGTTGTTGGATTCCTTTCACAACCTATCATGTGGAGGAAATTTCTCAACTCTGATCATATCTCATAAGATTTTGTAGGCAAGGTACTACTATCCAACACTTTTTTAGGATGCATATGCATGGGTGCATAAATGTGAGAAGTGCCATAAATTTGTGGGGAAACCTAAATTGGTAGCCCTATCCCTTAATCCAATAGTCATTGAAGAACCTTTTCAGTAGTGGGTTATTGAATTCATTGGCATGGTGAACCCATTGTCAAGTGGGTCACAATTATGTTCTCATGGATATGGATCATTTTACCAAGTGGGTGGAGGAAAGTCCAACCAAACATGTAACTTCATAGGTTGTTTGCAACTTCCTCAAAGAAAATATCATCACAAGGTTCAAGGTACCTAAAAAAATAATAATTGATAATGTTGCTTGTTTCACATCTCAGGAGATGACTTGGTTTTATTTTGAATATGGAATCATTCTATCTCACACGTTGAACTATTTCCCCCAAACAAATGGTCAAGTTGAGTCGAGTAATAAGAACTTGGTTATTATCATCAAAAAGTTGGTAGAGGAAAATCAAAGAACCTAGTATAAGGCATTGTATGATGCCTTGTCGGCCAATTGCATCACTCCCAAGTGAGTGATTGGCATATCTCCTTTTCAACTTTTATATGGCCTAAATGAAAAAATACCCATTGCATTGGATTTGCCTACTCTTAGATTAAAAAAATCAATTGAAGATGAAATGTTTGAAAGTTCCTTAAACAAGTGTATCATGTATATTATTGAGCTAGAAGAGTAATGCACAAAGGTGGTGGACCACATTGTTGAACATTAAAGCCACGACAAGAAGCTTTTTGATAAGAAAACCAAGCCACTATATTTTCAAGTCAGGGATCTAGTTCTTTTATGGGATAAGAGAAGAGAGCCGAAAGGAATGCATGGAAAATTTGATTCTTTATGGAGGGGCCCTTTCCTCATTCATCAACTTTGTGGATAACATAGCTTCTTTTTGGCATATCTAGATGGAACACCATTACCACTATCCTTTAGTGGACATCATCTAAAACTTTTCACTCAATGAAGTTGCAGATAAGTTTATACATTTTGTAAATATCTATATAGTCTTTTATTTTATTTTTAGGATGGTTAGTCATCTGAATCCATGGCCTAATGGAGAAAGGCACTTAGAGTTCTAGGATTCTATTTTATTTAAGCATTTAAAATATCCTAAAATAAATTCCTTAGTCAAAGTTAGTTGTTATCCTTGAATTTAGCAGGATCAATTCATGGGATAACCCCTACAAAATTTTTCCATTACATAGCCCATGATATCTAAGCACACAAAATCAGGCCAATCACTACCTTCTTCCATTTGTCTTTCCTCAAAAATTTAGTATTTTGAGGGATTTTTTTACCCCATGTAGTTTAGAGAATTTTATTTGGACTACGCCCTAAGGTGTAAGAGCAGATAAATTCTCTATCCCTGTACATGTAGGGTTGGATAAATTCTCCACCCCTACAGGGGACCCACCACCTAATGGTAATTAATTTCATTAATTACCATTGGGTTATATATTAACCTCATAGTAGTTTTATTTTTTCACCATTGCTTTAACTTTCTTCTCCTCACCATTTTCAAGCCCATGTGCATCTTCTCAAATGCCATTTTTACACATGTTTACTTTGATTTCACTCATAGTTTTATCATTCTACATTAGATCTTAGGTAAGTTATTTTAGTTTTCTTACTCGATTTTCTTTGCTTTTCTTTTCTTCCTAGGTTTCCTCATTTCTTAGAATCAAAACCCTAGGTTTGTTTGAAAATTCCATTTTTGTTTGCTTTTCATTTCTTCCATCTAGTTTTTTACATATTTTGTCTGCTTGGTGTTTTTGAAAACCTCATGTTTTGCATTAATCTTGCAACCTTTCCCCTATGCAATTGTAATTAAAACCCTAGACATAATTGAAAACCTTGTGCATATCCTATATACCTCAAATAATTTTCTTTGTGAGGCATGCCACACACAACCTTAGGGTGCACCTCAGAGATTTTTCTTTGAGATGCACCACCTCACTTGGCCCTCATTCACCTCAAAGATTTTTCTTCAAGGTGTACCCTTGACCATTTTCACCATTTCCCTCCATGCACATCAAAGAATTTTCTCCAAAGCCCATGTATCCACCTACTTTGGTGCACTTCAGAGAATTTTCTCTAATGTACAATAGACCAACTGAATTATTTTAGGTTAGGGAATTTTCTCTGAACCAAACCAACATTAATGAACCCCTTAGGTGTAGCTCAAATAATTTTCTCTAACCTACACTAAGACCCATATAATGGTGCAAGTCAAAGAAAAATATATGATCTGCACCCAACCAACAAATTCACCCATGGTGTAAATTGAAGAAAATTTTATGATCTGCACCCAATGAAGAAATCTCGTCTGGTGTAGTTTGAAGAATTTTCTCCAAATTGCACCCAAATCCTTCAAATTATGTATTTTAAAGAAAATTATTTGAAATACATAACTTTTTTCTTATCATGTTTAAAAGTGCATATTTTTCCCACCCTTACATTTTCTCCAAGATAGATGAAAAATGCTAACTCTAAAAAATTAACACTCCCCCTTGTAGCCATTTGATCAATGTCAAAGGATTCTCCTACCAAGAAAGAAATGAAGTACAAGTTTCAAAGTGTGTTTTTGGATTTTATGGTTGAATGAAATGTAGACTAGATCAGGGACATAGAGATTAGCCATGTTGATATGGCTAAATTCTTATAGAGGTTAGGTAGAGACCCAATTACACCACACATGCAGACTATCTTAAATGATGAAATTCATTTGGAAATTGCATTTCCCATGTTGGCACAAGATCCAAAGTGCATTTTTATAGTTATTACACACTTTGACAATCAGACCAAATTAGTCAAAGATACAGATGGAAAAGTAATCATTCATCTTAATGAGGAATATCTAGATAAATCTTTCATATCTTTGATATGGAGGAATATTCATATATAAATGTGAACTCAGCTCAAGAATATTATGATAAGAATCTAGATAAGTGAAAGAGACACATCAATTCTCACTAGCTCATAACTCTTCAACATTCTATTGCAAGATGTCCCAAGTACTTTTATTGTAGTGATTTCCTAGAGGAATTAAGGGATGTAATCACCCTCCTGAGTAGAGTCAAGGGTCTACCAACATCAAATGTCTTCCAATGATGGAAGTATCACTAAATTTTCATTATTAAAAATTGAAATAAAATAATCTACTAGGGAAAATAGATTAGTGATGACATATGTCACCAGCTCTCTAAGGTGACCTCTTCTTTGAAATTCTATATGACTTCCTATTTGGTATATGATACATCCAGCAAGATATATTTTTTAGGGTAACAGGTGTTGGTCAAAGGAATAAGGTTCTTATACATTATTATTACCCATAATTGACTCTTAAAGAAAGCATAAAACATTAAAAGAGAGTCAACAATGCATTATTTTATAAGTTCATTTGTATCTTCAATCAAGACCTTGAGAAAAAGAGAATTTTATATGTAGCATGGTAACAATGAATAAGGTTGGTTGCATTTTTATACAATTACCAACCTTCACCTACATTAGGGTAGGGTGGTTTGGTGAACAACCTTATATGTTGCCCAGGTACCCAAGTGATAAGTTAATTTTGATAGAGATGTGCTAGTAAATGATGAGTGTGCATAGAAAATAGTCAGATACCCATAAGTAAGGCTTCAAGTTTCCCATTAGCATTGGTTGATATATAGTTTCAACCACTCCAAAATCTAAGATAATGAAAGCTAAAATATAATGGATCACTTTTAAGAGATTCAAGAGCATGAAATATTTTGATTACAAAATGATGAAGGAAAACTTGAAAGGAAACTATGCTTTTTTACGTAGGATTGAAGGCATTTGGGTAGAATGTAGGATTGATGAGGATGTGAGAAAGCTAGATTATAATCATCTCACCACTAACCAAATTTTCAATCTGATGTTGGCTGATATTTTAGAAGATTTTTAGATGATGAGAATGTATTGGACCCATCTTATGAGGGTAATAAGATTGCTTCAACTCCTCTTCCTCCAATCTAGTGGTATGTAAAAGAATCCACATCTATCAGAGATAGATTTCAACTTATTCTTTCAAATACTAATGCTTGGTTGGAATCAAAAAGTATTAAGTTGAAAAAATTCAAAAATGGGTCAAAGGAAGAATATGATGAAGACACTACTAATAAGCATGAGGAACTTAGAGTGAAAAATAAGGAGGATGCCTCCACCTCTACATAAAAACCAAGGATTGTGTTCATAAGTAAAGTAAAAAGAAAGAGCAAAGAACCTAAGGTAAATAAAATTGTTCAATTAGAGAAAGAAGGAGATCCGGTCATAAGTGAGGCACCATCTCAAATAGTGACTTCACAACCATCTCAACCAGTGATTCAATAGCTTTCATAACTAGTGGCCTCATAACCAGAGATTTCTCAAGTTAAAACTTCACAAATGGTAGCTTCATAGGTAGTTTATTCCATTCCTCCCCATGTTACTCCAACTATGAAATTATCTCTACCATTCCTCCCTGGACTATTCTTTCATCCCCTCCATCACCTACTAGTGCCACACTTTTCCAAGTCCCTTCATAGGGTACATTATATCAATTTTTTTATTCTTTATCTAATCTACCTATTCCATATAAATAACTAGGATCACTAACCAATTTGTAATTCACCTAACAAGATATATATAAATTTATGTCGACACCATCTTTTAAATTGACAACCCAAGTCCCTACTACTCCTGTATCTAAATTACTAGTAGGAACCAAAGTTTCTATCATGCCAACTAAAACTCCACCAATCATAACCCCAATTCTATTGGTGTCTAATCCACTACTAGATACCACCATTCCACCTTCAATTCCACCCACTTCACAAACCATTGTGCTTACCCAAATATCAAAATCATTGTTATCCTCAACCTTTCCTCCTTGGCTTGTGACACAAACACCCAAGAGGAATAAGCAAGTTGTTTCTCTTGATGATTTTGATTTTGGTCAACTTGTTTATGTAGGGGAATCCCTTAAGGACCCCAAAATGGTTTAATTTTGTGTCTTTTGGAAGTATATCAGGTGTCTTATGAGTGTTATAGGTCATTAATGGTCCATATGATGAGTCTAGGTTAGTATAAGATGCATAAAATTTGAATTATGAAGTTTCCCTCCAAAATACCATTATTTGAAAATTTAAATTTTCAAGCTTTGTAGAAGGATTTATATGCATGGCATGAATTTATCAAGGTGTAAAAAATTTTCAATAGGTGACATAGAGGTCTTAAGACTATGTCAAGGTCATAAATAACTTCTTTCATATATAAGGCATGGTGATACATTGATCATAAAGGAAAACCTAAAAGTTGGTAATGCAATGTCAATAGTTTCTATGGGAAAATAGTCCAAGATTCAGTTATGATGCTTGATAGGAGTTGGAAGGGTTAGTTTTTATGTGGTGATAATGTTATTCCATTCTAATAGTGAATGGAAGATGGGTATCAAGTTGTATGCAGATGGAATGAGATGAATAAATGCAGACCTTAATTTATGGTCATTTGATGTTATTAAAGATTACATCCATGTTGATTGATGGAAGAATGAATTTAAAATATGATTCTACATGGTCATATTCACTTGTTTGAAAGGAGCTATAAGTGATAAAGATTAGAAAAAATTACCTTGTTCTAGAAAAAGATGACATAGACCTTGATCAAGTATTTTATGCTTATTTATAGAATTGAGCCCTCTTAGACCTATAGTCAAAGGTATTTTATGTATGATTCATGTGTTTTTAAATGAGTTAGAATGTGCATTGATTAAAAAGTGATAAGGAATGATAAGGAAGTCATTGTTATTCAAATTTGTGTACACTCAGACCATGTTTGTGTAAGTTCATTATTTATAGATTGTATGTTGGATGTGTGATAGGTATGTTTCAAGAGATGCCAAGCCATATATTGTGTTGGTAAGTGTGTTTTCATTATTTTAATGTTGAATGAAACTTTTGATCAGTTGAAACTATCTTAAATTTTGTAAATCTTGACACATGCCTATATAATGTCATTATGTTTACATAATCAAGCATAATTTGAGTTGGAAATGGTAGAAAATGGATGGTTTGTTAACATTTAAGGGTTGTAAGTCATGAAATAATACTATAAAAACCTTAATCACATATTTTGGTTCCTTAAATCACTTTGAAATGTGCCCAAATGAATTATACTTTCTCTCAAGTTGAAATCAGTCTCCATTAATCATGTCTAGGGTTTGAGCACACTAATGTGGATATATAAATATTTCACCAATCATTTATCATGAAACATGGAAAAAAGTTAGACATTGAAATTTTTAACATATTTTGGATATTTTTGAATTACTGAGTATATATCCATACTTTGGCAGAACACTGTGTGTAGTTAGGGTCTACAAAAGACCTAAAAGACCTAATTAAGGTAACAGTGAACAAAATAGTCTTAGAAAAGTGGTTAAAGTGTAGATTTAAGACTTAAAATTTTGGGAATAGAATGATCAGAGAAAAGGGAATCTTAAAAAATTAATAGTTATACGAGGTACACTTTTACCTAACTGTACATAAGATATTTTGAACAAAATAGGGCTAGTAGAATTGAGGTAGAAGAGGGAAAAGTGGTCAAGGAGAAAATGTGAAAGGTTGGTGAGTTAATGAATGGTAAGAGGAGTATGAGGGGTCCTAAAAAGAAAGGCTTTAGCATTGAAAAGTATAATAAGGGAACTAAGTTAATCTCTTCGGAATTGAGCCTAGAGAACCATTGTCCAAGGAGAGTGTAAAGTACATGTAGATTTTGTAGTGAAAGGAATTGATTCTTGAAAAGTGTGTAGACTATTTAAAGGTTGCTAGATGACTTTAATAAGTATTTGTTAGGTGATTTTAAGCATTAAAATAGGAAATTATTTCTTTAAACCCTATGGTTAAATGAACTTATGAGTCATTGATAAGAAGTTAAACAAGAACAAGTTAGAGGAAGGAGAAAAATTAATAAAGGGAATTAAATATTAGCATTTGCTCTACATCACTTATGCCAATAAATCCAAAAAAACAAAGAAGGCTAAAACCATATCAAGGGTAATTTTTAATTCTAAACACAAGTATGTTGAAGTTGCAGTGCCTCCCCAAGATATAAATAGTGAGAATATCCAAGTGTCTGAGTATGCAGTATGATGAATTGATCTTGGGAAGCAAAATCTTGAAAGTGCAAAGGAAGATTTGCAAGCATCAATGGCATCCTTGATCAAGAGATACGATAAGGATAATAAAATTAAATATCAACTCAAGGTACAAGTAGAATAATTGACTTCAATTATACTAAGGATCACATAATCATCTAAGTCAATTGAACCTGTTGAGAATAAAACCACAAAAAAAATTCAATAGGTAGAAAATATTGGATCTCAAGGTCGGGTAGTAAAATATTGGATTGAAATATTGTCAACACAAGGTACTCAACAATTTCATTCTATCATTGAATTTTTGAAGAACTTGAGTGAAGTGAAAATGGAAATTCAACAATCACTTAAGACACTCACTCAAGACTTTTAGTTAACCAAAAAATATATTCATACATGGACTCAACTATGCCAATTCAAGTTGGAAATCTTGGTTGAATAGAAGGTCACTCCAAGTAGGAAAGTGTTTATAGAATACAAAGAAGTAATGAAGAAGTTGTTGGCACTTTTGTGATAGTACATTGATATATTAGCATATTAATACGATGATTTGAAATGTTTTTGACCCAAATAATTGCAACATGATATTCCTCTCAAGCCTAGGTACTATCCTCACAAGAAAAAATGATAGTGTAATCCTAAAATCTTATGTACCATCCTTATTTAAATCCAAAATATGTTGAATGCTAGGATCATTTTTCCTATCCATCATTCAATGTGGATAGCCAACATTATTAATTTGAGGAAAAATAATAGATAAATTTGCATCTATGTTGACTTGTGTAATCTTAACCAATCATTACTTAAAGATAATTACCCACTGTCGATAATGGCTCAAGTACTAGAAACAGTGATGGGTTTAGAGATGTTATATATGCTAGATGGCTTCTCAAGATACAATCAAGTGAAGGTGAATGATGAATATCAACACAAGATGACCTTCACTACTCCATGGAGTACTTTTTCATATCATAGAATGCCTTTTGGATTGATCAATGTTGTTGCTACCTTTTAGAGGGCTAGGGATTTGGCTTTCAGAGATATTATTGGTAAGTTTATTATGGTCTATCTTAATGATTTAACTATTTTCTTAAAGAAGCATCAAGATTATGACCATTTATAGCAAGTGTTTCAAAGGTGCCACCAATATGGGACATCCCTTAATCCCAAGAAATCCATTTTTTGGGTTACAAAAGGTAAGCTTCGAGGACACATTGTATCCAAAAAAGGAATCAAGATTGATTTTGAATGAGTCAAGTCAATTCAAAATATTATTATACAATAAAGTAAGAAAGGAGTGCATTCTTTCTTTATGAATTTTAACTTCCTACAAATATTTGTACCTGACTTCACTAAGAAGACATGTCACATTATTGATATGATGAAAGGAAAATCAATTTTTTACTAGAATACATAAGGGAGAGATTCCTTTCATGAAGTCAATGAAGTAATTGTACTTGCTACCATTTTAGTCTACCTTGACTATACTAAGAACTTCATGTACAGTTATGCCTCTAAGCATACTCTATCCATAATTTTGGTGTAGCAAAATGAAGAGGGGATTGAATCTCCTATAACTTTCATGAGCTGCCCTCTGAATTCTTATGAGCTCAAGTACTCACCCATGTAGAAACATGCTTATGTTGTAGGGAAAGCAATTAAGCATTTTAGGTATTACATCCTTGATTCTCACATCATTGTACTAGTACCAAATTCTACAGTCAAGTTTATCCTAACTCAGCAAAAATTTAGAAGTAAAAGAGGTAATTAGATTACTATGATCCAAGAGTATGATATGGAAATCAAACCTACAAAGCTTATGCATGGAAAAGGTTTGTGCCAGCTCATTACATAAAATAAACCAAAAGAGACATCCATCAATGAAGGAGACATAAAAGAAGAGCTACCCACGATCTTGTTCATGAGCACAATGAATGAATGGTACTGTGACATTATTCATTTTCTCACATATGGAGAATGTCTAGGGCATTTTTATCACAAAGAAAAGAGGAAAAACAAGATTAAAGATACAAACTTCATTCTTTGGGTCAACGGTTTGTACAATCAAAGCATTGATGGAATTTTTCTATGATATGTAGATAAAGCAAAATAAGGCAAGTTTTTCAAATCCTTTCACAACCTAGCATGTGGAGGACATTTCTCAGCTCTAGTCATAACTCACAAGATTTTACAGGTAAGGTATTACTAGCCAAAACTTTTTCAAGATGCATGCATGTGGGTGCATAAATGCAATAAGTGCCAACAATTTGTGGGGAATTCCAAATTCGCAGCCCTACCCTTGAAGCTAGTAGTCATTAAAGAACCTTTTTAGTAGTGGGATATTTATTTCATTAGTGTGGTGAAACCATTGTCAAGTGTAGGTCATAGTTATGTTCTCATGGCAATGAATTATTTTACCAACTGGGTGGAGGCAATTGCAACTAAACATGCCACTTTAGAGGTTTTTTACAACTTCCTCAAAGAAAATATCATCACAAGGTTTGGGGTACCTAAAAAAATAGTAACCAACAATGATACTTGTTTCACATCCTAGGAGATGACTCAGTTCTATTTTGAATATGGAATCATTCTATCTCACACCTCAAACTATTTCCCCCAAAGAAATGGTCAATCTAAGTCAAGTAATAAGAACTTAGTGACTATCATTAGAAATTTGGTAGAGGAAAATTAGAGAACCTAGCATAAGGAATTATATGATGCATTATGGGTTGATTGCATCACTCCCAAGTGATCAATTGGCATATATCCTTTTCAAATTTTGTATGGCCTGAATATGATTAGAGTTGCCTTCTCTCATATTGGAAAAATCAATTGAAGATGAAATGTTCGAAATTTCCTTAGATAAGTGTATCATGTACATTATCGAGTTAGAAGAGAAACATACAAAGATGGTGGACCACATTGATAAACATCAAAGCCAAGTTAAGAAGATTTTAGACAAGAAGGCCATGCCATGATATTTTCAAGTCAGGGATCTAGTTCTTTTTTGGAACAAGACAAGAGAGCCAAAACGAATTCATGGAAATTTTGATTTTTTGTGGAGGGGCCCTTTCCTCATTCATCAACTTTGTGGAGAACATAGTTTCCTTTTGGAATATCTAGATGAAACACCATTACCACTACCCTTTAATGGATATTATCTAAAACTTTTCACTCAATGAGGTTCTAGATAAGTTTGTATATTTTATAAATATTTGTAGCCTTGTATTTTATTTTTAGTATGGTCAGTCATTTGACTCCATGGCCCAATGGAGAAATGCACTTAGAGTTTTAGGATTCTCTTTCCTTTAATAATTTCAAAGAATTCCTAAAAGAAATTCCCCATTTAGAGCCAATTGTTATAATTGAATTTAATAGGCTCAATTCATGGGATAACCCTTATGAAACTTGTTTTTTCATAGCCCATGATCTCTAAGCATAAAAAATCAGGCCAATCACTACCTTCTTGCATTTGTCTTTCCTCAAAAAGTTA
Organism: Torreya grandis; assembly: GCA_037957365.1. NCBI lineage: Eukaryota > Viridiplantae > Streptophyta > Pinopsida > Cupressales > Taxaceae > Torreya > Torreya grandis. Next base: position 717,342 of record JARHVA010004787.1, read on the forward strand.
GTCTTTTTAGGGAGTTTTTTACCTTATGTAGTTTGAATAATTTTCTCCAAACTACACCAAGTTCAAATTGAGAAATCCAAAGAATTTTCTCTATACTGCACCCTAAGTTGTAAGATCACAAAAATTCTTTGCCACTACACATGCAAGGTTAGAGAAATTCTCTACCCCTATAGGGGACCTACCACCTAATGGAAATTAATGTCATTAACTACCATTGGGTTATATATTAACCCTATAGTAATTTTATTTTTTCACCACTACTTTAACTTTCTTCTCCTAACCGATTTCGAGCTTATGTGCATCTTCTCAGCTACCATTTCTATGCATGTTTGCTTTGATTTTACTCACAATTTTAGAATTCTACATTGGATCTCAGGTAAGTTCTTTTAGTTTTCTTACTTTTTTTTATTTTCTTTTCTTTTCATCCTATATTTCCTTATTTCTTGCAATCAAAACCCTAGGCATTTTTGAAAATCCTATTTTCATTTGCTTTTCATTTCTTCCATCTAGTTTTTTACATACTTTACCTACTTGGTGTTTTTCGAAACCTCATGTTTTGCATTAATCTTGCAACCATTCCCCTATCTAATTTTAATTGAAACCCTAAATGTAATTAAAAAAATTATGCATATCTCATATGCCTCAGATAATTTTCTCCATGAAGCATACCACACCCAACCTTGCCTTCAACCTTAAGGTACACCTCAGATATTTTTATTTGAGATTCACTAACTCACTTGGCCCTTGTGTACCTTAGATATTTTTCTCCAAGGTTCAACCTTGACCATTTTCACCATTTCACCCCTTTGCACATCAAATTATTTTCTTTGCAGTGCATGTAGCCACCTACTTTAGTGCACTTCATAGAATTTTCTTCAATGTGCACCAAACCAACCAAATCATTGGTGTAGGTTAGATAATTTTCTCCAAAACATATCAACATTAATAAACCCCTCAAGTGTATTTTAGAGAATTTTCTTCAACCTACATTGAGACCCACCTAATGGTGAAATTCAAATAAAAATATTTGATCTCTACCCGACTAACAATTCACCCATGGTGTAAATCAAAGAAAATTCTATGATCTAAACCCAATGAAGAAATACCTATCTAGTGTAGTTCAAATAATTTTCTATGAATTAAAACTAAAGCCTTCAAACTATGTATTTCATAGAAAATTCTTTGAACTACATATATTTGTTCCTATCATGTGTAAAAGTGTAGATTTTTGTTGCCCTTGCATTTTCTCCAAGATAGATGAAAAATGCTAACTTTGGAGAATTGACATTCCCCCTTATAACCACTTGATCAATGTCAAAGGATTTTCTTACCTATAAATTAATTAAGTACAAGTTTCAATGTGTGTTTCTAGCTTCTGTGGTCAAATAAAATGTAGAACATATCACAGACATAGAGATTGTCCATGTTGATATGACTAAATTCTTACAGAGGTTAGGCATAGACCCCATTACACCACACATGTAGATTATCCTAAATAGTTAAATTCATTTAGAAGCTACATTTCCCATGTCAGCACAAGATCTAGAGTATGTTTTGATAGTTGCTACACACTTTGATAGTTAGACTAGATTAGTCAAAGATACAAATGGAAAAATAATCTTTCATCTTGATGAGGAATATCTAGATAGAATCTTTCATCTCTCTGAAATTGTGGAATATTTAGATATAACTATGAACTTAGATCAATAATATTATGATAATAATCTAGATAAGTGCAAGAGACATATCAATTCTCACTAGCTCAGAAATCCTTACTATTTCTTTACAAGATGGCCCAAGTACTTTTATCATAGTGATTTTCTAGAGGAAGTAGGGGATTTAATCACCCTCTTGAGTAGATTCAAGGGTCTATAAACATCAAATGTCTTCCAAGAATGGATGTATCACCATATTTTCATCATCAAAGAGGGAAAACAAAGAATCTACTAGGAAAAATATATTAGTAATGCCATATGTCACCAACTCTTTGAGGTGACCTCTTCTTTGAAATTCTATATGAGTTCTTATTTGGTATATGTTGCAGCTAGCATGATATTTTTTTTAGGGTTAACAAGTGTTGGTGAGAGGAATAAGGTTCTTGTACATAAATATCACCCATAATTGACTCTTAAATAAAGTATAAAACATTACAGGAGAGTCAATGATACCTTCTTTTATAAGTTTATTTGTATCTTCAATCAAGACCTTGAGAAAAAGAGAATTTCAGATGTAGCATGGGCAACAATGAATAAGGTTGTTTGAATTTTTATACAATTCCTATCCTTCACCTAAATCAAGGTAGGGGGGTTCGATGAACAACTTTATATGCTACCTAGGTACCCAAGTATAAAGTTAATGTTGATGGAGATGTGCTGACAAATGATGAGTGTGAATAAAAAATAGTCGGATGCCCACAAGCAAGGGTTCAAGTTTCCCATTAGCATTGGCTGATATAAAGTTTCAACCACTCTATAATCTAAGACAATAGAAACTGAAATAAAATGGATCAATCTTAAGAGATTTAAGAGTAGGAACTATTTGGATTACAAAATGATGAAGGATAATTTAAAAGGAAAATATGCTCATGTACATAATATTAAACACATTTGGGTAGAATGTAGGACTAATGAGGATGTGAGAAATTTGGACTATAGCCATCTCACTACTGACCAAATTGTCAATCTAAAGTTGGCTAATATTTTTGAATATCTATCAGATGATGAGAATGTATTACACCCATCATATGAGGGTAATCATATTACTTCAAATCCTCTTCCTCTAATCCAATGGTCCATAAAAGAATCCACATCTATCAGAGAAATATTTTAACTTATTCTTGTGAAGACTAATACTTGGTTGGAATCAAAAGTTATTAAGTTGAAACAATTGAAAAATGGGTTAGAGGAAGAATATGATGAAGACACTACTAAGAAGTATGAGGAACTCAAAAAAATCCAAGGAGGATACCTCCACCTCTACATATAAACTAAGGTTTGTGTTTGTAAGTAAAGGCAAAAGAAAGGAAGAAGAAGTTGAGGTAGAGAAAAGTGTTCAAGAATAAAAAGAAGAAGACCCAATCATAAGTGAGGCACTATCTCAAATAGTGACTTTACAACCATCTATACCAGTGATTTAATAGATTTCACTACTAGAGGCCTCAAAACTAGAGATTTCTAAAGTTTAAACTTCACAAATTGCAGCTTCATAGGTAGTTTATTACATTCTTCCCCCTGTTAGTCCAATTATGATAATTGTCTCTACCATTCTTGCCTAGACTATTCTTTCATCCCCTCCATCACCTACTAGTGCCATGCTTTTCTAAGTCCCTTTACAAGGTACATTAGATCAATTTTTTGATTCCCTATCTAATCTACCTAGTTGATATAAATCACAAGGATCACCTACCAGTTTTTACTTCACATAACAAGATATAGATAAATTTATGTCCACACTATCTTTTAAATTGATAACCCAAGTCCCTATAACTCCTGTATCTAACTTACTAGTAAGAACCAACATTTTTTTCATACCAACTCAAACTCCACCAATCACAACCACAATTCTATTGGTGTCTACTCCACTATCAGATACCACCATCCCAGCTTCCATTTCACCCACTTCACAAACTATTGTCCTTCCCCAAACATCATAATCCTTTGTATCCTTCACACTAAAAGATTTATCAACCATTCTTATTTGGATTATGACTTAAACACCCAAGAAGAAGAAGAAAGTTGTTTCTCTTGATGATTTTGATTTGGGTCAACTTGTGCTAATAAAGCAAAAAACAACAAAGAAGGTTGAAAGCATATCAAGGATGATTTTTGATTCTAGACACAAGTATGCTAAAGTTGCAGTGCCACCCTAAGATAGAAATATTTAGAATATCTAAGAATTTAAGTATGCAGTAGGATGAATTGATCTTGGGAAGTAAATTCATGAAAGTGAAAGGAATATTTGCAAGTCGTAATAGTATCCTTGATTGAGAGATATGATAAGGATAAGAAAATTAAAGATCAACACAAGGTACAAGTAAAACGATTGACTTTAGTTCTACTAAATATCACATAATCACCTGAGTCAATTGAATTTATTAAGAATGAAACCATAGAATAATTAATTCAATAGGCAAAAAAGATTGGATCTCAAGTTTAAGCAGTTAATGCCCAGATTTAAATATTATCAACACAAGGTACTCAACAGTTGCATTCTACAATTGAATTTTTAAAGAACTTGAGTGAAGTGAAAATGAAAATTTAGTAAATGCTTAAGACACTCACTCAAGACTTTGAGTTGACCAAAAAATATATTCATACATGGACTCAACTATGCCAATTCAAGTTGGAACTCTTCGTTGAGTAGAAGGTCATTCTAAGAAGGAAAGTGTTTATAGAATATAGAGAAGCATGAAGAATAAAAAATAAGATCTTGAAATTTTAATTAAGGATATTGATTAAGTATAATATATGTATAATGATAAGTTGTTAGACCTTACAAATAAGATTGGAGAATTTCCTTACCAAGTTAAATATGACTCCCAAGAAATTCTTCTTGGAAAAAAAGTAGTTGAAGAGTTCACATCCTAGATTCAAATAGAGACTGAAATAAGAACATTCATGTTGGACTCCATAAACAAACTAATTGAATTCTAAGTAATAATGGACAAATTGTAAAGAATATTGGATAAAATTAAAGGTGTACCAGCTGATCTAGTGGATTTCATCACAAGGGTCCTTGCCATCTCCAAAAATACATTAGGGCTAGAAAACAATGAGTTCTAGGCCACCCTGAAGAGATATGAAGTATATCTAGAGAAGAACAAAAAATAAAAAATTATTATATCTAAGGACATTTAGTTTATTTTTGTAACTTTTCATATGTAATTTTGTTTGGTGTAATTTGCACATAGGAAAAGTATACAGTCCTATGTCAAATTGGACTCTATCAATGAATAAGTCAATGATATTATGTTGTTCCTATTTCTATTCATAGTTCCTCTCTATAAATAAGGGGATTCCCTTTTTTAAATATATGATCACTAGGGATATATAATCGAAGTGCTACCAAATTAAGAAGCAATTTTTGAAACTTTATGTTCATATTTTAAATCTTGAATTCCATCAATATAAGAAAATCAAGTGATCTTTCAATCTTTAGGTTGGAATAAACTTGTGGTGTATTGGGAATTTTTTTTATCTTTTCCATTATATTTTCTTGTGATTTGATTATATTTTGGTGTGAAATTTCTATAAAATGAAAGGTGCTAGGAAGCTGATTTTAGAGTCTTTGAGCTACATTTTAATTACTAGGTTTGTGTTCATCATTGAAAGTGACTTACCATGGAGAATTTGGGCTGAAAGTTATTCTTCTTTGGTGATTTTAATTTTTACTGTAAATAAGGTGAAGACTTTGGGTTGAAATTTGTTCTATCTATTCATGTTACTTTGTTGATATCATTATAGTTACTCTTTTAGCTAATTAATCTGAACATCGGTTATCATTACTCCGTCAAGTAGTTTTAAGTTTTCAAAATACATTGTAAGGAATGAAAGAAATTTTGTAAGTAAACATCAATTCTAAAAAAAGAGGATTGGATGATATGACAATACCCACTTTGATAAAATTAGTGTAAATAAGTGTAAATAATAACTTGTTGTGTTAGTTAGCAATAAAAAGGGAGCCTTCCATTTCCTTGAGGAGAGATTTATCTCATCACACTATGGCTGAAAGTACCATTTTGTTACCATTCTGTCAGTAAAAAAATATTCACCCAACACTATTCTTGTAAACTATGTTCCTAAGTCCATGTATATGCACCCAAGTTTGTATGATTCTATACTCAAGTGTCTTTAAAGTGAGTACATATACCACTATAATCTTTATCAATGTGCCAATATATTTCATGTATCTGAACTAATATAAATCTTTGAAATTTTTACTTTGATCTAATTTCATACTCATGGATATTGATTTCTATATGACAAGCCCATTATAATGCCCCCTTTTGAGATGTTAGACATATCTTGTAAGTCATTTAATTATATCATTTCATATCATTTAAGATAACATCATGTAATATCATTTGATCATGTAAAAAATATGTCATCATAGTAATATATGTGTCAATCAAGGTTTGTATGTAACATATGTAATTCAAGGGATGTATATTTATCATGTATATAAATGTATCAATGAAACATGTATTATGATGATATTTAAATAAAATTATGTAATAAAAATACATGATATAGATCATAACACCACTCAATATATGTAAGATCAACAAGCACAAGTGTTAGTATCACACATAAATCCAAGGGATACAAACAAGGGACATAAAAATGAGTCAAAAAATATGGCCAAGGGTCATGCAAGGGGACATAAAAATTTTGTGAATAAGGGACATCGAGGATGCGACATCAAACATGTCCCAGGGGCCACACATAATAATCAAATACACAATATCTTATCATATAAAAGAGTAAAAACATCAATGGATCATAGAACAAGTAATTAATCTACACTATCCATGTATATCAATGTCAAATTATAATATAATTTCATATCTACGTATCACTATGTAATATATGATAAACTAACAAGACATGTGTAAGCAATATATGTTGCTCAATATGGTACAAATGTTATAAAAAGATATAAACTATAATAATGAAACATGTGGAATAATATGCCCCAAATATATGCATACCCACTAGGTAAAGGGAAGTACAACATCTGTATGTCCATATGTAACCTATATTTCTTATATAACACACATATGTCATGAAATGTATGTGTGTATGTAAATAATATTCCATCTACAAAAGATGAGATAAATGGTATATTTATATAGTGTAGTCTAACAATCATGTCATGTGCATGTCATTATTTTGGATTTTTTTTAACATTTGAATGTTTTTTAATTTTATGATTATTTTATTTTTTTAGACTTTTGAAATATTTGGGATTCAATAAAGCTAACCAATGATCCTATCAACTGAAGGATCATGGGAAGTGCCTCTATTGGATGGGGGAGGGGTCATATGTAATGGATCAAATGTATTAACTATGGGTGCATTGTGAATGGGTAATAAGTGATATCTTGTACCATATTTTTCATTATCATTATTCATGGAACTCAAAATATGATGGGTAACTCTAAAGGGTCAAGGACTTTGTGGTGTCCACAAGATAGTATGAGGGTGTCTCATTACTTATGTTCAATGTGGAACATGTTGATCTATTTGTGGTGTTAATTGAGTATATAATATATGAGATAAAATCCTTTGTGGTCTCCAAGTAACTCTTTGATGTTATCAACATTGAATATCTAGTTTTGTGTGTGTGTGTGTGTGTGGAAATTAACTCTATATGTTGATCCTAAATATGTGTATCAATCATCTCTACATAATGATATTTAATATGTGTATCAACTAATTATAGTGGTGGTGGGGGTGAAGGAGGAGATATCATTCATTATAGAGGTAATCATATTATACACTTGTAAATTTAACTACCATTTTAGTTTATGTAATTTAGGCATCAGTGTACTATGGATGGAAATGCACAAAGTATATGTATCCAAGGGCTTCTTAATAACATGTCAAAGACCACATTACTATATATAACCAATAATGGTGTAGATAATATGCCCAATCCCACCTAAAGAGGTTTTCTGAGCCCACCTAAAGAGGTTATACTATGTGTCACAAGGTATGGAGTTTCTATCTATAGAATCCACCAAATACTTTTGATGTGTCTTATAGATCTTGTCAGGTGTACCCAAGGGAGTGAAGAAGTGTCATTATGAAAACATTCAAACTTGAACCAATGGAAATCATAATACTATGTATGTGTTTTTCATTTATGTAAGATCATATGAAATATACATGAGAATCTAAATCATCATCAACTATCTCACTATAATTTAATGTAATCATAGGCCACTGAGGTATAATATCGGTAAGTGTAATAATGATACTATATAGTGGATGATCATATGACACTAATAGAGGATGTAATTTATATGCATAATGTAACTTTTATGTGTCCTTATTCTATGTTGTCTCATGTTTAGGAAAATGATCACTAAATATCTTCAATTGTTGATTTTCATTATGTCACAGTCTAGATTCCTCTATAGGAGAGCCCAAATTGATAATGTTGTCATATATAATATATTTTATCTTATGTATTGGATTGTAGCATCTATTCATTGAATTCCCCATAATTTCATGAAAATACAATATGCATTTTTATCATAGTTCCTTTGTTTAGGTCTACTTAGATCAAGCTCTTGTAGAGGAAGGAGTGTGACAAGGTTACACTCGAGAAACTTATTTAGTAACATGAGAGGAGGTAATGGAAATATTAAAAACTGCTTCTTTGGTAGAGTTGTCAATTATAACTGGTTTATATGTTGCAACACTTAATTGAATGTAATATTCACCTCATTCTTATTTTCATTTGGTTTTACCTTATAACATGGTTTGCTTTGAAACTTTATTGTTGAGGTAGTTGTAGGAGTTTATGTATACTTAAGTTTTTTTATAGTAATTAACATGAATTATTTGTCCCCCATTATATGGCATAACTTATCAAATTATTTGAATCTCTTGAATATAATTGAACCATGGGGCATTGCTAGCAAAATTTACTTAAATATATCTTATAATTCATTATTAACCACAACATTGGTCATCTTGGCTAGCATGGTATTATACTAAAGTAAATAATCACTAATTGGGTTCATTGGACCCTTGTTTAAGCTTATAAATTTATGCATAGGATGAATTATCATTGATGTTAATGTAAAAGTAATAAAAATTTGGTTGGCTAAGGGATTTAACACTCTTATGGATTGAAGAGGGAGATCATAAAGCCATCATTATGTAGAATCCTTAATACCTATTTGAAATACTTTGTCAATAGTTGTATTTATATTCATAGTCCAAGCATTATGCATGGAATTCTCTAAGATGTTGCTTAGGATCACTTTTACCTTTATATAATGGGAACTTGGGAGTTACAAAACCTATTGGTAAATGGCATGTTGGTGTATCATGGGATAATGGGTTTGTTTCTCTTAATTTATAATCATTTATTAATTTTGGAAGAAGATAAGAAACTAATAATAAGGGTGTGGTAGAAATACCTAGTTGATGATGTACACGTAATCCAAACAAAGATGGAGAACTCCTCTTTAGCTAGGAATGAATACCATGAAAATAAGAAATCACTAATAAAAGTGGTTGTTATCAAGATAGTTAAGTCAACTACCTAGCATGAGCTAGATCTAAGAAGCATATGCTTGCTAGGAGGATGTCAATCCACTACTGATAACAATAAAATTGAAAATGATAAAGTAAGGTACTTACATAAAGTAAATAAAATACACTACAAGAAGAAAGTAGAATGTTTGTTAAAAAAATGATTAAATATGGCAAAATTAGGTCAATAATTATGTTAAAGGGGGTGAAGTCAGGTTCAAAAAATTAAAAAAGGGTCTACAAATAGGTAAGAACACAAAAAGTTAGGTTTGTTCAGGGTTAAGGGGTTGAAAATAACTTGCTTTTATTTTCTTCCATAGTGATCATCAATGGTTGGGTGAATCATTGGCAGTTGGGCTAACCATCGGTGATTGGGTAATCTTTAGTGGTTAGGGGAGACCATCAGTGGTTGTGTTATCGATGATTATCTATGGGTTTCTTAAGGTTACTAAAAGAGAAGTTACAGACTAAGTGAATGGTCAGATAAGGGTTCTAATAAGGATTTTGTAGAGAAGGAATAAGGTGTAGACAAATTTAATCAGGTATTATGGGTTATAAATCTAAAATAACAATGTTAAAGTATTGATATACTTGTAGCTTTCTAGTTGGTTGATGGTTGAAGGCTGAACCAGTTTTTCTAGAGTAACAGTACTTTGGCCTCAAAAGTAAATTTGATAGATGTTTGGGTCTCTTTTATTGTTGTTGAGTTTTTGAAGGAAGACTAGATGTTGGAGAGCTTGAATACCTGTGTGTAAGAACATTTGATAGCTTGAACATTGATCCTTTTCACCTCCCACTCCCCTCATTTTATAGGCAAAGAGAGATGGAGGATGGAAGATTCCCTAGAGGGTAAGGTTATTGATCATGATACTTGGAAGTTTATTAGCACCACATAAGATAAATATATTAAATTGTGCCTTGTTATCTCATACACAGCTAGTGATGTGTTAAGAAGGTAAGGAGGTGAAGACCTGACCATCTATGGTCAAGATAATTGTCGATAGTTAAGCTGACTATTAGTGTTCAAGTGTCTAAGGGAAAAAGGGTCAAAGTAAGTTAAAAGGGGTTGGTTAAAAGTTTAAGTTAATAGCTTGATGAGTTAGCTAACTAGGTGGTCAACTAGACTCAAGGTTCGATAGGGATCCTAAGGCATTTCAACAACTAAAACTAGTGTATGTAGTTCTCTAGTCTACATTTTGCCCCTTTTTATTATGTAACTTTGATTTAAAAAGATACAAAACAAAAATAGAGTGCTGGTTGAAGGTGTTTTTTCCCTAAGTATAGGAGGAGGTGTTCCCCCTCAAATTAGGAGTTGATGAGGTGAAACTAAAATCAATTCAGGGTTTGATAAGTCATATATGGTGAATCACTAGGTGGTGACAAAATGGTTAGGCATTTAAAATGAAAACATTCACACAAAATGTGAGTAAGTGTGATAGCCAAGATCACACATAGACTAAGGTTGTCAATGTTGGTGAAAAAATAAGGTTGGTTATATAAGTATGAGTGATAGGGTGATTGGTTCACAATGTTGGTCATAGCTGATCAAGTAACTCTATGAGTCTCCTAGATAGGGTTGGTGTTTTCATAGGTATCTAAGGTAAGAAGTGATCCCTTAAAAAACATAAATGGGTTAGTCATGCATTAGGTGGTGTAATTTGAATGGTCAACATGGAATAAATGGTTGATATGGTCAAAAATACCAATGCAAGGTTTGTTATGAAATATGCATTAAGTTTGAGTCAAAAATGTCCAATGTTGAGGTGGATGTGGTTTAATGATTGGGTGGACAAGGGTAATATCCAAAAGTTCAAGTTTTGTTATGGTGGAGATTAGGTGATCTCTAATATTTTAGAATTTAGGTATAAGTGCCTAAAAGGAGAAAGTGTAGGACCCTAACCATCAATAGTCAGGGGTTCTCAAGGTTGAGCATCGATGGTCACCCTTAGAAAACTACACACAATGTAGGGGTTCTCATGGATGTAGATCTAGTTGAGGAACTAATACAGGGTGGTGGTTAAGATGGGTAACACAGGCAACATTAGTAGTTGTATAGGCTTAGATCATAGGGTTATCAGGATAGGTGGCCACTCTACATGGCTAAATTGTCACTTTTTAGGGTCAGGATACCACATTGATAAGAGAGAGAGACCAGGAAATTATCTCTCTTGGTTTAGTGACCCAAGAGAGAGATACCTTGAGATAGAGGGTAAGAGTAGTGGTAGCACTAGTAAGAGGACCACCTAATACAATTTTGATGACATGGTACTTAGCTATGGTTGAGATACTATGAGGTCATAGTGTTGTTATGATGTCCACAAGAGCCAAGATATGGAGAGTATAGGGCTAACTTAGCAGGTGGTCTAGCTATAGCTACTCCAATATAGTGGGCCTCTATAGTGGGTGAGGCATGTAGATTAGGGGGACTAGCACCAAATGGTAGTGCAGGTGGAGGAGTAGGAGGGACGAGTGGTAGTGGTTCCTTAGGGTAATTATATATGATATTATATGATTTATATGTTTTTGATATCGACCTTCATGATGATGATGCAAGATGTATATGAGAGAGAGGTATATACATTATTACATGTATCTTTATTTGATGGACATGATGTATATGATGATGTTTGTGATGATATATATGATGTATATTCATGTTTCATGGTTTACATGTGGTATGATGGTGATTTTGTTTATGGTTACACTAATGTGGTTTTATGATTTGATGTTATAAGATGAATTGTTGTGATGGTATGGTAAATGGATAGGATGATACATAGATAGATAGTTGATGTATGATGTGGTTCATCATGTTTTGATCATTGATTTTGTTTATGGATATGATGATGAATGGTTTAATTAGGGTTTTTTATGATATAATGTTTGTTCATATGATGTTTTGATGGTATATGAATAGGATGATATTATAGATAGATAGATGATGTATGATGTGATTCATGATGTTTTGATCATAGATAGATATATGATGTGGTTCATGGATATATTTCATAATGTTGTGCTCATCATTGATGTTTTTTGTTCATGATCATGGAGATGTAATGTGATTATGGTTAAGGATGTGATGAAAATACATAAATCAAGTTAGATAAGAGGGTCGTGAGACACATGTCTATATGAACCAATAATGATAAGAGGGTAAAGAAAAAACATAATGTTTTTTATTTGTAAGGACATAACAAACCCAAATTTAGATTGGCTTAAGGAAAATAATCCTTTTGAATGCTTCACATTAGCATGCTTAGGTTGATAAATAGGTGTCTTGATCACAATCATGTCAAGTAAGCTCAAAATCCCTTAATTAAAATATCGTATAAAGGGTTCATAGTAGGTAAAAGGTGAATGGGTGGATAGGTAAGGTAACCTTACATGGGTTAGTTTTTCCCTTCTATAGTTTACCTAAGAACCAAACTAGATAAGTCCATGTCTTAATACTAGGTGTAAATTGATCGATGCAACAAATCTACTAGTGTTATATATGAAAGTTAATTGTAGTTTTCTTGGGATAGTTGATTTTGACATAGGGTATTTTGTTTATTGTTTTTGTTTTTGATAGTTTGTGAAGCTGATCAATGTAGGAAGATTCAAATGATTGCTTTTGACCCATTTAACTTAGTCATTCTTCAAGGGAGTGGTCTAAGTTTGGGTTTGTATGTTTGGTAGCTGTCCTTCAAGGGAGAAGTCTATCTTTTAAGCAATTTAGAGGATTTTGGGAAGCTATTCTTCAAGGGAGTAGTATGTAATACTATAAATATGTGACCCAAATGATATTTATTTTGGATTATAAGGTTTTAGACATGGATAATTCTAGTTAAGCTTAGAGGTTTACCTTTATGAGGGTAATAATGTTAACATAAGAAGGTTAGTGATAGGTAGAAAGGGTGTTTGAGAGATAAATGATCATGGGATTCTATTTGATTAGAGATGAAAAGTATCCATGAGAACCATGCCATGGGTAGAGCCATGGTACCCATATTTAGGATTAGGATATAATGGTGCTGGTTAATCACATGGTTTTATGTTGTAATTGGTTATCCTCGAAGGGAGAGGGATAGGTAGGTGAAGTGAAAATCTTGTAAATCAAGGGATGGCCTTAAGTTAGATAGTAAGATGAGTTTTATCCTTTAATAGAAAAAAGGATGTAGATGTGAATCATTGAGAGGTTTAGGTTCTAGTTTGCCTTTGAGAGAGGACAAATGATAAACTCCTAATCCATATTTATGGGTTATGATGTAGGGTCTAATCCAATTGAAAGCAAATTTGTCTCTTTTTATTTTTTCCATGTTTCCTACATGTTAGTTTTCCTTTAAGATGAGGTCTTTGATATTGAATTCTTATTCTTTTATGTGTTTTTTATAGGCATGATTGATTCATTCTTGGTTGAAACAAAGACGGTTAAGCATTGTGAGGCAATGTTTGTCAAGTAGCTCAAGTCATGCTAATCATTCTTGATGATAGTCACTCTAAAAAATGACCTCTTGAAAATATATGAAAAGAGAGGGAATCTAGACTTTTAGAGGTAAGACTACCTCTACTCTAAACAATAGAGAGAAATGGGTATCACCCATAGAGGTTTGAATGCTAGTGTGATAGGCCCATAAATCAAAAGGGATGTGCATGTGCCAATCTCAACCTGAAGCAATAACTATTTTGGTTAACATCTATTAAGGATTTTGTTAGATGATTCCACATATCTATTTTCTTATGGATGATAAGGTGAGGAAAAGCTTAACTTAATGTCAAATTTATCAGAAATACCTTGGACTTTATTATTCTTGAAAGATTTATCATTACCGATGATGATCTTATGAGGAACACCAAAATGATAGATGATGTGATGGTTGATAATTTCAACAATCTTTTCATCTTTAGTAGAGATGGGAGGAATGGCTTTCACCCACTTGGTGAAACACTCAATGGTGGTAATGATGGATTGGTGACATTGTGATTAATGAGGATTGATTTCCCCAATGAGATCTATGCCCCATTATGAGAATAACCAAAAGTATTTAGATACTTGGATGCCATGGGTAAGTGAATGGTGTAAATTAGTGTGTTTTTGACACTTAACACACTTCTTTACATAATCATAATAATCCTGGTTAAGGGTGGATGTATAGTATCCAAGGTAAAGGATACATTTAGAAATGGCTAAACCACTAAAATGTTCCCCATAGATTTTGTCATGTGTTTCCTTGATAGCATGGGAAGTTTCATGACTGTGAAGGCAACATAGAAGGATGCCATCAAAGATATGTTTGTAAAGGATTCCCCCTATAATGTTATAATAAGAGGTACTTTGAACAAAATATCTTTGAGCATTTCTAGAGAGGTTGGGAGTAATGATGTTGAGGTTTAATTAATCAAAAGTTTGTTCATACTATATGTTGGATGGAGATGCTTCCACATTAAAAATGGTAGGAAGGTCAGAATAGATATAAGAAGGTATGATAAAAGGGTGGATGGTAACAAAGATTCTATATTTATAATGTTGAAATGGGATTTGGGAATCAAGGGAAGTCATTGTATCCATGAACTTGTTGGTAGATCATGGAATTAACTAGATAAGATAATGATAAAATGATGCTAAGAGTACATCTACAAGTTGTTTATACTTTAGTAAGACATCATTATTACATTGGTATGATCCATTGACCTGGTTGACCATAAGTTGGGAATCACTAAATACATTGATGGTCTTAATTCCCAAGACTAGAGCAGTTTAGAGACCTATGACTAAAGCTTCATACTCAGCCACATTATTGGTGCACTCAAAGTCAAGTTTGAAGAAAAGGGGAAAAAATTCACTATCAAGGGGAATGAGAATAAATTTATCACCCCTAACATGCTAGCATTTAGATCCATCAAAGAACATGGTCATTTGGTAGGTGGGGTCCTCTTGAGAAAGAGTCGTGATGGACTCATCTAAAAATACAAGAGCAAGAGGTTAGTTATCTGGTAAAGGAGATTCAACCAATTGATCAACAAGCACTTGACCTTTGATGAAATAACTCAAGATTAAAACTGGCTAAAAGCATGAACCACTTAGCTATACACTAGTTTTGGTATGGTTTGGAGTGTATGTACTTGAGTGGGTCAGTGTTAGTGATGATGTAGGTTTTATGATTAAGAAGTTAATGGCAAAGTTTGGAAGCCACAAAGATTAGGGTGAGGCAAATTTTCTCAGGATGAGAATATAAAGTTTCATACTCTATAAGTGTTTCACTTATGTAGTAGATAGATTGCTCTTTGTTTTGTTCATCATGGTGAGTGAGCATTGCCCCTAGGGAATGGTCAGTGGTAGAGATGTAAAGGTAAAAGGGTTGATCCTCTTTAGGAGGGGGAGAAATAAGGTATTATTTGAGTGAATCAAAATCTTATTGGCAGTCTTTGGTCCACTTAAAAGATGTGTATTTCTTAAGGAGATAGTGAAAAGGTTAACATCTATCTGATAATTGAGAGATAAATTAATGGATTGATTGGAGCTTCCCTTGAAAGATATGGAGTTGCTTAAGGTGGGTTGGAGGTGGTATTTCCAAAATTTCTCTAACTTTGGTAGGGTCTACTTTGATTCCTTGAAGAGAGATAATAAAGCTAAGAAGATTTCTAGATAGGACCCCAAAAATACATTTTTGAGGGTTGAGTCTGACATGGAAATGGATATGGCATTCAAAGATGATGGTTAGAACAGCTAGGTGATCCTTGAAATGTTTATATTTCACAAAGAAATCATCCACATAGTCCTCCACAATTTTATGGATTAGATAATCGAAGATATAGGTCATGACACACTGGTAGGTTATGCTAGCATTCTTTAAACTGAAGGGCATAACTCAATAGTATAAGTTTCCCCATGGGGTAATGAATAAAATTTTATGCTAATTTTTGGGGGCAATCAAGATTTTATTATATCCCAAGAAACCATCCATGAGAGATAACATCTCATGGCTAGTCGTAAGATCAATAAGTTGGTCAATGCTAGGCAAAGGAAAGTCATCTTTTGGATAAGCAAGGTTGAGGTCAAAAAATTTGAAATAGAGGCAAAGGCTCCCTATGGTTTTGTTAATTATAATGATTTTATAAACCCATTGAGGATAATCAATGGGTTGGATGAAGTCAACATACAAGAGATGTTAAAGTTCTTATTTGGCTAGAAGGGTAATGCAAGGGTGCATCCTATGAAGATTTTACCAAACATGCTTCACATCAAGATGGGTGATAACGTTATGGAGAGCAATGGAAGGGTCAATATTGAGCATATCCTAATAATACTAAGCAAATTCTATGCTTGTGTCATGAAGGAAGGAAGGGTAATATTGTTTTTCTATGGAATTCAAGGATTGCTCAATCTTAAAAATATGGGGGTTATCTTGAGTACCCAAGTTGACATCAATGGTAGATTCATTAAAAATGGTTTGGTTTTTAAGAGGAATGGATTTATGGATATAAGAATCCATTTCACTAAGGTAGGTGATAATGGAATTATAATCTTGATGTTGAATGGTGTTGATGGTAGGAGAATCATTTTCTACCATTTTAGAATGGATGAGAGGAAGAGTTTTAGTTCCACCATCCTTTTGATAGGTCAGGGGTCCCAAACTAACAATGTTGATGAAAAAACTAGATGGGATGATATAAAAATATTTGGACTTTGAGGAGATGGGGTTGGTGAGGATGGGACATCCTCATCGATGGTGGTGATGGGTTTTGGTGAGGTGGGTTCTTTTGGTGGTATGAACCCAAGGTCAAATAACTCGTGAGGTTTTTGGGTTTTGATTATGGGTAAATCATGAGGTCCATGTTCATAAATTCCAAGGCCAAACCCCTTATAAGCACACATGTGAAGGTAATCTTTGGCAAAACTAGGTTTGTTTAGATAAGAAAAGTCAGAGGTAAATGATAGGATATGAGGGGTGGTATAGGAAGCAAGAAGTAGATGATCGAGTCCCCCAAAAATGAAATTAGTTTGATGATTGGGTGGCTCAAAAGGGATGATGATTCTAATGTTAGGTTCATAGCTAGGATCATGGTCAAGGTTCCTATACTCTTGAGGAGTAAGGAAACATCCAAGTCTAGAAGGTAATACTCCCCAAGTGAGAGATGTTGGAATGTGGGTTACAAGGGATCTTCTATGAGGATCTGTGAAGAAGGGATGGATGAGCTTGTTGAAGCTTCATCAATGATAGTGGTGGAGTTGTTGGTAGTTGTTGGTGAGGTGGATTGATGAGGAAGAAGAGCATCATTTGGTTGGTACATCATATTTCAAGATGTAAAGGGACTAGGGTCAGTTGATATGTTGATGATGTGACCTTAATGCTCAAATTTGATGCAATGATGCAAAGTGGAAGGGACACAACTCATAACATAAATATAAGGGCATCTAATCAAAACATTGTATTAGATCTCACCCTCTATAATGTAAAAGAGTTTTAGAATGATGTGAGGTCCTAAATGAATATGGAAAATAATTGTTCCCAAGGTAGTGGCCATGGTATCATTGAAAAAGTAAAGAACCACTATAGTTTTAGACATGATGTTCTTTGGAAATCCAAGTTGGTCATAGGCATGGGAGGAGATAATGTTGATACTATCCCCTCCATCAATCATCACCCTTTTTATGTGGGTTTGGTTAATATATGTTGTGATAAAGAGGGGAGGATCAGGATCCTTAGGATTCATAGAAGGTATTTTTGAATCCTTAAAGGTGACTAGGGTGGAAATTTGAAGGGCTCTAACAAAGGCTACAAAGGTTTGAGGATATTTGGTTTGAACCTATATGGATTGTAGAATCTCTATTAGTGTTTGACAGTGAGGAGGTGAAGTGTTGATTAATTCATATAAGCTCATCTTCGTTGGTGCTTGGTGAAGTTGATTCAACACTACATATTGAATGGATTTGGAATGGGATGCACCCAAAATGGATATTTTGGGTTTTAGTAATGGTGAAGGTGTTTGGGTGTGGTTTATAGGTTGATATTTTGAATGATATGTCCATGTTATGGACACTTTTCCTTTTCCCTTATCTTTCTATTGGGACCAAGATCGGGTAACCATATGAATGGTGTGGATAAATTGAAGGGTTAGTTTGTATTGTTGCTTTGATTCCTCTTCAGTCTTAGGTAAGACTGGGGGAGTAGTTAAATGTTGGATGGTTTTATTTGGTGGTTGGGTTGGTAAGGGGATCAAGGAAGGTTCATCTGATAATAAATCATCCTCATCCCACAGGTTATGGACAAGTGTTTGGAGAGCTTTGTATTTCTATGTATCATGTCCTAGTGTCTTATAGTATAGGCAAATCAAATTATCATTGAAACATGTTGGTTTAAGACATGAAGGGTCAAAATTTTTGATGGGTTGTAAGGTTAAAGAAGAGGTTTACAACAACCTTTGTATAATGATCATATAAGATTTGACCAGAGGTGATGAGGGTGTTGGGTTTTTGGTTTTAGAAGTGAGAGCCTTCTTGAGAGTAGGATTTACCATGTAAATTAGAGGTGGTGGGATGGTTTTGTTATGTGGTTTCATTTGGGATCATTTGGTTATGGTTAGTTTGGAGGTAGAAGATTTAGAGGTGGAGGGTGAAGATTTAGTGATAGGTGGGAAGGTAGAAGTAGCTAGGATAGTTAATAATGATGGGGATTTTTTTGTTTTGGTGAAGGTAGGTGTAGGTAGAGTAAAAGGAGAAATTTTACTAGATGAGTAATATGTAATGGGTACATTAAATGGATGGCATCCTAAAAATGAAGGTAAAAGAGAAGGGGGTGGTATGGGTCTAGTTCTAGATGGTTTGGGTGGTTATATCTTTTGGATAGGTTTAGTCAAAGTTTTATTAGGTGGGCTTGATGGGGTTAAGTCTAAATTAAAAGATGGATGAGACAAGCTATGGGTAGGAAGTATTCATATATTCTTGATGGATTTGGTCAAAGGGGTGTAGGGTGATTTAGCAATTTTATATTGAGGTGGGTTAGCTGGTTCCCCTATGGTTTTGGAGGAAGAGGTATCTAAATATGAGGTTGAGGTAATGATGGGTTTGAGAGTAGATGTAAGTGAGGTTAAAAGTTCTTTTTTTTTTTTGTAATGGATCCCAAGATGGTGCCAAAAGGTGGCCCTATATAGATTGGGTTGAGAAGTAAACTCTAGATTTTGGACCAATCTAGAAAAAGGTTTATAGATGGGTTTGATTATGTGCTTATTGGTTTCAAATATTAAACCCATAGGTTGAGGTGAGGGAATATTTTCTCTACCTTTGTCTTGGGTATAAGGTTCTATGGTTGGGGAATATGGTGTCTCTATAGAAAGAATAGATTATATGATTTATTCCTTTGGAGCAGTTCCCAAAGAAGGAGTGGTTGGTTCTATGGTAGGTAATGAGGGTGATGTTTGTTAAAATGGAAAAAGGGAGATGGTTACTTCCCTTGTTTGGATGTTCAAAGGAAAGATTAGTGATTTCACCACTTCCATAAGTGGATTAGAAGAAGTAGTTGAAACAATGGTTAGATCCTTTGGTATTTATATCAAAGGAGAGATGGGTAAGTCAATGGTCTCTTTAATTGAAAGAGAGGAGGTTTCTTCCTTTGTTTGGTTGTCCAAAGGAATAGAAGAAGATTCCATCACTTCAATAAGTGGGGTGGAAGAAGAGGTATTTGAGGTAATGGTTTCCTCAACAATAGGTTTAATGGTAACAACATTGACCATGTGTACCTCACAAGTGTGAGATGATTTTGGTTGGCTATTGTCATCGTTGATGGAAGGTGCATGGTTAGGAAAATGTTTTTGAAAGATATCAAGGGACTAATTTGGAGGTGCATTGGGATTATCTAATGCTAATTCAACATTATCAATCATGTTTTAAATGATATATTTAAAGGTATTTCACCTACTAACATCATGCCCAATAATGTGATGGAAGGCAAATAGATTGTTTTCATTGTATCAACCAAGTGTGGGGTGAGAGGCATCAAATTATTGGGGTATTTTTACTTGAGTAAGTTGTATGAGATTAGCTTTAATTAGTTTATCCAAAACTAATGCATATGACTCCCCAATGGGAGTATATTATCTTGGAGTGGTTTGGTTTTGGCTATGAGTTTGATGGTTTAATGGGTTGGAAGAATTGGTTTGATTTGGTTGGTTGATAATTAGAGGAAGAACGGATTTTAAGACAACTGTGTTTGCAATTGACTTTGTCTTGGTGTTGGGATGGTTGGATGGATTAGTGGTTTTGGTAGAGGAAAGGTCATTGGATTTAAATCTAGAATTCTTATTTCTCGGTTTTTATTTACCTTCATCAATGGCTCTAATTTCAATTTTACGTGCCATGGTAAATGCCTCATCAAAGGTTATAAAAGTTTAAACTTGAAGAGTTGGAGAAATATGTTTGGCACAACATTGAGAAAAGAGTTCAATTAGTTTAGATTGGGTTAATGAGAAAGAAATTTGGTTACTCAGACCTCTCCATCTACCTATGAAATTAGTAATCAATTAATCATTGAATTGCCTAATGGAGTAAAGGTTAGTAATGGAAACCTTTTTAGATATGCTAACTAAAAAGTGATCTAAAAATATTTGAGCTAGTTGAGAGAAGGAGAAGATAGAGTGCTTGGTAAGAGCACAATACCAATCCATGGTTGGTCCAGATAGACACATGGGGAAGGTATGAAGGAGAAGAGCATCATCATATGCAATTAAATAGAAAGAATGATAGAATGCTCTTAAGTGTTTTTGGGGGTCCTCCTTGATTTAGAACTTGGAAAACTTAGGTAGTTCCCATTAAGGAGGATAAGGTCAGATTAGAATAGATGGATGAATGGGTTCATCATAGATTTGACCATAAGATAAAAGGTTATGAGCTCTAAAAATAGATGATTCAAGATTAGACATTTTATCCATCAACATCTTAACTAAATCTTTTTGAGGTTGGGGAGATCTACAGTTGGGTAGTAGGTTCAGTTGAGATTGGGTGGCTGTAAAGTATGGATAAGAGGTGGGAGGTTGAGAATATGCCACATATTAATATGTGGTCATATAAGGTTGGGATGATGCCACATATTGGTATGTTGGCACAAACAGTTGGGTAGAAAGTGGTATGTATCCTTGTAGACTAGGAAGATATTGGTAAGATGTCATGGGTGTTTATTGAGGGATTGATAAAGGTTGGTTTGGAGGTATAGTTGAAGTGATAGGTTGAGGTGGAGTGGTGACCCTTGTGCTAATGGGTGGAAGGGTAAGAGGTATGGAAAGTACAAAATTTTTAAGAGGGGTAGAAATTGGTTAGTTGGTGGTGATAAGAGGAATGGTGGAAATAGGGGTAGAAGATATCCCCATGGTAGGTTGGGTATAAGTAACAAGAGGTAAGTTTGACCCTACATTAGAGGTATTGGTTGGTGTAGGAGGGGTTTTATTATAGGTTGGAATGTTGGATTGGGTTTTGGTGGTGGTAGTGGATGGGATATTGGTATAAAAAGAGGCTTGGGTGATCAAAGGTTAAGTAGAGGTAACACCAACCATAAGAGGGGGAGGCATGCCATAGGGTAGATCCATGGGAAGAACTGAAGCAATAGAGGGATGGTAAGCTATGGTGTTGAGATAATGTTGGAGGGCTACGAGGTTATTATCAAGTAATGTGGTAAAATCCACATAACCCTCAACAACTATTTGTAGCATGGTAGGAGGGGGATAATGATGAGGAGAACCCTCAACATCTAAAGTATACTCCATATAGGAGGAAGAGGAAGAGGAAGGATGGTATTTGGTTGGTTTGATTTCTCAATTATTGTCTAGTAAAGACCATGTGAGAAAATAATAAATAAACAATGAAAACTCACACCATAAACAAAAATTGAGCAAAAGAAAATAACTCAAGGCAATCCAAACATACACTAAAAGTGCATTTAAACTTAGGATTATTTTTAGATCACTTTTGGATTATGCCTTAGAAAATGTGAATAATAAATCTAGATTATAGATAAGGTACTAAAGAGGAACTCTAAGGTTGGTTTCAAGTGTTTAGGTGCTCAAGAGAGAATATGTATTGAACTTTAGTACAGGGATTGGTATTGGGGCTTACCCCCTCACTTCACACACCATAATGATAAGGGTGTTGAGTACTTAGCCAAAATATATTGAATTTTAGAATTTATATTCAAATAGAGAGTTGAGTTGGTTCTCCCCTAGGTAATGACCTCTAAGTAAAATTATCGAGAAAGGGTAAGGTTTACATTTATGTGATGAAATCTTAGTTGAGCCTTGTCTCAAGTTTGTTTTGATGTAATTATTGATTATGTGGTTTGGATAGGTGTATGATAACAAGAGTGAAACTATGATTAATTACTTTGCCTTTAAGTTACTAGATGAACTAAAACAATCAAGAAATCAATGTATGCAAAGGGTTTATTTTATGCCAAAAGAAATTTTAGATATAATTCAATGAGAATGGAATAAAGGAAGAAAGATTGGGAACCTAGATTGTGGTAGGGTTCCACTAGGTGTGCCAAAAAAAATCTCTTAATTTGTGTTCATTTCTTAATTTTGGAAGAAGAAAAAAACATTAGTAATAAGGGTGTGGTAGAAATACCTAGTTGGTGATGTGTGCATAATCCAAACGAAGATGGAGAAATCCTCATTGGCTAAGAAGGAATAACTTACAAATAAGAAACCACTAACAAAAGGGGTTGTTATCAAGATAGTTAAGTGGACTGCCTGACATGAGCTAGATCGAAGAAACATATGCTTGCTAGAAGGCTATCAATCCACTATTGATAACTTCAAGTTGATAATGATAAAGGTACTTATATTAAGTAAATAAAATGCACTATAAGAAGAAATTAGAATTTTTGTTAAATAAAATGACTAAATATTGTAAAAGTGGGTCAATACTTGTGTTAAAGGGGATGAAGTTAGGTTTAAAAAATCAAAAAAGGGTCTGCAAATATGTAGTAATATAAAAAGTTAGGTTTGGTTGGGGTTAAGGGGATAAAAACAACTTGATATTATTTTATACCATAGTGACCATCGATGGTTGGGTGAACTTTCAATGGTTGGGTTGACCATCGACAATTGGGTAACCATTGGTGGTTGGGGGTGACCATCAGTGGTTGTGCTAACCATTAGCAGTTGCCTATGGGTTTTTGAAGGTTACTAAAAGTGTAGTTGTAGAATGAGTGAATGTTCAGATAATGGTTCTATTAAGTATTTGGTAGAGATGAAATAAGGTGAAGATAGGTGTAATCAGGTTAAGGGGGTTAGAAATCAAAAATAACAATGCTAAATTAATGAAATACCTATAGCTTGCTAGTTGGTTGATGGTTGAAGGCTGAAGCAATTTTGCTAAAGTAATAGTACTTTGGCCTCAAAATCAAATTCTATAAATTTTTAGGTCTCTTTTTCTATTTTTGAGTTACTGAAGGAAGACTAGATGCTAGAGAGCTTGAATACCTATATGCAAGAATATTTGATAGTTTGAACATCGATCCTTTTCACCTCCCACTCCCCTCCTTTTATAGGCAAAGAGAGATGTAGGATGGAAGGTTCCTTAGAGGGTGAGATTATTGATCATGATTCTTGGAAGTTTATTAGCACCACATAATATGAACATATTAAATTTTTCCTCATTATCTCGTACACAGCTTGTGAGGAGTTAAGAAGGTGAGGAAGTGAGGACCTGACCATTGATGATCAATATAACCATTGACAGTTAAGCTAAATTTTTGTGGTCAAGTATCTAAGATAAAAAGGGTCAAATTAAGTTGAAATGGGTTGGTTAAAAGGTTAAGTTAGTAGGTTGATGAGTTAGCTAACTAGGTGGTTAACTAGACTCAAGGTCTGATAGGGATCCTAAGGAATTTTGATAACTAGAACTATCATGTATAGTTTTCTAGTGTCTATAGGGTTAAAGAAAAAATTATGTGAGTCCATGTAATAAATAACTCTTGATGCACCTTGAGTTAGCTATAAAACCATGGTGTGTATATCTATACAAATTGGCTTAAGGGAATTCATAGTGGGTGAGGTTGGTGATGGAGAATTCATAGTCATCATGAAAGGTGTAGAGGTTCCCTACAGAATAATAGGTATCAAAATCTATTAGAGGCTTTGTGTTGCCCCAAAACTTTTGGTGGTTGTAACATAGGTCAATGGAGGTGTATGTATAGGGATAGTACTAGTAGTAATGGTTTAAATACCCAATGTGGAATATTGGAAAAAAAAATTATGCTCATCTCTTACTATATATAACATTTCATCAAGATGATGTGGATTCATTTTAACATATTTAGTGAATGATTTGTCATTCATGACATTTTGTTGATATTGATTAGTTGTATCATCAGTGTCAATATTCATGATAACTCCATCAATAGGGTGGATATGATATGATGTATATAATACATAGTAGGAAGAATAAAGGAGGTCATACATGCCTTTTTACATCTAGTAGTAAAAATAGGCATCTCGTCTTGGATATTGCAATAATAATACTGGAGGAAGGCTTAGGATTTTTCATTAGTAACATTAGCCTTATTAGTGAATTTATATTTGATACTTGTTGCCCATCTACTTATTAGTTGGTCTAAATAAGAAACATTATCCATGTATAAAAATATTAAAAGAGTAATTTCATTTCTTGTGTTAACTAATAATGTTAATTCAACATGGTCATGAGTAATGAGTATTATTAGGAAACAATTATAAATTAGGTCAAAAAATAAAAACCTTAGGCTGAAATATGAAGCCCTAGAAGGACAAAACCCTAATGAAGATATAGGGCCAAAGGTGAAAAGAAATTTTATTTATGGAAATTAAAAGAATAGATCAATGAAAGAATAGGACACAAAAATTGAGACATAGTTTTGTGTGTGAGAATATGAGAAATGAAATTTTAAATCCTAAGATTCTCTTTTGAAACTTTGGAATCATGAAACCCTAAGGTAAACCTAGGGTTTTTCACTATTCAACATGTGTATGGATTCACCAATATGTTATACTATAATTTGGATTCATGTGAAATACTTAATTTAATTAAGATAGAGCTTTGAAATGTAATTCAAAGATTAGGATATGGCATACAAGCATACATATGAATGTAAAAGAATAAGATTTAATATTTATATTTGATAAGTAGCATATAATAAATATATTAAATAAAATAAATGGATGAATAATTATATTTTCTATGTGACTCTCTAACTATAACTATATTATGTAGGTGAAAATTAGGATAAACTATGCTTGTGGTTTGTTCAGTTATAGAACTAATTATTTGTTTATGTTGGGTTGATACCATTGATCTTGATCAATATTATTAGTTAATATTTACCTACATATAATGAGGTAAAAATTACTATATAGTCACCTATGTCTATCTCTATTTGCTCTATGTTTAGAATCCCAAATCATGATGATGCGCATAAATATAGAAATATATCTCCTTTGCCTTAAGACCTTAGTTGTGCATGTGAGGGATAAAAACATAAAAAATGGAGGAAATTGTAATGTATTGGGATGAACCTAATCAAACCTATATAATGATTTACCACTATTTACGTATCTGATATTCTGAGTAGGAAAATCAAGCCACACATAGCTCTCCAACCTTGTGTGATTGTGCAATCATTCTCCTGCACTATATGTATGTAGCTAATGTTTCAAATTTGATTCTTGGTAATGCCTAATTTTAATTTAATTTTATTTATTCAAACTTGGATTTTGACTGATCCTAGTGATAGGTTTGTAATTTGGGAGCAATAGGACAATTTTTCTCAATGTGCAATAATGCATAAATGTATATCAATGTTTAATCCATTTTGAATTGAAATGAATCAAATAAATAGATATAAACTATTGCAACTAAAATACAATAAATATATAGATCCAAATATAAAATGTAGAATTTATAGAATTTTAAATCATGTTAAAATAGTAAATTAATCAATAGATATGCAAACCTAACTCAAATTTATTTTATGTTGACTATGCAGGTTGATTGTTGATGGAAGATGACTAAAAAAGACCTTTGAAATGTGTTGCATCCAAAAGTAGGAATTCAAAATATGTTGATACAAGGCTATACTATGAGGATAAGACCACATTATAACCTTGTTTATTGACTATGGTTACATCCTAGTTGATTATGTGACTATTTTTTTAATCTATATGCTTTTGCCTATCTCTAAGGGTTTATTTTCTGACTCTATGTGCCAATTTAATGCACATAATGCCTAAAAAATACAAACCATAGGTCCTACACAATAAATTTAATAGAGATAAAATTTCAAAAATGGAGAATAAGGTTAGGTTAATAGCCTATCTACCTTAAGAAACCACCAAATAATTTGAGTGTTATTTACATAGCCCAAAAGGGCCTAAGGCTGATGTAGTTCTCCCTTTTAGAGTGAGTGTGTGAATATTGACTTTGATATATAAATAAAAATAGATATATTACTTTAAATACCTTAAAATTAATTCTTTCCACATGAAATAAAATAATTTTATACTTGGCCTATGAATGTTACAATGTTATAGAATCAAAAATGGAAAGATTAATTCTCTTTTACTTAGTGTGCAGTAGAATTTCCAAGTGATTGAGATATGTTTAGAGAGGCCTTGATGTGCTTATATAGAGTGATGTTTTTAATATTTATAATAAATAACATTTATAAAGGCATGAGAGGGTACATTTAAATGTTATTAAATTCAAAAAGTCATCTTTGGGGTATGAGGGACAAGGTCGTGCTAGTAAACAAGGACATAATGCATCCCTGTCTGACCTAGAATGGTCTTATCATAGAATGATATATACTACTAGAACTAGTTCGATAGGAATTTTTAAGAAAAATAAGGATGCTTGAATGATTTTTAAGTATTTATAAGATAATGAATAGAGTAATTAATGATCCCATAAAGACTTTGTGTTATTAGAGTGGTGAATTAGCCAAGTAGGGTAAGGATGTCAAGTTTAAATATTGTTAAGCATTTAATAATTAATTTTTTGTGCCTAAATTTTCCCCCACTTTATTCCAATCATGAAATGAATTGAAATTATTAGAGTAATTTATGGTGAACCTAATTGTGTATACATAGTTTGTATTTTGATGTGAATCTTGATCGTGCAAGATGCCCTAATATGAAACTTACAATAACGCCATTAAAATTAGTTATTGTCCATATTTTAAATTTGAAAATATGATATTTGTAATTTGATTTTTGAAAAGAGAAAAATAAAAGTGTACACTTAAAAGAATATGAAATCTAATTTCCCTGTAACTTAGAAAGGGAGAAGTGCATACCCCCTTGTTGAGTCATTTAGAGAAGTGTTGAGACTGTGGTGAATTTAGAGTGATCAAGTATCAATTTTAAAACCAATTATATCCATTTATCTATAAATATTGTATGCTCCAACTCTCATCTGAATATTAGAGTACTCTATAAAATAACATGAAAGGGTGGAACCATCAAATGTGGATAACTAAATAGAAAACATGCAACCATATATGTTTAATGTCACTATACTCTAATGTGGCCCACTAAAAACATGAAGATGAATCACACCACTAAATACAGATCTATATTCTATTTGAAAATTCACAACTTTACTTTTGAACTTGAGAAAGTTGAAATTACAATGTAGTTACTTAAGCATGAATGAATATCATCCCCCCTATATTATATTAAATTGATATTGAATTCTAATTGAACTTTGTAACTTTAGAAACTTGTAACTTGTAAATTATTGAAACCTATATATATTTTTCACATGCCCATATATATAAAAGTGTATGAGAATCTATGTAAAAGTAACTGTAGGTATGAGAACACATGCATGTCACATGCCTCCATAATATAAATATGTTGAATCATATTACAATATAAAAATTATATACTATCATAAATTTGAATTTTTTTCTCATGAAGCTTGAATTATCAATATAATCCCATTGTGATTCCACCCTTTTGAGATGAGAGGCGTAGCCTACAAGTCGATTATCTAAAAATAAGCTATACATGAAAGATATAATCATATATTAGTAGTTTTGAAATTTTGAATTGGATTGAATCACATTATTGAATATAACATTAAATTTTATATGAAATATGTGTTAGATAGATATAACATTAAATCATAAAAGTAACATGATAATGATATGTATCATGACACCAAATTAAGAGTAATGATTAAAATTATTTTCAAGATATAAATCATGAAACCATAGTAACAAGTAATGAACATACATTCAATGCCATATAATGCAACATAATTTGCATATAATGTCACACATAAGTCCCAAATTACACATACAAGGGACATGTGAATGTCACATAAACAAACAAGGCCAATGGAGAAATGCAAATGGTATGAGAATACCATTCAAACAATCACATGTATATGTTTCTCAAAAAACTTCAAGGGTCACACATGATAATCACGTAGTTCCTAACTTATCATATCTTAAAGTAATAATGAAGTATATAGTAAATAAGACTAGTTCAGATCAATCAAATGTATTTATTTCATTATTAATAAATAACATATCCATGTAACATAATGAAAAATATGAGTGGATAGTAAAAACATTGTGTAATATATAGCTTGACATGGTAGAAAAGCTATGGATATATACAAATTTTTAAAGTGTTCATGGAGAATGAAGATATACCCCCAACTTAGAAAGGATATTCAATAAAAGGGAATCCTGACATCAAAAATCCATGTTATAGTATGTCTAGCATCACACTCAAATACCTCATGAAAAATAGTGTGTTTTATAAACTAAAATATTTTATCTACTTACATAAAATAAATAACATATGTAAATACGTAAGCTAAAAACATTTGAAAATGATCTTTAGGTCTTGATTTTGAATTTTTTGAAATATTGGAATGATAATAAGGTAGGAAATACACGTGCCCCTAATGAATGAGTAAAAATAATTATATCCATGTAGATAAGGATACTCATAGAGGATGTAGATAAATAGATGTGAGCATGTAAGTTAAAATAAATCCATAACATGATGGGTATGCAATAGTAATCAAGAATGAGCATTGAAAGTGTTTATAAGATAATTATTTTAGAATATTTGAATCAATTTTAAAATCAAGAGGGAAAGTTCCCAAAGTGGAAAATAAAGCTAAGGACTATATGAATGATTCAAATGGGGATAGAAGAAGTAGAAATGAAGTTAAAAAAAATAGTTATCTACAAAGGAAATTATGTAGATAACTAATTAAGAGACTCAATCCTATTAGTAGATTATGAGGAAATAGAAGGTTTTATCTAACCAAAGATCTCATCAAGAGGATGCACATATGTATATCCAACTATATTTTATGATGGAGTGACTTCCCATGAAGAATAAATTCCAATTTTAGATACCTATTAATATAAATAAGAACCATATGTTTTAATATAACCATATAAATCATTATTCATATACCCTTGTAAACATTTATCCTCATGTGTAATAAGAGAATATGTAACAACCTATTTCTATGATGTAACTTTCTAAATAACCTATCATGCCTTAGGAGAAGAAGTCTTATTTTTATATTCCAATTTTAAATTAGGATAATGTACCATGCTATTTTAAACAAACTATATATGCTCATGTTTTATTTTATCATGTTCATAAATACATGAATAATTCTATTATATAACATGCTCATGTGTAGTTATATCATGTTCAAAAATATATGGACAATTTGATTATATAAGGTGCTCTTGAATAGTTATATAAAATATTTAGTTACCATGTTAATCAATTTATGTTCCTTCCAACTATTCTGTAGGAAGATAAAATATCATTAGTTTTAAAGGATATTCATATTGGATTCCTAGGGTTTTGACCACTTAATTCCCATGAATATATTTCATACATTTATGCATTGTCGAAGGGATTGCTATAATATTTTATATCCAATGGAATCCTAATAGCATATCAATTAACCCTATTATTGATATAACTAAGATGGAGTGGGCACTATGAGAGTGACAATGTATAAAGGTATCATGGTTTACCCAAAAGTATCCTATGTATGACCTTCAAATTATTTGACAACTCTAGAAAAATATTATAAATCTTGTTTTATATTAATAATAGAGTAGAAGAGTGTTATAATGCACAAACTTTCACTTGATCCATTATCTATCATAATAATATTATGGATTTTATGTCAACATATTCTCTAATAAATATTGCATGTTTATATTAATCATCATCGATAACTTCAATATCATAAAATATAATTTTATGATGTGATGATTATTTGCTTATAACTATACCAATTATGTTATCAAGTGGATGCCCATATGTATAAGGAGAAGGATGGGAATAATATGCATAATGTACTTCAAACTTATCCTTGTTATTTCTTACTTCATGATCTGGAAAAAGATATTAATATATTTTGAGCTTTACATTATCATTTGTTTCTAGCTTAGTCTCTTCAGTAGGTGTACCAATATCAATAATGTTCTCATCAAGAAGATATTGAATCTTATGCATGAGTTTGAAACATCTTTTTGTGAAATACCAATACATATATGGTAGTCATAATATGCATTTCCATAAAAAAATTAGATTATGGTCTATACATGTTTACTTCTAGTGGTGGAGGAAGAATGATGAGATTGCATTGAAGTAGATTTTGAAATAATACATGAAGAGGTGAAGGTAACCTTGAGAATTGCCTCCTTGGTGGAGCTTGTAATTGAAGATTTTATGTTTGTTTTGAGATAGCATTAATTGTAATATTATTTTAATTATTTTTTTCTTTTAGTTTATTCTTATAATTTTTATTGATTTGAAATTTAATGTTTGAAGTAGAAGGAAAACTTAAAGTGTACTTGAGCTTG
This sequence comes from Torreya grandis, assembly GCA_037957365.1. Lineage (NCBI taxonomy): Eukaryota > Viridiplantae > Streptophyta > Pinopsida > Cupressales > Taxaceae > Torreya > Torreya grandis. The sequence goes on from JARHVA010004787.1 coordinate 748,477, forward strand.
TTAAAAGTAGGCAATTTAACATCATGCTATTTAACTGTATGGCATAACTCATCAAATTATTTAAACTTATAAAACATAATTAATTATTTAAGTGGAGATAACAAACTTTGAGTGAAAATATCTTGGAGATCATTAGTAACCATTTGATTTGTATTTTTTCTAGCATAGTCTTGTATCTTAGAACATATTCATTAAATTTTTCATTAGACCCTTGTTTGAGATTTTTAATTTGAGCATATGATATCTTTTAACAAATGTTGATAGAAAAGTGTGTTAAAAAATGAATTCATAAATGATTTAAATCATTTTCTTATTGAGGAGGAAGATTATAAGCCATCTAAGAGCATATTATTTAAGACTTCTTAGAAAGATCTTTGTCAATAATTTGTCATTATCTACATAATTTAGATAAGTTACATGAACTGTATTCCAATTCTATTCAAGATCTCCTTTGCTTTCATATAAAGGAAGCTTAGGAGCCAAAAATTTAACTATTAATGGATAAGATGTAATTAAAGTGCCAAAGGGTTGTGCAACAAGGAACATGAGTCCATAGAAGGGCTAGAATAAGAAATGGTTTTCTCAATTTGAGATAGATTGGATTATAATGCAAGAAATGTATGCTCAATATTAGTTTTGGAGGTAATTGGAGGATTATTAGTATCATGAGTATGAATAGGCATGGATATGTGTTGGAAACCAATTTATGTTCCAAAACCAAGTGGTGATGATATGGAAGTAACTGGAGGTGTAGAAACAGGAATGGTTAAACTAGCAAAAGTGGAAACATTGGAAGAGATACCTTAGGCACATTTAATTTTTCATATATAAAAACATATGAGTGAATAAATATTTGTGCATTAACAAAGAAATTCCATAATTTTTTCTTCATTGTTCCTAAATATTGGGTTCTAAAATAAGAGCCATTATGCCCACTTCAAGAGGGTGTAAAGTAAGAAATGGAATATATACTAGTAAAACACATGCTTGATACAATGTATAACACATTATTCCTCTTGTTACCAAATAGTTTTAAGTTTGAAAAAATATATTGGAGATATATTAGTAAAACCCCTTGAAATAGGAAGGCCACGAGATTGGGCCTTATTTAGTGTATCGTATTTATCAATTTGAAATTAAATCCATGTAAAAATAATAATGAAGAGCATGTTGTAAATTAATAAAATATGTAAAAATGAAATACATAATGCTATAGAACATATGAAATAAACATTCACTCATTGTTTCCATAATGAATATAATACAACCAAAAAGTAAGGTATAAAGGTTGATCTACACAAGGATTTGAATGATTGTGTGGGCTCTCAAATATATTTTCTCATTTATTTATTAGTGTTAGCCTAATGTTTTAGAGCACTAACCAAGGAGTAAAAAACATGACCATATCCCACTAACCCCATTTTTTAGGTACAATGAGAGTAACTTCCCTAGGTAATATGATCATCTCATGTGCACCAAAAATCAAACAACTAAAAGAGGCTTCTTATGGTATAAATAAGAGATCCCTAGAGTTTTTTATTTGGAGGATAAAATGGGTTTGGTGAAGGCCTATATATATATATATCCAAAACAGGGATGCTTAACTCAAATTACTTGGAAGAAACCATTCTCCCAAGCATAAGGTAAAAATGTTTTATAATCAATTAGATAAATTGAGGATGTTTACTCCTTTGGATTACCTTACTTAAACATAGATCTTGGATTAACTACCTTAAACATACCTCTTAGATTGCCTATATATAAGTGGATACATCCTTGATATCTTTAAAATAATGGAATATGGATGCAAACATTCTTTAACTTATTTTAAAAGTTAATTTTTATTAAGGCTCTTCCCTTGGATGATTCAAGTTTTTAAGAAATAAAAAATTTGGATTTTGAAAAATGTAAATTTTGGATGAGGCATAAAAACACATCTGACATGACTGTAAGGCCTCGTCACCTTGTTCTAAATTTTTATATCCTCATATATATATATATATATATATATATATATATATATATATATATAGAAAGAGAGAGAGAGAGAGAGAGAGAGAGAGAGAGAGATTTAAATCAATGAAAATATCCATTTTCTCTTAGCTTAAGGATGACATGGCATGGATTGACTATGAAAATATATTATATTGAAAGACCAAATAGATACTAATCCCTAATAGCCTATATATCTATATGGGGCCCCCTTCTCAATACAAATCACTATGGTGATTGGATATATAAGATATATTATATATGGGGGAAGTTTAAGACTTTGATCCCTTAGAAAAACATGATCCTTGGGATGGTATATTTTCAATGCTTCAAAAATGATCCAAAATGGAATTTAGATGTAAAATATATGACAAAATAGAGGAATTTTACTTTTCACACAATTGAGGTGTGAATGGTACCTAATTTCACCATTTATATTTTACATAAAATTAAATTACATTTGGTCCTTTGAAAATTTATACAAATATTATCCTTGGGATGATATATTTCAAACACTTAAAAAAGATCCAAAATGAATTCCAAATGTGAAAGATAAGAAAAATAACACTATTCTTTCTAATTTCAATTTTGTAGCATTCTAAAGTCATAGGCAAAAACTCTTTTTTTTAAATTTCAAGTCAAGGGTACTCACTGTTAATAATTCAAAGTTGTGTGTGTGTGTGTGTGTGTGTGTGTGTGTGTGTGTGTGTGTGTGTGTGTGTGTGTGTGTGTGTGTGTGTGTGTGTGTGTGTGTGTGTGTGTGTGTGTGTGTGTGTGTTTGTGTGTGTGTGTATATGTATGTATGTATATATGTATGTATGTATGTATGTATAAAATTTAATATTCACACATTCACTCTATGAGGGATAACTACATTAATATTAGGCTATTTTAGGCTATGTAGGAAACACTCATATTACACATAGTTACTAAGGGTGGCTTAGTTATTCTTAAAACCCTATTTCCCATTTTATCATTTTATCTTTATTGTGTTTATTTTAGAGGAAGTAGGGTTTTATTTTTTGGGTCTTCCATATATCAAATCAACACACACAGTTAGATAGTAAATCCTCACAGATAGGAACACACACCTAGATTAAAAAATTAGTCTCATAATCCACCAGTATGTGGTCACCATCAATAGACAAGGACAATATAACACCCTATCCTCTTGCTTCCCAAAACAATTTGAATTCCTAATTTTAGATTTGACATACTTCATAGGTATTTTCAATCATTTTCCATTCATATTCAATCTACACATTCATCATAAAATCAATTAGATCTATGTTTGCATATCTATTGATTAATTTACTAGTTTTATCTAATTTATTTTTTTTAAATTAAGTATTATAAATCTGGATATGTGAATTTTTTCTATTTTAGTTTCAATAGTTTAGATCTATTTATTTGAGTCATTTTAATTTAAAATAGATTCAAAACATTTCGGTTAACCCACACCTCAATTTTAAGAATTGCTTGTTTGATTTTTCTGTGGTCTAATGTTTTGGTTAAATTTTAGATTTCAAAAAAATTAAAAATCCCTAATTCCTTATATAAAAATATTTTGACTTTATTTTCACCTCATTTTCACTTGCTTTTTACTTGTATTTAGAATTGTGTTCCAATAGTTGTAAAAATACATAGTGATTATTGTTATGAGCTATGTGGTGATCTATTTTACTAACACTATGGTGTGAGGGATACTACCCCAATACTAATATCCATTTTAAAACACTAACAAAATATTTTAATTTCCATGTACCTCACACTTTATGGTGGATAATCCAACTATAAAACTTAAGGGGGTTATAAAATACCTTATCACAATAATGGAGTCATGGGAACACCTTATTTTTATTCAAATTTTATTATAATACAACTCAAATATAACTTGGGGAGAATGGTTTACCATAATTTATATATACATAAGCTATAGAACATATAACATGGTCATTTCAAGATGAAAACAATAATCTAAATTTATTGTTGAACCCACTCACTCAACCCTAATTGGAGTCAAAACCACCCATATGGATATAAATTACAAGAAATTGCCATTATTATATTAAAATTATTCCCATAATTAACCAAATACTAATATTATAAGCACAAAATGTAGACACATTCATTTTTATTATGTACATAACATACACACACAAAATCAATCCAACTATAATTTTCCCTAACATACTAATTATCCTCATTTAATTATCATCCCAATTGTGAAATATTTGGATCCTAGTAAACATTATACTATTTTCTATTATCATTCCCAAAATATGATCTTAGGGAGCACCCATGAGAGTAGGTTCCCATAAAAGTTCTGGGTGACAATAAGGGACTTTTGTCCTCCTATTTTAGGATATCTATGAGAGAAATCCATGGCATGGGTTATAGTTATTAGGATCCATGATGTAGAATGTTTGAAATATATCTTTGAGAGATTAAAATATACCATTAGGGATTTAATACTCATTTTTATAGAAGATGTCTTAGCTCACATTCTAATATCAATTATGGAGTGCTACTAGGTTTCACTTCACCAATTTTATAAAGGATGGGAAAGGGTATTTGGTTTCAAAATAAACATAAAAGAGAGGGTAAGGTAAGGTAGTAAAGAGATTTATGGTTAGTAAAATATGTCAATTCTTTAATAACAAGCATGTGCCTAGCCACAATTATACCATTATAAACCAAGTTTTAGGAGAAGCTATAAATTAGCATTGCATAGGGAAGGACTCTAAAGAAGTAGTGATAATGCTTGATCTATAAACACTTCACTAAATATAAACACACAAGAGGAGATTATATTAAATTACACATGACCTTTTAAGTTAGTTTTTATGTTAAAAACACAAACTGATGAGTGTTCCTAAGAAGAAATGCAAAGAACCCATAAATTAATTAGAGTAGCTAGGCACATTCTAAATACTACATTTGTCATATGAAACAAAGCATATTATCAATTATTTAACACTAGAATGTATTCATAAAACATAAGAATTAGAGGAAAACATCTATGAATATAGAAACACCATTGAGAAAATAAGTAAAACTTGCATTAATTTTAATAGAGTTTTTGGTTACATGTAATTTTTGATCCATCTACAAGAATGTAGACTACTATATAAAAAGGATGGGATTGGCCTCCTAGTAAGATGAGATTCACATCCTTGGCCATAATGGCCCCAAGAGCTAGTTACAATAACACTAAAAAATATTCCCTTACTCCTCCCAAAAATATCTTCTCATGCCCACTAAGAGAAAGTGCTAAAGGGCTGGGGGGATGACTTCCCAATTTCCTAGGGTGTGCCTCTTCAACTACTGGGGTAACTACCATTAGGTTTAATTCTTGATTTAGCTTGGAAATATTTATATTTGGTTCCTATAAGATTATCTAATCATGGGATAGAAATTATTCATGGACTTAGAGTGGGGCCTTTCTGGAAAATTTTACATCTGACACATAACTGATGATAGTTGTGGATGGGGTTTCCATCTTGAGAATTAATTTAAACCCATCTATGTTGGATTTTTCCACCCTTTTTCATATGAATTGGTTAAATTGTGCCAAGTGGACATTTGATTTTTATTTATCCAGTAGGATTCCATCTGGGTGAAATAAGATAGTGATGTTGATCTCTTTTAAATAATAATACTCATGTTCTCTAAAGGCTCAATCATTTTCTACATTATGACTAGCCATCCTTCAATAATAATACTCATGTTCTTGGCATAAGTTCAATATAGGTTTAATTATACCAAAGTCATGAGCTTAAGATCCAATAACATGCCTTTATGAACATCCACAACAGTCCTTTTACACTTATTATTCATGCAGGTCACTCTTTTTAAATATATCTAAGTGTGTTAGAGGTGCTCTATACTTGAGGATAGGTCCTTAGTCACCATTCCAAGCGATGAAAATAGTTGTGTCAAGGTATCTATGACTCTTTCAATTATACCTAATGGTAAAGTTCTCTTAACATATGATCTAAGCATGTAAACCTACTCTTGCATATCTTCCATGAGTTTCTTAGTGAGGTCACTAGTATCTCATAACATTAACTCTGGGTCCTCAAATAATCTCTCTTTTCTACTTGGTGTCCTCATTTAATGAGGGAGAAGAGACGTTGTTTGGTCTTCCAGACCACATGGTTCCACTCATGAGTGAAAACCTATGTGACCACCCTTTTGATGTTCCCTAATGTTCTATCAAACTACCATTAGACATATAAGTCCCCATGATAGACCATATATTTTCTTTATATAGTTGATGACTTGATGGTCCCAACCCAACTTGGTCCCATAAATGTCCCCAAGGTATTGGAAGGTAGAACAAGGGGAGTGGTATAAAATGAAGTGGAAGGTGAATGTATAAGTGGAGGATGGAGAGATGAAATGGAAGGAAAGATGGAGGAAAGAAGTGGAAGAGGAAGGGGCATGGGAGTGGAAGGAGGGAAGACAAATCAAGATCCCCATAGGGATGATTGGGTATGCCTTTAGTCCTAGGTCATATCAAACTACAAACTAATGGCATCTAAGATCAATTTATTCCATAAGAATGAGGATATAAATTGGTTAAAGTTAAATCCTTGGGCCCCATGATAATGGAAAAAGACTAGGGAGCCATGGGAGGAGCAAGTTGAATAGAGGGTAAAGAGGGAGAAATTGAAATTTGAACATGGGGATAAAAGGGATTTACCTTTGGAATATTTTTGGGTCTCTTTCTTAGATTAGTTGGAGCTATGACTATAGTTGGGGTAGCCAAGGTGGCAACTAGAACCTAAGGATCTTGAATAACTAGAGGAGTGATTATAGGGGCATCAAAACTAGGGGTCACTTGAATTATGCACATGGGTACACTTGATATTGAAGTGGTTATTATAACTATTAAGGTGGAGACACTAGGAGGTGTCCATAATAGATGGGTAACCAATAGATCCATTGAGGTGGTATCCACAATGTACACTAGCATCACAAAATCAAGATCCACTACGAAATGAGTGCTACCTAGGACTCCAGAAGTGATTTTTACTAAACTGGATACCAAAGTGGATGATGGACATGTAAATGAGGTTCTTAGAGACTAAAGGGTAATTTAGGGGCTTTAATGGGTGGAATGGGTTGAGTAAGGGAAAGTTGGGAAGTGAGGATTTTGAATATGGTATGATCTAAGGAAACTTGAGAAAATTAGGGAGTGGTTGAAATAGGAATAAGGGGTGGCCCCATTAGGGTAGGATTGATAGGAACATAAAATCCTAGAGGTGGACCCGTGGGTTATTGAGGGATTGAGGAAGTGGGGGTTTGGATATCTAGTGTCATATGTTGTTGATCCATTTCTAGGCTCTCTTTAGGGTTGTTATCAATGTCAAAGTGAAACACCTATGCCACCTATGGTTGACTAACCTGTGGTCATAGAAGTAATGGAAATGGGGTGGAAATCATGAGAGGTAGGTCCCTTAGAGGTGAAGGTAATGGGAGACCTTATATGATCCTCATGGATTTGTGTGTCATGGTTTCCTAAATGCCTCCTCCCTATTAAGCTAGTAGAGGGATCAAGACTAATTGTGGCAAAGGTGATTACATTTGAGGATCCTGTAGAGGTTATGTAAGCCTCTCTTTGGTCAATGGTATGTATTGGTCCTACTTCCTTTTCTTATTTTTATTTTACTCAACCCATGCTATCAGTTCATTATCATAAGATAGGTTGAGATGATTTTCATCATCCTCTTGGGGCTCATGATGGTAAGTGATGTTGAGCTAGGCCATGTGTTTCATGACAAGGGCATGGATAACCCCCTAAAATGATCTTATTCTCTATGATCTACCCTTCTCAAGGCATATGAATTTCTATTGGTTTCTATATTTAATAATGAGGTCATATTCATATACTCATGGTTTTGAATGATGATTTGGAAGTCTAGGCACATATTCTACCATGATTACCTGAGAACCCCATGATTTATTTGACCAATTGATGGTAAATTTATTTCTTGGTGAAGTGAGCATAGACTTGATAGGGTAAGAGAATAGGGACTTTTCATATTCCATCCACCTAAATTATAGTGTGATATATATAATACTAGTAGGCACATATGGGTAAGAGTGTCCTATTTATCTCCTTAAAAAGCTACAACATAGGCTTATCATTGATGGCCTAGTAGACCACATGGTAAAAATGCCCATAGATATTCTAGATTGATTCTAGTATTGGTGAGCATATAGATTTTTAAACATAATGTGAACTATAAATATAAAGGGGACCCAAGGTGGGAATTAAAACATTTTTAATGAGAGGGTGGCATAGATCATGTCCAAAACATAGGATAGTATGTATAAATTACCTCTAACTAAGGCCTCAAAAATGATCTTGACAAGGTTGAAGTTGATCACATTTCCCATGTCTAGGACCTCCTTTCTCTTGAGAATGATTCTCAAAATAGTCACCCATAATATATTTACATGCATGGTGTCATTGGATCCAAATAAATATTTTAAGAGGATCATCCCAATATGAACCCCTTCTTGGAAGAGGTGGATGGGATAAGTGTTGATTCTTCTTATAAGTATCCCCTGAGATATCTATGATTATATTCATAAAGTTAGCCAAGTAGACTAATTCCTAAGCTCTTTGCTGAGTGTGCATCAAAGTAAAAAATAGATTAGTAATGAGGTATATACAAGGGAATGATTTTGGATTGGTTTCATCCTTATGTGATATGGGCAACAATTCAGGTGATAATTCGGGTGATGGTTCCACCCCAATTGATGATGGAACTTTTGGGAACCATAACTTTTGCACCGTAGCTCCAATTGACTCACCGTTTGAACCGTTGGAAAGATAAGAATGAGTATAAAATGGTGATATGGCATGTAAATTTTATTGATGTGTTTTTTCATCATAAAACCCAATGGAAGTGCCCCAAAATTCAATTTTAGTAGTGCAGTCTAAAAATAGTAAGTTTCTAAAAATAGTAAGTCCTCAAATTATGTATTTTTTAAATCATAGAAGTCAAACCACTTGATCTCCATAAATATTGGTGACCTTACACATCCTCCCCATTCTTTAAAATGGTTTATAAATGAATATGTAACCTGAAATGGAAATCAGACATCTCTTCCTAGAGATAAGGATATAGTTGTATTGTGATCTTGAGTAATAAAACATCTCTTCTCAGAGAATTCATTATTATTGTGTTATTTTTATGTTCTTTAAGTGTTATTTTTATGTTCTTTAAATATTTTTCAACCAAAAATTCTAAGTTTTGGATCATTATGAAATATTAATCTCCTTAGGGCTATAATTTCATTAAGGAATTTAGTCTGATTGTCATCATCATCAAAGGTGGGAACCTACATGTATTCAATTACCTTGAATAATTTTTTGTAGTTATTGAACTACACTATATTTTTCAAGAAAGTGGTGTCCTAATGTTCAGGTTCTAGGTTAGGGATAGAAGATGACACAACCATATTTGAGATTTTAAAGATTACCTATCACACAATTATGGGTTGAAGAGGAACACTAAAACTTGATTGATTACTATAAGGAGATATTATTTAGAACTAGGGATGGTAATAGTAAATTTGATTGATATAAAAACTTATAGGGATTTATAGATATCTCTTACATTAATGGTTTTTGGTGGGCCACCTTGCATGAATTCAACTTTGAGTTGGTGGCATAATCTACTCAGTCATTCCCTTATCTGACATTAACTTTGGGAATTTTAAAAGGGGATATTAGTTTAGATTTTGTGATAGTGATTAGATGTTTATCATTTGTTTAATAATATCCCAATAATCCAAATTAGTTAATGTAAGGGGTGTGGTAGGTACATGATTGATCCCTCTACGACACCTTCACTACCCCTGATTTGGGATATATGGCATCTATCAATTGGGTATTTTATATTTGGGTTATGCTAATTATTCATGACCAGTCTATCATCTCTTTATATCTTCATGTACTAGATTTGGATACATGTGCTTATTGAATATACATGGCATTCTTTGATCGGTTCCTAGTTCTTACCATACTTCCTTTCTAGTTCAATGGGATGTTCCCCAAAAAAATTAATCTTTTATGGAAGTGACACATGGTGACCCATGGATGGCTAGGCTCTCCCAAGGCTTTAGAAAAATTGACACCCCTATGAGACTAGTAAGTCTAATAGGTTCCATGTGGTGATTTTTATTTCATTAGGCTCTCTTGAGTTTTTAAAAAAATTAACACCCCCAGGAAACTAGCAAGTCTGATAGGTTCCATGTGGCACTTTCTCATTTTCTGAGATCTTTCAGGGTTCTAAAAATTAAAACACCCCTAGGAGACTAGCAATTTTGACATGTTATACATGGCACTTTCTCATTCACTAGACTGTCCCAGGGTTTTGACAATTCTGACATCTTTGGGAGAATGGTAAGTCCAACTTATTCCATGTGGTGTTCTCTTATTTTTTAAGCTCTCCTAAAATATTTATGAACAGTAACCAAGTCAAAAAGAGGACCATATAATCAATTTAAAGATTACCTTCCCATTAACTAATATTCATGAAATGCCAAATATGATTCTAAGATGGCATTATGCTAGGAAATCTTGCATATTATTAACTCTATGAAACAATATAGTTATCACAATAAATTCTAAGTATGAGGAAGATTTTAGTTTATGACATAGAATGTCTAAATTTTTGATAACATAAGAAACAAAATAATCTCAATGCATACCACTCACTTGCATCAAATGTCATGAAATACTCAGTATATTGAGGTAAAATAAGGGTTGAAGGATTCACATAATTCAAGACTAAGGGAAATAAGATCAAATCTCAGAGATACTTATTAGTTGATAATTTTTAGAGGGGTCCTCATTTTTTTAGTAAAAAAGGGATCATGTTGATCATAAAAAATGGTGACTTTATAGGGAAAACACTACCCTAACATTTAAAACCCATACTTTAATCCTCCATTATTGAACCTATAGATAAGCTAGTGAGGTTCCTTCTTTTGAAATGTATTAATTTAGAAGTGCTCAAGTCTATTTGAGTAAACAACATACTAGGTGTTGGTTCCTTTAATGCCCACTTTGTGTAATAGTGCAATGTTCCTTTCATTTCTCCATGAACTTATAGAGTTAGGATAGGTGCATCTAAGATGTTTAAAATATCTTAAAAAATATGCATTTTTCATATTATTGTCTCAATAAAGGGGGGAGGCAGGGCTCATGGATTTCTCTACTACCATCTGGGTGTCCATATCCATGATCTATATACCTTTAGGTTCACTCCAAGCCTTGCTTCATTACTAACTATGCTAGAAATCCTATGATGGAAGTTGCCTAAATGACCCTTTATAAGGAATAAACTCATAATTTTACATGAACTTAAAACTTCTTCCTTTGTTTTGATGTTTTGATGTTAGATCCATGAGGGTTGGAGACCAACAACCAAGGTGATGGACTAGTTCATTGAGATTTTAACTCTGATTCCTTTGCTTGCTCTATGGTTCAGTGTGTCATTAAAATATTTCATTATATTGGTGTGAATACCTTTATCAAAATAGAGATTTTATTATTTCACTTACTCACTTATGAATCTATGGCTCTTCTTTCTTAAAATATCTTAAAAGGAGTTGCTTTTCTTATCACTTTGTTCAATATTAAGGACCCACTTTCTATCTTCCAAATATGGGACTAGACTTCCATTGGAATGTCACCTTTGAAGTAGTTAAAATTAATGAGATAAGAACCTAAACTTAGATCAAATTACCTTATTATAAATTTCAATGAGTGAAATATGGGTCAAGAACAAGGCACACAGCACACAAACCAAAGGAACATGGAACAAAGCAACATAATTGAAATAAAAAATAAAATAAAACACACAACATAAGTAACTAGCTACAAACTAATCTAATATATAAATCATCGATAACTTTACTAAATGGATACTCAAAGATTTAATTAGAAGGGACAACCAAGAACTAGTAATTTAGAAATTGTCTATTTATAGGGAATGGGAGATCATTTCCTTCTAAGTCCTTGAAGTGACAAGTATTGTTCCCCATAAGTTTAGATATATAGTATGGGATGATCCAAAGTGGATCAATGGATTGTTTACCCTTATTCTCATGTTAATTATCCCATAGTAGGATTAGATCATATATTATAAAATATTTGACCTTAGCTCTCTTTCCAAACCATATTTTAATAGTACCTTTGTGCTTGATAAAATTTTAATAGGATTCTTCCTAGGCATATTCTAGTTAGAAAATATCCAACAAATGTGAATCTACCTTCTCATCACTATCCATGCACTCTTTCATAAAATTTTAAATGGTAAATATGAGGGTAATTAGGAAGATAGGTTATAGTCCATATGCTAATATAAATGGTGATATATTGAGAGCTTGTTTGTACCAGATGTGATCAACCTAAAGGGCATATTTCAATAGTGAATGCCAATACCAAGATTTATTTTCTACATACTTATTGATTACATCTATCAAGGTTTTTTTGTTGACTCTACCAAACCATTCCCCTATAGGTAATAGTTTGATAAGAATCTAAAAATGATTGTGTGCCCATATGCCCAATTGATAAACTTTGTAGATTTAAATACAAGTTCATTATTACAAACCAATGAAATTAGTGTGCCAAATTAGGTGGTTACATTTTCCTCCAAAAATTTAATCACCTCTTATTAGTGTTATTATTGACTACCACCACTTTAGTCCACCTTGTGCAATAGTTTGTGTCTATGAACATGAACTTGTGGCTGACTGAGATGAAGTTGAGTCCACACTAGGAAAATGGTCTTCCATTAATAATATATTACAAACGCATTTCAATGTAAACTTCTTGTTTAAAAAATGCTTAACATTGGTAACATAATTGCACATGAGCATGAACATCCTTGAATATGGTGGGCCAATAATATCCCACTCATAGGATTTTATGTCAGTGTCATTCCCATAAGGGTGACCATTACCTAGCTTATCATGAATACTAGTCATGACTTCCTTGAACTCTTCTTCTGATAGGCATCTTAGGTATATTACCTCATATTTATCCTCTAGATAACACCTTTCTTTATCATGTAGTAGGCCAATTTTAGCCTAAGTCACTTTTCTACATTTAGGCTAACCTAGGAGGTGGAATCAAATAGAGAAGGCAATGCATGACTAGAGTGTACCAATCTTGGTGTAGTATTTATGATTGGTCCACCTACTTCATAGTAATAGGGTCAATATCGATGATTAACTGAGTGAGACCTTAGGCTTACAATAACTTATCAAGGTTGATCTATAGATCATATTCTTATATATTGGCCATCCAACAGCTTCTGCATTCTCCCAATTTATTTTTACCTAGAATGAGATTTACAGTTGGGTCTAGGACAATAGTGTGTACTTTATTTTTGAGAATTTAGTGACTAAAATTCTTCACTACTTTGACCAAGGTGTAGGCATGTTTATCTATAGTGGAGTATTTAAGCTCAACATTATTCAATTTTATGCTCATGAAAGTTATTGGATGTTCTTCTCAATTTAACTTTTGGGTAATCACCACAACTATGGTGTGTTTGAAAGTGAAAGAGTATAGGTATAATTATTTTTGTGTAGTCTAGGTTTTATCAAAATTGGTTCCTATATGATGGCATATAAAATGTCCTAGAAGGATTTATTTGATTTGGAATTAGATTCTACTTTCACTTCTTATTTTAGCATTGTATTCATAGGTTTAATGATCCCCTCAAAACCTAAAATGAACTTGTGCACAAAGTTAATTTTGCCAAAGAAAGTTCTTAGTTCTTTCTTACTATTAGGGAGAGGTTATTTTTCGATAACATTAACATGTTTAAGGTCAGTATAGGTACCTTATTTTATGATTATGTAACTAAGAAACTTACCTTTAGTAAAATTGAACACACTGTTATTTGGGTTTAATGATATACCATACCTCCTACACCTCTCAAATATCATTTGTAGGTGGATAATGTGATCAAACCTGCATTTCAAGACAATAATTAAGTCATCCATGTAAATAACAATGAACTTTACTATTATACCTTTGAAGGTGAAATTCATAGGTCATGTTTATTAAGTTGAGTGGCATATTTTTATAATCAAAATTCATCCACTTTGTAATGAATGTAGTCTTAGTTTTATCTTATGGGTTTATCAGAACCTGATTGTATCTCAATAATCTATCTAAGAAAGACATCATCTAGTATATGCTCAATGTCTATATAAATTCATCTAAGAAGGGCATAAAATAATTATATTTATCATAAGACCTACTTATGCTCCATAAATATACACATAAATATTCTCACTCTTATTTTGAATGGGAACCAAGTTAGCTACCTAGGTGGAATGGTGAATGAGGAAGATAGTCCTAGTTAAAAAGAGCTTGTGAAATTACTTATGTATGAGGAGTTCTAGGATTAGGTTCATGAGACTTTATCTTTGTCTAAAATGATTTTGGTTTGGATTGAGGGGTATGACATCATTTATTAACCCGAGTAGAAGAATTTGAGGTCTCCATAGGCCCAAGTGATAACATCTCTATTTTTTTATAGTAGCCTGGTGAGTTGTTCAATATCGACTAGTGTATAGTTTGGGTCGACATTGATGGTTTAAGGATGATCAAAATATTAAAGGTTGTGGTCTTGGACTTATGGTCTATATATATTAACTTATTAGGTGGTTGTGTAGGTCCATCCATGTCAAACATCAAATCAATGAATATCATTCCATTAGAGACTTGATTCTCTTTGAGGTTCATAACACCATACCAATCATAATCTTCATCTCTCAAATCATCCCTTTTATCCTTGTATATGATTTGGGTTTCAAATACTCTATAATTATTGAGGAATTCAAAAATGTATTGGTCATCATTAAAGACATGGAATTTTCTAACATAATTATGGATAGAGGGACATGGTATTAGCCTAATAGAAAACTCATGTAGCCCTGAGTCATTCAGGGGCTAGATTTCGAGCCAAAGTAGCTAGTGAATCAATAACCTAGTTTTCATATATAGGAATTGGAATGACATTAAATGTAGTAAACATTTATATCTAATCTCATACCCTATGTTTTTAATTACTAAGGTAGGAGAGTTTACATTATAATTTCTTCTGACTTGATTTATGACAAGTTTTAAGGAAAATTATGTTTTAAGTCAAATCACAGCCAAAGGATCAAGGATTCTTATTTTTCCAGGTTGTTAGTATAATGTAACTATAGTCTATAAATAAAAAAGTGTCATTTTACCTAAAAGTCAATAAGAAGGATTCCCACCATATAATTTTGTTGATAACAAGCCCCATTAAAGTACAAGAACCATAAGTCTCTAAATTGAGGGTTGTATTCAATTTTATCCTTAGCAAGATTTGTATACAAGGTGTAGACTCTTATGTTGGAGAATACTAAGTTTACCTTTTCATTCACTAAATTAAACTATGTGATCATAGGTTTCATCTTGGGTTCTTTATTTACATAGTTTGTATTGGCCACACCTCTCCAAGGCATCCACATGTGAAAACATTTAGTGACCATATATCCATTTAGATTTTTAAATAAGTCCTTACTAAGTATCATTCCATAGGGTTTAGGGATTTACACAACTTGGATATCTATGAATTGCTAGATCCTAGGTTCAAATTCCAACTACATGTGAACATTAAATAGCTCACCAACTACTTTAACCTCAAATTCATATAGATTTACTACTACCTTATCTAACTTAATCGGGACCAACCCTAACTTTTCACAAATTCATGTATGCATCACATTAGCTAAGGCTATTGATTTGACCAAACATTCATGTAAGTTCATCCCAAATAATTGAACCATAAAGAGAAAATGGGGAACTTTCATTTTATTTTTATGGATAACCAAATTGGTGTGGGAAACCCTTTACTTTGGTTGGGTTATTTTTTGATGAGGGATTTTAACAAAAGATATCACTATTTATTGATCTAGTCAAGCTCTTGAAGTATAGTATTAGCCTTAATATTATTTATATCTTCCACTATATTATAATCTATTTTTCCCAAGATTGGTGGGTTATCCATGGGGACCTTGGGCACATTAACCTTTATATGTGGTGGATCATTACTTGATTTATAATTAAGAGGGGTTGAAACATTATTAATATGTGTAAAAGTATTGAGATGTTGATATTAAATCTAGATCCTATTGTCACTTGGATTTCCACCCCTTGAAGAGATTTCTAACTCTCCTCATCCAAGTGGCATGATGGAAACATATCTCTTGTTGTGGGTAAAAATTTATTGAGATGAATCTCTAGAAGGGCTAGTTCCCTAGATGCACTCTTTTAAGTACTTTATTACCTATCAACTTGGGATGAAAAGGGTATAAAAAACAACTAAAAAACTAAAAGGTGATGCACCAATATTGAATTTATTCTAATTGACTAAAATTATACTACTTAGAGCTAAACAAATCTTCTTTTAATCAAGACACATAACTGAAGATGGATTGTCACATCAATATTCCATAAGTTAGGTTCAAGAGGTATTTGAATGCTTATGAGGGTAATGGGTGATTATTTTGGGGAATACATTAATAAACCACTTATAAAACACACACACTTAAGATATAACACTAACAAAGACTTGTAACAATTACTCTTTTGTACATTAGAGAACAATCAAGGATAACATGCTAGAAAAGATCATCTTCTACTAGACAAAACCAACAATATTGCATCAACACTTAATTTTAAATCATGTAAATAGTAAAAATAACTTATTTATTTCTTAAAGAGTAATTCAAGTACAAATTTGGCTAGGGTTTCACCATTAACCAATGGAGGCTACCAAAAAGTCAATATTTATAGCCTTTGAGAGAAGAACAATACAAGGGAAGTCCAAGGGCACTTGGACACCTGTCAATCTAAGTAAATGGGTTAAAATTTTCATGATAAATAGTTATATAATTAACCATGTAATTTTAGGAGGACCAAGTTTCCATACAAGTCATGAAATTGATGAAAATTGGCATAAAACTCTCAGTCTTGGCTTAGAAAATTGCCTTCATAATTTGAACCTATTTGAACATCCCAAAACTAACTAGGGATAAGTCTAATTATTGGGATAATAGGAAAGGCCTTCAGGGATGCATCTCCATGCATTGTTTTCATTCTTACTAATCTATAAACTTTTGGAAGGAAGCCATCACTGTCTGCAGTCTAAAAACCTCCCTTTTTAATCACCCCTCACACTTGGCCTCAAAAACACCTTAATTTTTCCTTGAAAATCCATGGTATGGAGTTAATGACACTTGGAAAGACTATCCATGGATTTATAATACTTAGGTATACCTTAAAATGGCTCACACTTAGAGTTTTCACCATTCTCACCCTTATGTCCACTATGTTAGTTTTGATTAGGTGAAAGGAAGGCTATTGTTTTAAGACTTAGAATATTTTTTCCTAAAATAAATTACCATATATAGTTATATAAAGTCCAAAAAAATCTCCCAAACTTGATTGCATCTTCAAATTCCTCTTGTAGCCTACACAACATAAAAAATGGTTAGGAAAACCCTATTTTACACCCCATCCATTCAAATATATACATAAAAAAAGTGTGGGAGGTATCCCAAGTGAGTCTTATACAAATTTAAATAGGTTTAATTAGAAAACTGTGCCATTAGGATAGTTATCTATCTCCATTGGGTCTTGGTTGAGCATTTAGTAGGGTTTTAGATCCTAAGTTTTATTTATAAAACATTGACATTGAACCTAAAACTAAATGACAAAAATTTGATGCCAAGGGACCCTGATAAAACCCCCAAATTCCTCTTATTTCCATGTAAATCCTTATAAAATATATGAGGATTTGAAAACATCTCATCGAGCTTGTCTTTACTTTTCCTACATGTTTGTTATCTCTATGGGATAGAAATGGCTTTATTATAAGTTCCCCTAAATAATATAAGTTTTAAAATATCCATATCCACCTCCCTAACATTCATAAATCATCTAGATAGTCCACCAAGAGCTATAAATGAAGATAGAGCCCCAATTGGTTCTAGGTCTCCTTAAGACCTAATAGATCTAATAAGCACCCTATTATATTTGGATGCTAGGACTGATATATCATAGGTAGGTTTGTGTATCATGAATTTTCACATCAATTTTTAGCTTACAATACCATTTCATAACCCCCAAATTACCCTTCTTTTTCCTCTTATCTCATTTACCAACTACACATAGTGGAAACTTACCTAATTAGACTGTATGCAAGGGGAATTTTGGTCATAAAGAGAGATTTGAGATTAGTGTAGTATTTTTCAAAACATATTAACCTTATATTCACCTCAAAACATGTATCCATGAGGTTAAAAAATAACCAAACCACGTCTTTTGATCATTTTGCCCTCACTAGCTCATTTTGCCAAAACCTAATTTTCCTGGACTGACTGACCTCTAAGACAAAATAGTGAGGTATATCCCTTATACATTTGGAAAAGTGGGTATTTTTGGGGTTTTTACAATTATTTATGATCATATGTACCAAAGGGGTTTTTATTCCATGTTTTATGTGTCTAACCAGCTTTAAATGTCCAAAAAAGGCCTTAAAGCCCCTGTTTTCCTGCATTTTCTTAAAACTCACCTAGAAGTCACTCTTTCATGATAAAAGAATGATTCTATGATTATTAAACATGTTACATATATTTAATTCATGATACTGAATCTTTTTACTCACCCCAAAACACTCCCTTTTCTTGGATTCCACATACTTGATTATTGAGCAAAGAGGTTTCCTAGCCTTTTATATAGATTGTTAGTCTTTAGCCAAGTAGGGAAGGAAATTAACCACTTTAGCAAGACATTGGGATTATTAAAAAACATATTTAAATATCATTAATCCATTTTTATTTCTTTTAACCCTTTATTTATTCCCTAGATATTTCATGTCTCATTTTACCCTTTCCTTCTTGCACCCTATTGTGACTGTGTACAAGGGTTTGGGACACTGTGTAGGCTTGTATCAACCTTTAGAAAGGTTTTATAAAACCAATAACATCCTTATTTATTTGTTCAATCACCCATTTTTAGGCTTTATCTACCATAACTCTACCAATGCAACTTTACCCTTTCTTCCTAAGCTTAACCCTACTAATTGTACATCAATGTTTTCCCCTGTCTATAGGTACACATGGGTGTACTTAGGCCTTGTGTTAGAAGATGTAAGTTCTCAATGAATCCATATGAGTATAAAAATTCATTATGGGGATAAAATCCTTCTTTAATAACCTTATTACAACATCTTTTCATCAACCTTTAGGTTATTGTCTAGGTTTAGATGTGTTGCCCTTGAATTCTACTTGTAGGTGTCAATGGCCTTATTCATTAGGTCATGAAGCTAGTAGATATTATTAACCCCTCTCTAAGTTCATAATATGTATGCTTTATCATAAATTTATACTTATATTCCTAAAAACACCAATTATACATTAAAAATAAAGTCATTGTTGTGTATTGGAATACCTTGCTTATAGGACCTACTATGGGTGCTTATAACCATGAATGGGGTGATTTTGATGTAAAATTACCTTCCTAAGTTGTCCTTGACGTCATAAAACATTGAAATAACCTTAAAATTCAATTTATATTGGTTAAACACCATCAAATGCATGCATAAGTTACTTGTTTCCTCACCTTACCTATCTAACCCTGTAGGTATCAATCTCCATGCCTGAAAGGTACATTTAGGTAGTCATGGGGGTACATAAGACCTTGTATTTACCCTTTCTTGATGAATTTGATTTAATTTGACTTCATTAAATCAGCTTAGTTAAACTAATCATGAATGTTTGTCCATTTTTTGCTTCTTAGGTGGCAAAAGGCCATTTGCATCTTCAACCCTGTAGATGTTACCAAAACATTTTAGTGTGTTTTAGAGCATGTTTGAGGCCTTAAAAAACCTATCTCCCTCTACTCTTTGACCTTAATTCATGGCATGGACCTATTATATACTGGGGGATATAATATACACCTAATTATATGTCTTAATACTCTATACCACCATGTTTTAAGATACTCATAAAATATATTTGGTCTCTATTTTGTCATTTTAAGGAAAACCTCCCTAGACCCAGTCTGTTCTCTTCCAACATGGTTCCACATTCCCTAAATTTTAGTAAATTTTAATGGATTGTAAAATCTTCCTCATCATATCAAGATATTCAATAAGTGTCAATTTATCTCCATTTCTTCATGTAAGCTTCTAATCCCCTGCTCAGCCACCTGTAGGTGGATGTTTTGATACACCACAGTGAACTAGATATGAACAATATGGAACTTTATATGTAATAAAAATTTATATGATTCCATAAATCACACCAATTCACCTATACCAATTATAAGAGGTTTGAAAACATATTTTATTCTTTCACACCTCAGCATGATGTTAACAAGGCCTTATAGGTGTACATTAAGATATTTTACGCAGGTAGGACATGGAATTAGCAAGAACATATTAGGGAATAGATTAAAAAACAAATAAAATGTATTTTTAAACCTTCAATTAAGATATCTCCATCAAGTAAACCTTGAAACTAGCTTCAATACACCTTTTCCAACATGAAAATCACTTCCATATGCATGGAATAAAGCAATTAGGAACATCAAATGACTGTTTGAGTATGATTAATATGCTTGGGACCACATTTACACCTTTTAAAAACATATAAATGGGATATTTTCAAATTTTTATGGATTTCACCACTAATACACTATGAATACAACTCTAGGAACAAGATGGACAAGCCCATACATGTGATTATAATTGAAGTTAGGCATGGAGTTGATAATGGAGGAAGACAAGCTTGAAAAATACTTAAATGATGACATGATGAAACCAAAACATAAAAAGAGGTGTTAATATAACCATGAGACCTATTAAATACCATTTACAAACTACATGAGACCCCTATAGGATAAAAATACTTAGAAAACAAGAACTTTACCTGAGACTATACATGGTGACACCTTCTTACATCATGGAATAAATTTCTCATCCAAACATTATTAAAGATGAAAATAATAATTGAGACTATCTTATAAGGAATTAAACATATTTTGGGGCTATCATCACCAACTAGTTCGTATGGATTTGACTAAAATAGAGCAAAATCAATAGGGTGAATGAAACAACTACCAAAAAAAAGTATAGTCAACTTCATGAGGATGGTTCATGAAGAAAAATTACCCATTATTCAAAAAAAAATATTTAAATTAAGGTATATGAGTTTAATAAAACCTCCCAAAATTATTTTACTTGAAACGTCTTCAGTTGTTTGTATTGAACAAAAACATGAAAGTCACTTTTATGTGTCTAACAAACCAAGAAAGGTGAACAATAGTTTTGGCCTCAAAATGAAAATTACAGAGCTAACCAAAAATTAGGATTAGTTTTAATAAGGTTAAGGGGACCTTCATGATCTTATCCCATATGGCACACTTCCCCATGAGCTGTATAAGTGCCTTTTTCTCCCTTTTTTAGTTGGTTTCTACAATTTCCTTTAGACAACCTATACTATTCTGATTTAATTGAAATACCTAATACTTATACTAAAATATTGGATGTTTGAAATGAAAATATGACACTTATTCACATTTATAAATGTGACACTTGCATTAATGACCCTTAAAAGCACATAAAATGACTCCAAATTGACAAAATGACTAATATAACTAAGACCAAGGCTAGGATGACCCTAAATGACATCAAATAACATGTAATAAACTCCATGAAAATAAATTATACCCCTTAAAACATTTATAAGTTAATTTTTTACCTAGGGGTGCCCTAATTTGACCTAAATGTCAAATTTGGTCAACAAATTGGTGACTCATAGGGGGAGTGTGCCTGTTATACTAAGGACCTATAGCCTTATCCTATCATGGGACAATGGAGTCAATAAATGCTTGAAGGAACTATCAAGAAATTTCCTAAAACACACACCAAATAAACACACCACACCAAGTAAACATAAGATAAAGTAAGACACAAATAAGACTCTCACATGTGCATAGCACTTAGGGAAAACAAGAGAAATAAAAAATATGTACAAAGAGATATGAGGACATTAGTAGAAATGTTTGAGATATATCCCATTTAATGGGATATGATTCTCCTCTCCATCCAACTTTGTGAGTTGGAAATCATTTTTTTGCTTGCATTGGGTGATAACATAAGGGCCACTCCATAAAGCATCAAACTTTATGTGTCTTCTAGGCTTAGCCCTATCTTCATCCCACTTTAGAACAATGTCTCCCTTTTTGAAACTCCTTGTCATGTATTTCTTTTCAAATTATCTATTTGTTTGATCTTGGTGATCTCTTATAGTTTGCATAGCTATATCTCTTATCTCCTCAAGCTCCATCAAATCACATAACCTGACTTCCATGCTTTCATTTTCCATCAATTTCAGCTGATAAGTGAGATCCAAGGTTGGTAGCTCAAGTGAAATAGGTATTCTATCTTCTCTCCCATAAACAAGTGTGGATGGTGATTTTTTAATAGTTCTTTTTGGGGTGATCATGTTAGCCCAAACAGTTATCTTCAACTTGGAATGCCAATTCATTTGGTTCTCTTCCATTGTTCTCTTTATGATTCTAATTAGATTATTTTTGGTAGACTCAAATAGTCCAATCCCTTGTGGATAATAGTTTGAGGAAGTAATAAGATAGATGACATGTTTCAAATCCCATTCACTTGTCTTCATCCTAAGGAAATCTAATGTATTATCTGAAATTATTACTGAAGGAGCTCCAAACCTTGTCACTATGCCTTCGTAGAAGTCTAGAATTAAAATTTCATTTGTTTCTTTGAGAACAACAACCTCTACCCACATTTTAAAGTAATCTCTAGTAGTTAACACCCATTTGTGGCTAACACTAGAAGGTGGGTTGATTATGCCTATGAAATCCAAACCCCACTACATAAAGGCTTGATCAACCTAAATTTGATGAAGAGGCAAGGAAACAAGATTTTGTTTACCATCAAAGAGAGCACACTTTTGAAACTTCCTTACCTAAACATGGGTGTCTTTAAACAAACTAGGCCAAAAGTATCTAGCTCTCATAATCTTAGCAGTTATGGTTCTTGGAGAAAAAAGACCACTAGCTATTCCATGAAACTCAAGAAATATTTTCTCAATCTAATTTGATTCAACACACCTCAATAACACACCTGATAATTCCTTCCTAAATAACACTCCATCAACAATCACAAAAGGAATAGATTACAATATAAAGTACTTTCTTTTAGCTCTATCTAGACCTTATAGCCACTAACTAGCTTAAAGAAAATGAATCATATCTTGTGTCCAAATCCTCATTGATGAAGTTGTAGTTGTCATAAGGTCACCATGAAGTGATAAAATAACCTCATTTTTTACTTTTAAATATGAAGCAAGGTGCTCACATAACCTCTTCCCTTTCACTAATTTGGTTGTCTTGATTTCTACATCATGCTCCATCACTTTTATGATCCAACTAACCCTTTTTTCATTTAAATATCTGCTCAAAAAAAAGTATTTGACACTAGTATGAGGTACCAATATGTGAATCTTGTTGTTAGATAACATATGCATAAACTTCTTCAGACTTCTAACAATTAAAAGTACTTGCTTCTCAACATAGGTGTATCTTACCTCATAGTCTTCCAAACCTTGACTAAAAAAGGCAATAGGTTGCTCCAAGTTTTCTTTATTTGACTAAGTAAGCATTTAAAATATTACCTCATCATTTCCAAAGGTACACAAGTTAAAATCCTTTGATAAATTAGGACTTGCAAGAGTTGGAGCTTAGGAAATTGCTTGTTCAATCTCTTCAAAACTTTCCTTCCTTCTTCTAGTCCAAGTGAGCACTTCATCCTTCCTTATCATAGAGGTTAGAGGATTGACTAAATCATAAAAATAAAGAATGAACCTCCTTATGAAATTAATTTTCTAAAATAAACTTTTCAAACCTTTCTTGTGTTTGGGCAAAGTCAATACCAAGATTGTACTCACCCTTTTAAGATCTATGGATAAGCCCTTCTTTGAGACAATATGTCTTAAAAATTTGCCTTCATGGACATAAAACACACACTTATTTAGGTTAATAGAGATTCAAAACTCTCTACATCTCTAAAAAATCTTCCTAAGGTGATTCAAGTGATCCTTTGCATCCTTAGAAAAAATTGTCATATCATCAAGATACACCAACACAATGTCATTTATTAGTCCTTCAAAATCCATATCCATTGCACATTGAAATGTATCTCCAACATTATACAAGACAAAATTCATTTTACTATAAGCATATTTACCCCATTTAGTCATAAAGGCTATCTTATATTGGTCACTTTCCTTCACCAAAATCATATTATACTTAGAATAACCATCAAGGAGAGAAAACCTTTCACTACCTGCCACAACTTGCAAAATTTATTCCAAGGAAGAGGATAATGGTACTTAAAATAAACTCTAGTAAAGTACCTAAAATAAACACATAACCTAATTTCCCCATTCTTCTTGCTAACAGGGACTAAGTTTGCCAACCAAGATGAATTCTTAACAGGAAAAATGATTTTGGACTCAATAAACTTAGTAAGTTCTTTCTTCATGAGAGGCTCAATCTTAGGATTGATTGGCCTTTGTATTTACTTTATAGGCTTAAAATTATCATCTATATCTATGGTATGATGAGCGAATTTTAGATCAAATCCCTTCAAATTACTATATTCCCATGCAAAGACATCAAAAAACTCTTTGCATAACTCAATGAAAGCATTTTTCTCTTCACTAGTACATACCTTCCCAGTGCAAGAAACTTATCCTTAAAGATTTATACTTTATCATAGTTTTCTAGCTTATTAGACATGCTTACCTTTTCTTTATTCAACTGGTCATCATCATTAAAGCTACTTCCAAGTGTGACTAGGCCTTTAGGGAGCTTATTTGATTTCAATTGTACAATTTGCCCTCCATATTAATGTTATAGTTTGGACTAATTCTTGGAAGAAAACTTAGCCTTATCTTAGAGAAAAAGTTCTGTTTTTTTTTATTATCAAAAATTTACCATTAGTGACATTATCAGGTATGGAGAGCCTTACAATCACCTTGAGATGTGGTTGGTTCCTATCTTCTCTTATCCCTTTTACAACATCAAATTGAGCTCCAATTGCTACCAACCTATCAGCATGTTTGTTGTCTTCTCTTGAGATAGATGTGATGTTGAAATATTTTAAATACTCCATAATATCCCACACTTTATATTTATATGACTTAAGTAAAGATTTCTTAGTCACATTTTGGTCTCTTACTTGATTCACAATCAACTCACTATCACCATACACTTGTAATTCTTTCATACCTCTTTTCCTATTCCATTCAAGACCATGATTAAGGGCCTCATATTTTGCAACATTAAAATTAAAGTAGAAGTGAAATATGAAAGTGGAATATTACCTTTCTTTAGATGGTGAAACCAAAATTGCTCTGCCACCTACCCCAACCTTACTTCGATAACCTTCAAAGAATAGTTGCCATAAACCATCCATGTCTTCACTTGGATTGACCAAATTTTCCATGAAAGAGTCCACTTCATTCATGAAATACACTCCAAGTCTATCTTCCTCTATGGATTTGAAAGGATCATGCTCATAATGTTCATCTCCCCATTCATCTAAGTATAAATTAGAAACTCCTTTAAGAGAAGATGTTGGAGATTGATTTATGTGAATTTCCTCTTCATCAATAATGGCATAATTGACATTTGCCAATTTAGGAATGTAAGGATCTAAGTGATTATGATGGATAGGCTCTGATTCAATCTTCATCTTAGTACCATACTTTGTCCTAAAAACCATATAAAACCAATTGGCTACTAAGTATCCACCTATCTTAGTTGTAAACTCTCTTGACAAACAAAGAGCAAAGTATGGAGGTAAATATACCACAACCACATCATGAGGAATGGAAAAAGTATGAAAATAATGTAAAATCAAGTTTAAATCCTTGACTACTCCCAAGGTTTTTTCTATGGATCTATCCAATTGTAAAACTCCTTTAGCCTTTGGTTCATACTTGAGGCCTAGTTTATCCGCTATACACTTAGGCATAAATGAAGTAATAGCCCCACTATATATGATGAAATTGTGAAATAAGAAATCACTAATGATTAAAGATAGGTAAAAATGATGATTATTATTATTTTTCTTCACTTGATCATCAATGAGATGAGTTCTATTCACCAAGACAACATTTTTATTCCTAGTTGATCCAACTTACTTACCTAGTCCTTAAAATTCTTTTTGAATCATATCCTTTTGTCTAGGTATTTTTAATGAGTCCTATAGTTAAATATTCATATTTAACTCCTTAATCTAGTCCAAAACATTGATATAATGATTTCTCACCTTAGAAGGTTCTTTGGAGGCACTAGTACCTTGTGGTGTAGCTTGTGTAGGTGGATATGTAGGAGCAAGCCTTACATTCTATAAATTCTGATTTTATTGCACCTTATGGGATTAGTTAGACTCAACCACCATTGGAGATGATGTAGGCATTAAAAAAATTCCTTTATTATCCCTTTTAATCTCTTAAACAACCCTTTTCTTAGACCTAGTATTAGAGGACACACTAGCATTCACATTGTTTGAATTCCCTAAATGATTGATAGCACAAAAATCTCCATCCAAATGATTTATTAGATTAGAATCATATTTTTTATGTTCACTCTCCATTCCATTTTTCATTGGTATCTCAAAGGTGTAAACTATAGATGTTTGATTTCCTTGCCTTGCCATGTCTTGACTAGGCATTTCATTGGCATATGTAACTTGGCCTTGATTTTGGTCATAGGAGGGATGACATGGTTGTTATTTAAAAAATTCATATTTAGTGGTAAAAAGATATTTTTAAGAAGAGGAAGCATTAGGATTGCCACTTTGAGAAGGTCTAGCTTGAGTGATTTGAACTTGTCCTTGAGCATTACCTTGAAAAGGAGGTTTATTTCCTTGTCTAAACTGATTATAAGGGTGATAAGGTCTATAACTTTAATCTTGTTTCCTTTTGAGGGAAAACAATTCATTAGTGACACTTTGGAGCAAACTCTTCACTTAATCTCATTTGTGCGGGTAATGGGCAGACCTTTATTGACAAGGCAAAGGAGCCAAGGTAGATAATGTAACTTGACTAAGAGGCTACAAATCAGGGAATAATGGCATTGGTGGTCTAGGAGTAATATTCCCTACTTAACCAATATAATTCTTAGCATCAATAGCTATCTCATAGGTAGTGGGTGGTGTATTTCCACCCATATATTTTATCATCATATATACATCACTATTCAATGCTTTTAGATAGTATAAGAAGGCATAATTTGGAAGAGGTCTCACAAGGGTTGGGATCCTATCCCATGTCTTATAAAACCTATTATTAAAATATTTCATAAAATCTTATGGTTTTGTCTTGATATTGGTCAATTTCTCAGCTAGTGATAGATGATCACTCTTCTCTTTGAATCTCTTAGTCAATAGATCTCTTAGTTCATCCCATGAACCAATAGAATTTTTAGGTAGAGTCCCATACCAATGTAAAGCTTTTCCTTTGAAAGACAATGCAAAAAACCTAATATCCACATTCTCTTGAGTGATATTATGGATATTATATAATTTTTATATGTTTTTAATGTGTTTAATGGCATTAATAGGACCTTCTCCACTAAAATATGGAACACTCTTAAGGGTTGCTCCTGGAATTTGGTTATATTGGGAAATATTTAAAGAAGAATGATTCAATGAAGGATATAAAAGGATGGCTCCCACCCATATTTTAATGTATACTATTAGTAGTATAGGTTTAACTTAGTAGCAACTTGTACTTTTTAAACATCAACTCTCTTGAATAAGGATGAGTATTCACAAACCTAAATTTTTTGATAGAATATAAAGGGAATTGCATAAACTCAAAGGGTATACCTTTAGTAGAAGACCTAGTGATCACCTTTAGTATGGAAAATAGGGATTGATTAACAACCAAAGAGTTTAAAACTTTAGTGGAGTCACCAAGTATTGAATGTAGATGTTCTTATAACTACAACTATGCCAAGACCATCACCAATCTTGGACAATCTTCTAGGATTTAGTGTCCCACTAGGCATGCCAAAAATATTTTTACTTGGATTTTTACCCCTTGAGGAGATGCCTATATATACTCATCAAATTTTCATAATGGAAACATCTCTCTTTCTATGGGTAACAATTTGTTGATATGAATCTCTAGAAGGGCTAGTTCTCTTGATGTACTCTTTGAAGTCATTTTTTTACCTATCAACTTTGAATGAAAAGGGTATAGAAAAACAACTAAGAGAAATAAAAGGTGATTCACAAATATTTAATTTTTTCCTATTGATTGAAATTATACTACTTAAAGCTAAATAAAGCTTCCTTCACTCAAGACTCACAACTCAAGATGGATTGTCACATCAATATTTTAAAAGTTAGGTTCAAGAGGTATTTGAATGCTTAGAAGGGTAATGGGTGATTCCTTTGGGGAATATAGTCATAAAAAACTTATAAAACACATATAAACTTAATATATAACACTAAAAAAGACCTATAATAATTAATCTTATGTACATTGGAGAATAATCAAGGAAAACATGCTAGAAAAGAGCATCTTCTACTAGATAAAACCAACAAGATTGCATCAACACTCAATTATAAAGAATTTAAGTAGGAAAAATAACTTATTTATTTATTCAAGATTAATTCAATTATAAATTTAACTATGTTTTCACCATTAACCAATGGAGGCTACCAAAAAGAGCCAAAAAAGTCTATATTTATAGCCTTTAAGAGAAGAACAAGACAAGGGAAGTCCAAAGGGCACTTAGACACTTTTCAATCTAAGTAAAGGGGTTAAAATTTTCATGATAAAAAGGTATATAATGAACCATGTAATTTTAGGAGGACCAAATGTCCATACAAGTAATGAAACTCATGAAAAGTGGCATAAAACTCCCAGTCTTCGCTTAGAAAATTGCCTTCATAATTTGACCCTATTTGAACGTCCCACAACTAATTAGGGATAGGTATGATGATTTGGATAAGAGGGAAGGAATTTAAACATGTATCTCCATGCATTTGTTTCATTCCTACTCATCTATAAACTTCTAGAAGGAAGCCATTACTATCTACAGTCTAAAAAACTCCCTTTTTAGTCACCCCTCACACTTGGCCTAAAAAATGCCTTAAGTTTTCCATGAAAATACATTAGATGGAGTGAATGAAACTTTTAAATACTATACATGGCCTTATATTTATTAGGTATATATTAAAAAGGCTCAAACATGGAAATTTCACCATTCTCACCCTTATGTCCACTATGCAAGTTTTGACTAGCTAAAAGGAAGGCTACTATTTTAAGATAGAAGATTTTTTCCTGAAATAAATTACCATTAGGAGTTATATCAAGTCCAATACTTTATCCCAAACTTTATTGCATCTTCAAATTCCACTTGTAGCCTTCACAATTAAAAAAATGGTTAATAAAACCCTATTTTACACCCCATCCATACAAATACATATAGAAAAAAAGTGTGGGAGGTATCCTGAGTGAGTATTATATAACTTCTAATAGGTTTAATGAGAAAAAATTTCCATTAGGATAGTTATCTAGATCCATTTTCTTCATTGGGTCATGGCTGAGGGTTTAGTAGGGTTTTAGATAGTTTTTGGTCTTGAGATTTGTTCATAAAATTTTCACATTTAACTTGACACTAAATTCCATATAATTGATTCCAATTGACCCTTATAACACCCCAAAATTCCTCTATTTCCCATTCAAATCCTTATAAAATATATGAGTATTTGAAAACACCTCATCGAGCTTGTCCTTGCTTTTCATGCATGTTTATTATCTCTCTAGTGAGAAATGGATTTATTGTAAGTTACCTTGAATTATATAAGTTTAAAAATATCCATATACACCTCTCTAACATTACTAAATCATCTATATATTCAAATAAGAGCTATAAATGAAGATGGACCCCCAATTGGTTCTAGGTCTCCTCAAGGTCTAATAGGTCTAATAGGTACCCTATTAGATTTGGCTACTAGGAGTGATACCTCATACATAGGTTGGTGTATAATAAATTATTACATCAATTTTGATCTTAAGAACCATTTCATAACCCCCCAAGCACCCTTCTTCATCATCTTATCTCATTTACCAACTAGACCTAGTGGAAACTAGCCTAGTTGGATTGTATGCAAGGGTAATTTTCATCATAAAGAGATATTTGAGCTTGGTATAGTATTTATAATCACCTATTCACATTAAATTCACCTCAAAACATGTATCCATTAGGTTAACAAAGCTCCATACCAAGTCTTTTGCTCATTTTGCCCTCACTAGCTCTTTTTGCCAAAACCTAATTTTCTTGGCCCTGCTGACCTCTAAGACAAAATAGTGAGGTATATACCTTATCCATTTAGAAAATTGTTTATTTTTTGTGTTTTTAAATGTATTTATGATCATATTTAGCAATTTTTTTTCTTGATTCCATGTTTTAGGTGTCTAACCAGCTCCAAATGTCTAAAAAAGGCCTCAAAAACCATATTTTCTACATTTTCCTCAAACTCACCTGGGAGTCACTCTTTCATGATAAACTCGTGCTTATATTCTTATTAATAGTGTTTCCTATATCCAATTCATGGTACTAAATCTTGGTATTCACCCCAAAACACTCCCTTTTCTTGGATTCCTTATACTTGTCTATTGAGAAAAGAGGTTTTTTAGCCTTTTGTATGGATTATTACTCTTTAGCCATGTGGGGAAGGCAATTGATCACTTTCTCAAGGCCTTGGGATTTTTAAAACACATATTAAACTATAATTAATCCCTTTTTAGTGCCCTCAACCCTTTGTTTCTTTCCTATACAGTCCATGTCTCACTTTATCATTTCCTACTTGCACCCTATTGTGATAGTGTATAGGGGTTTAGGACTCTGTGTAGGATTGTAATGAAACCACTAACGTCCTTCTTGAGGTGGTCACTCACCCATTTTTTATGCTTTAGCTCCCATAACTCTTCCAATTCACCTTTACCCTTTTTTGATGAGCTTACCCCTACTGATTATACATTAATGTTTGCCCATGCCTATAGGTAATATGGGTGTACTTAGGCCTTGTGTTAGAAGATATAGGTTCTTAATAAATCCCTATAAGTCTCAAAATATATTATTGGGATAATATCCTTATTTAATAACCTTAAGACACCATATTTTCATCAACATTTAGGTCATTGTCTAGGTTGAGATGCTCTACCCCTAAATTATGCCTGTAGGTGTTAATGGCCTTATTCATTAGGCCATGATGTTGGTAGATCTTATTAACCCCTCTCTAAGGTCATTAGATGTATTTTTTATCATTAATTAATAATTATAGTCCTAATAACACCAATTATACATTAAAAATAAATTCATTATTGTGTATTGGGATACCCTACTTATAGGATCTACTATCGGTGCTTATAGCCATGAATGAGGTGATTTTGATGTAAAAGTACCTTCCTAAGTTCTCCTTGAGGTCAAAAAACATTGACATCACCTTAAAATTCACTTTATATGGGCTAAACACCATCAAATGCATGCATAAGTCACTTATTTTCTCACCTTACCTATTTGACCCTATAGGTGTCAATCTCCATGCCTGAGAGGTACCTATAGGTAGTCATGGGGGTGCATAAGACCTTGTATTTACCCTTTCCTGATGACTTATATTTCATTTGACTTAATTATATCAACTTATCCAACCTAATCATGAAGTCCTATCCATTTTTTTCTTTTTAGGTGGCAAAAGGCCATTTGCATCTTTAGCCCTGTAGATGTTACTAAAATATATTAGTGTGTTTTAGAGCATGTTTAAGGCCTTCAAAAACCTATCTCCCTCTAATTTTTGACCTTAATTATTGTCATGGAACTATTATATACTATTGGATATAAGATACACATATTTAGACATCTTAAGACTCCTTACCACCATGATTTAAGATACTCACAAAAGATTTTTGGTCTTTGTTTTGTCATTTTAGGGAAAACTTCCCTAAACCTGGTCTTATGTCTTCCACCATGGTTCCACACTCATTTATACCTTTTAGTCACTTTTCATGGATTTTCAAAGCTTCCTAATCATATCAAGATCTTCAATAAGTGTCAAGTTATCTCCATTTCTTCATGTAGGCTTTTGATACCCTGTTCAGGCACTTGTAGGTGGATGTTTTGATATACCACAGTGAACTAGATATGAAAAATATAGAAATTTCTATGAAAGTGAATTTTTTATGCTTCCATCAAGAATTTAAATGTACATATATCAAGGCTAATTTGTTTCAAAACATCTTTTACCCTTTCACACCTTAGTATGACATTAGCAAAGCCCTATAGGTGTACATTAGGATGTTTTATGCAGGTAGGACATGGAATTGGCAAGAAAATGTTAGGGAATAGCTTCAAAAACCAATAAAATGAATTTTTAAACCTTAAATTAAGTGATATCCATCAAGGAAACCTTGAAACGATCTTCAATACACCTTTTCCAACATAAAAATCACTTGCATATTCATGGAATAGAGCAATCAAGAACATCAAATGACTATTTGAGCATGATGAATATGCTTGGGATCACATTTTCACCTTTTCAAAAAATATAAATGGGATATATTAAACTCATAATGGCTTGGATAATTGATACACTATGAATAAAACTACAAGAACAAGATGGACAAGCCCATACTTGTGATTGTAACTGAAGTTAGGCATGGAATTGATAATGGAGGAAGACAAGCTTGCAAACTACTCAAAGGATGACATGGTCAAACCAAAACATATAAGGAGGTTTTAACATGACCATGACACATGAAACAACATTTCACAACTACAAGATACCCCTATAGGATAAAAACACTTAGCAAATAAGAACCTCGATTGAGACTGTACATGGTGACACCTTCTTACATCATGGACTAACTTACTCATCCAAACATTTTGAAATATGAAAATAAGAATGGTGACCATATGATAAGGAATTTAAAATCCTCTAGAGCCAATATCACCAATTGGTTCATACATATTTGACCAAAATAGATTAAAACCCATAGGGTGCATGAAATAACTACCAAAAAAGTATAGTCAACTTCATGAGGATGGTTCATGAAGCACAAGTCACCATTATTAAAAAACATTATATGTAAATTAATGTATTTTATTTTAATACAACCTCTCAAAATCATTTTACTTGAAACATATTTAGCTATATGTACTAAGCAAAAACATAAAAGTTACTTTTATGTGTCTAGGAAACCAAGAAAGGTGTAGAACGGTTTTGTCCTCAAAATGATAATTCTAAAGTGAAAAAAACATTGAGATGAGTGTTAAAAAGGTAAAGGGGCCCTCCATGATCTTCTCCCATGTGACACAATTCCCCATGAGCTGTATATTGATGCTTCCATTTGCCTCATAAGTGCTCTTAGTGTTAAAGAACACTTCCCATTTTAGGATTCTGAGAATCCATGGCATGAGTTATAGTTTGTGACAATTTTAATTGCCTATGATGGAAAAGAAGTAAATTAAATCAAGAGTTGTCCACAATATTTATATGATTTGGTGTTGAGAACTACCTTGGTCCTAAATTTATATATCTTTGTTGTTGATGATGGATTATGATCAAAATTCTAACTACAAACTATTCTAAATGAATATTTACAATGAAATCTAAGCTAAAGTGAATCATTAAAAAAGGGGCAAAAAAGGAAAGGTATGGCATAAAGAAGAATGTGATTGCAAGCTTCTATCTCAAATATTATGACAAAATTATAATTATATTGAACATACAAGAACCAATTTATGATGTAAAATAGTGTAAACTCATATTGCACCATAAATTAGGCAAGCATCAGAGGAAATATAAAATCATAAGAACTAGGTTTACTATAAAAGTTTGCCATTGTTAACTTGAATAGCATTAACACATCCAAATATAAAGCAAATAAAATAAAGCATACCTAAGATCCTTTGAGTTAATCTATCATTACCACAAATTAACATCCCTATGACTAAAAATGTAGTTCTTAAATGCAAATAACCATTTAAATTTAAGATATCAACATGCAATTGAAGATAACATTGGCCTTCAACACATTGTTTAGACAATCTTTGCAAAATTCTTCAGTTGTATTAAATGCTCTATTATATACAAGTTACTCAAAGTCTCCCTCTTTACAAAATGAAAATACTACCTTTTATAAAAGGATAAGGTAGCATCCCCATCAGCAATGTTGACAATAAATACACAAAAATAAAGACAATTGTTCTTTTTACAAAGTTTCTAGAATACATATATTAAAACCTAATTAAAAAGAATTAGTTTTCATTTAGTAATTTGAATTAATGAGAATCTTACAAACTTTATAGCCTTTCAACAGAACTACTAGGACCCTCCATTTAAAAACTAATGGCTCTGCTTGACAAGTGGCCGAGTATAGAAAAAAAGTGAAATATGGGTAGGAGGCCAACTTTAGGTCTTCATATATTTTGATGTGTACTAGAAGGTGAGCTGAAATTTGACGTATATGATCTTGGCATAAATTTTAAAAATCCCATTTGACCATTTCTCCTACAGATGCAGCATGTGTGAGATATGGCTTTATGAAAATGCCTACCAAGCTCTTATTGGACCCAGAAAACTAGCCAAAATGCTTTGAAGGCCAACTTTACATGCTTGGAAATTTTGATGTGCTATGTCGCATCGGCTAAAACTTAGTAAAATTAGTCCTTATATGAGTTTTAACAAACCCATTTGACCATTTCATCTGAAGTTGCAGTGCATGAAAGATACAACCTCATAAAAATGCCTTTTGAGTTCTATTTGAGTTTTGTAAAATTGGCTATGGAAAAAATAGTGAAAATGCATTTGGAGGGCAACTTTCCATGTCTATAAATTTTGATGTATTATGTTGTATGATCTCAAACTTGAAAAACATGTTATTTACATGAGGGTTAACAAATCTATTTGACCATTTATCTTGAAGATGCAGCACATGTGAGAAATAGCCTCTTGAAAATGCCTACTAGGCTTAATTTACACTCCCATTTTGACATCCTCGCAACCATATTTGACGTCTTGAAGACCATCAAACTTAAGCTCATATGTATTTTTATATGGGATTAAATTTGACATCCTTGCAACTGTCACGTGACGTGCTCACAACCATCATTGACATCCTAAAGATCACCAAATTTAAGCTCGTACAAATTTTTACATTGGATTAAATTTGACGTCCGTAAGACCATCTATTTTTGGCCAACTTTGTATTTTTTTATCTTGAAGCATAGAACTCACCAAGGCACCAAATTTGTAGGGAATGGACTTAATACCAAAAATAACCATCCTCATGAAAAAAATTTAAATGCACCTATTAAATGTTGAAATGAGCCCCTTTTCATGATTTTTCATGACGTTCATATACTTGTTAGAAAAATAGTCTAGAACTGCTTGAGAGATAAATTTGAAGGCTAATAATTTTTTATGTGATTATATGGAGGACCTAAAACTTGGGGCATATAAACCTGACACAAATGTGAATACATCTATATGACCAATTTTACTTGACCCATCCACATGTGGAAATGGTGATGTCATCAAATTACCTACTCAATGTTTTCTTCTACTTGACTAGATTGTCTAGATGAACACAATGAAGGCCCAGATGAAAACTAAGCGCTTCCATACTTATTTCAGGTACTCTTGACAACCCATAAAGTACCTATAACCTATCCATAGTCTTTTGATCAACATTTATCAGTGTTATCTCCATGAAACCTATATTTTCATTCACAGGGCAAATCATTCGTAAGATTAGGCAAATTAAAGTTCAATAATGAAAAGAGAATAAGCCATTTATAAAATATGATGATCATCAGATTCAAATAACATTCAAACATGTCAAATTTTTAGTGTCAAGGTTTAAAGCATCTCAATGGTCCCAATTTTCAAGAAAATGGGGGTATGTTGGCCTCAACAAATGGTGATTCACAGGGGAAAC
The DNA here is from genome assembly GCA_037957365.1 of Torreya grandis. Classification (NCBI taxonomy): domain Eukaryota; kingdom Viridiplantae; phylum Streptophyta; class Pinopsida; order Cupressales; family Taxaceae; genus Torreya; species Torreya grandis. Next base: position 784,615 of record JARHVA010004787.1, read on the forward strand.
ATAGTAATATGTTAGAACCTAGACTCTGTATTAGATAGATAAATAAGCCATCTATCCCACTTGATTAATGCCATCATCAAGACCAATTAATAGTTGAAATAAGTTTTGTGTATGCAGAATTAGGATCAAATATTTGAAATATAGCCATGTTGTGTGTGTACTTAGATTCCACTTATTGTTTACCATGAGATTCATGAAGATTCTTCCAGGTTTCATGTCTTCAATCATTAATATTTGATTGGGATCATGTTTATATATTCATTGATAATCATGATTTTAGCTTAGGGGAGGCTTAGACATTGCTCTACTACCAGCCAGGCATCCAAAACCCCAAAAAAGATGCCTTTGGTTCCACTCATGGCCTTGCTCCACTACCATCCAGGTGTCCATAGCCTCGATGGAGATTACCAGAATCACCTTTACTTGGGAAGATTTTTATTTTACAATAAGTTTTTTTTGGCTTCTAAAAAAGGTTGGGAAACAGGTTAGCCAGGTTTAGGGATTTGTTCAAGTGTTTGATTTTCAGACAATTGCCTTTGGCTATGACCTTTATCCCAGGCAAGGATGTTTATTAATTTTAAGCATAATTGTGTTTCAATAGGTTAATCTTTCATTCCACACATGCAATTCTTCTTAAAATCAAGTTTAGGTCAAGATAATGTACAAGTTCCTATGGAATATTTAACTTATTCATCAGTGTTTACCAGTTTATCTAAATCATGGCATCAAGCTTGTGCTTCAAACTATGGTCAACATGAGTGTGAGGTTCATACCTTCATTCTTGAATCTTTTGGAATTTTGATCAAATTTGAACAACTTTGAGCTAGGGCTATCCCAAAAGGACTTATTAAGAGCAAGGAACAAAGTAACAAAACCAAACACACAATAAAAAGCAACAAAGAAGGAAGAGAAAAAACAAGCAAACAAATATATACATGCTTATGTACAAATAAGGGATAGGAAGGAAAAAGAAACAAAAAAAAAGAATGGGAAAGAAAATAATCTACACCCTATACTAACTTCACAAAATACTTACCTCTGAGATCAAATGGAAAATTATTTAATCTACTACAACACCTTGTAATTTGAGTGTTTTCTAATGTCATCTTCCTATAGATAGGGGCATTTGTATGCTTGCATCTTCTGGATGGTGTGACTTGATCTCCCATCAGCCTCCTTAGATTCATGGATCAAAGATATGACTCTAAGACCTAATTATCTTCTTCCTAAATTCTCCTACTTTGCAGTAGAAGTGTCAATTCTACTTCATTCATAGATAGATATTGGACTATATCATCTTCACCCAATAATGGCAGCTTAGCTTACATCTTCAGACTGATGTCTACATTAGGTTCTTTATGAGATGGAAGTGGAATACCAATCTTCACACAAAAAACTTTCAATTCATCCCAAAAGGCATCTTCACCCTAATCAACTAAATGATGTTCATCCAAAATCTCATCATGAGAAACATGTTGGTCCCATATTGTAGGCCTCTTAATGAAGTGACATGAAAATTCCTAATTTGATTCACATGCCTCATCTTCATCTTCAGTGAATAAAGGCAACTCTACTACCCAATCAAGCTTCAGCTTGTTTTGGTTTGATTCCTCCCAAATACTATCATCTTCTAAAAGTTCTAGATTATTAGTGAAATTCTCAAATGAAGCATCCATGTGTTGTCCCATTATATCATCTACTATCTCTAGCTCTATGATCCTATTCAAAAAATCATAGTATGTCTGCTACCAACGGTCATCATCTTCAAGGGCATTCTTTGTTTCATAAATAAACCTATGTGGGTTACCTCCCTAGCTGCCTTCTAAAGAAAGATCATCTTGTATTTGATCGATATCCACTTCTAGTAACTCTTCTTCTTCATCTACAGATGTACCAATGATGACTTCTTATTGAAATTAATTGTAATTTCTTTAATTGGCTCATCTTTGTCTTCATTTTCATCTTCAAATAAAAAATCAATGGCTTGTATGAAACCTTGAGATGTTCTTGCAAAGGCAGATGTCCCTATAGTAAAGTCTTGATTAGGCACAATTTTAGAGGTTTAAAAAATATTGCAATGATTAGCCAAAATAATATCATTGAAACTCATGTGTACATCTTCAAACAATATAGTATTACTACTATAAAACTCATGTGGAGGCTTATCCAACCTTTGAGAAGCATAATTTTTTACATAACTTTCCTTTGTATTTCCTACTTGTTTTTGCAACTATAGAAAATTAGTGTTCATTTTTTGGATAATTTCTAATATCAAATCATTTGAATTTTTTTGTGTTTCAGGCTCATGAATTGAAGCATTATTACTAGTTGTGGGCATTGGAGTTATATGATTTTGAAGATGAAATGCACTTGTAGTGCTATTCAGGAACTCTAGTTTTTGTCTAAGATATGTATGACTTAAGGGAAAATGGTTTTGAACTAGTGTTAAAGTAGGAATATTAGGGATGACATTTTGTATGGGCCAATTTGCATTAACATTAGGCATAAAATACATCATCTGACCTTAGGGTTGCATTTAGTCATTAATGACTACAACTTCAGAATAGACCTGAGTCAATGTGTTTATAACTAAAATAGATATTTTTAGGAACATAGAGGTTAAAAGATCTATAGCATCCTTATAAATCTCTAAGGCTAAAGCCTCTTCAGGTTTATAAGAGGCTATAGTCTTGTTAAGAATCTTCTATAACCTAACATTAAAGGATCTGATGGTTTCATTAACATCCTTTCTAATGGTGGTGAACTTCTGATATAGAATGTATAGACTAACAGTTTTGTCAAATTGATCAATGAAGATATTGTTAAAATCATTCCAGCTAGTAATGCAATCCTTTTGAAGGTTAAGAAACCATTCATAAATAGCATCTTTTAAATTAAATGGAAATAATCTACAAGCTACATTTTCATGAATTACATTCAACAATCTTATATCAGCTTTGAATGACTTAATATGTTCTTCAGAAGTAACAACATTATTTGGGCTAAAGAAGGTAAATACCTTTTTGGATTTTGAAGAAGATCATGCACTATACCTGGTACATTGATTGAAGAGCCACCTAGCCAAACCATACCTTGAACACATGAGTACCTTAAGCTAGTGAAGTAGATTGGGAGCCTAAAGATTTTTGCTCACCTCAGTCTTACTTTGGATAATTTTAGCTTGAAGATTGAATATCCTATTTTAAATATGATGTGTCAAGTAAATCTTTATAAATAACAAGGATTAAACTTGCACATTCAGCTAATTTTGTAAAGATATATATAAATAATAACAAAAGACATCAAATTTTAACTAAGCTATCTAAAAAAAATGTTCTAAATTACGTAAATATGGTTAATATTTATAATCTTAATTTCAAATGAACCCATATTTTTAAAATATATACCAATTTTTGATCAAAAAAAGCTATTTTAACCTTAAATACATTAAATTTTCAAATCTTAAGCTATCCTTACCATAAATTACCATATATCTTCAAATAATAATAATCTTTGTCTAAATAAGCACAAAGATCGGTCTAAAACCATGAAGATTAATGACCTTTACACAAATGAGAAAAGAACTATAAAAATATATAAATAATACACTGATCTTTGATCAAAACACGCTAAAAAAGCAAAGATCCTAAAAATTCACAAATATTTATGCCCTCCTTCTAGTGTCAGTGGAGGTCTTGTTGATGCTTCCATTTGCCTCACAAGTGCTCTTAGTGTTGAATAACACTTCTCTTTTAGGATTTTGAGAATCCATGGCATGAGTTGAAGTTTGTGACAATTTTAATTGCCTGTGATGGAATAGAAGCAGAGTAATGCAAGAGTTGTCCACAATATTTATATGATTTGATGGTTGGGAGCTACCTTGGTCTTGAATTTATATATCTTTGTTGTTGATTATGGATTATGATCAAATTTCTAGCTACAAAATATTCTAAATGAATATTTACAATGAAATCTAAGCTAAAGTGAATCATTAAAAAAGGGGCAAAAGAGGAAAGGTATGGCAGAAAGTGTTGAGTTGTGGAGCTAAAAGCTTCACTAATGAGCTAATGTGGAGGTTTTTGGGCTTACACAGTAACCGACATCGGTCAGAACCAATCGACATCGGTTAGGGGTCGACCGACATCGGTCGGAATCAGTCAAAACCAACAGACATCGATTAGGGGTCGATCGGAATCGGTCATCTTCAGACCAACATTGACTTTTGTGTGTTTCCAGATGTTTCCAGATTTCTATTTTTAGGAGAACAGTTAGTTTGCATGTAAAGACTAAAATTAGTCTTGAGTCTATTTTTCTAATTATTGTTTGCTTTCAATTCTATTTAAGAGACCCATGGGGCAGTATTGTAATTGAAGGGGGAACAATTCAGTAATTGAGTTGATTGTAATTGATAGAGAGAGAGAACTCTTGAGGGAGAATTACTGTACATCTGAGAGGTGTGAGGAGAGAGAGATATTTATTCATTGTATTTCCTTTTGGAAGAGTTTAATACACATTGGGTGTTTCTTGTATCTCCTATTATTTGTTGTTTCTGATTTCTAGTTACTTATTACTTCTGGTTTCAATTCTGTGTTTAGTTTCTTATACAAAAGTAATCAATTGTACTCTAAGATCTTGAAAATTGGTATCAGAGCTCTAAACACTAACAACTGGTATTAGAGCTCTAAACACTAACAACTGGTATCAGAGCTCTAAACACTAACAACTAGTATTAGAGCTCTAAACACTAACAAGTGGTATCAGACCTCTAAACACTAACGAGTGGTATCAGACCTCTAAACACTAACAAGTGGTATCAAAGCATGTTAGTTTTTGTTGATTACAGAATTCACTCACAGGGGTTTTTGATTGAGTGGGAGTAAAGCAATGGCAGAAGAAAGTAAACTAAGAATGGATAAATTCAATGGCAAGAATTATCAATTATGGAGGATGCAAATTGAAGATTATCTGTATCAAAAAGATCTGTATTTACCATTGGGTGGGGTTTCAAGGAAGCCCACAGATATGGAAGATGAATGGAATGTTCTTGATAAAAAGGCTCTTGGATCTATAAGGTTGAGCCTGGCAGCTTCTGTGTTTTCCAACTTATCACAGGCAAAGACAACGATAGAGTTAATGGATACTTTGGCAAATTTATATGAAAAACCCTTAGCTTTGAATAAGGTATATCTTATGAAGCAATTATTTAATTTGCAAATACAAGAAGGTGGATCTGTATCTAGTCATCTTAATGATTTTCATACAATAGTAAATCAGTTAAATTTAATCAAAATAGTTTTTGATGATGAAATTAAGGCTCTCTTAATCTTATGCTCTTTACCTGAAAGTTGGCATAGTTGGGTAATGGCAGTTAGTAATACTGCATCTGCTTTAAATATCTTGAAATTTGATGATGTTAGTGTAATCTTGAATGAAGAAATTCGCAAGAAAAGCACAGGGGAAACATTAGGTAATGCTTTAAGTGTTGAAAGTAGGGGAAGGCAAAGAGAGAAGGGCAAGTAAGGGAAATCAAGGTCAAAGATGGAAAGTAGATCCAAACCCAGAAATGGAAGAATAACATACTAGAATTGTGGAAAGAATGGGCATGCAAAGAAAGATTGTTGGTTGAAGGATAACAAAGAAAATTAGCATGAAGGTAATAAAGAAGCAAAAGTTGCAGGTATTATTACACAAGATGCTCTTATGTTTTCTTTGGATAATAAAGTAGAATCATGGGTTTTAGATGCTGGTGCCTCTTTCCATGCAACCCTAAATAGATAATTTTTCAATGATTATGTCCATGGAGATTTTGAAAAAGTTTATTTAGGGGATGATGAGCCTTGTAAAATTATTGGCAAAAGAAAAGTGCAGCTGAAATTGCAGAATGGCAACACATGGGTGTTGAAGGATGTCATGCATGTACCCATCCTAAAGAGGAATCTAATTTCTGTAGGAAAGCTGGGTGATGAGAGTTACACAGTAACTCTCACAACTTAATCTTAGAAAGTTTCCAAGGGTGTACTTGTATTAGCAAAAGGTAAGAGAGTAGGTACACTTTATCTATCTACTTGTATTACTAATTATTCTCCATCTATTTTATCTACTTCAGATGTAGATATAAAGTTGTGGCACTGTAAGCTTAGTCACATGAGTGAGAAAGGAATGAATGTTCTTAAGTCAAAAGGCAAGCTTTCAGATTTGAAAAGCATAGATCTAGATTTCTGTGAGCATTGTATTTTTGAGAAACAGAAGAAAGTGAGGTTTCTCAAAACTGGGTCAACAAAGAAGAAGCACAAGTTGGAGCTTGTTCACACAGATGTGTGGGGACCAGCTTAGGTAGCTTCTATTGGAGGATCACAGTATTATGTTTCTTTCATTGATGATGCTACAAGAAAGGTATGGATTTATTGCATAAAGAGAAAATCTGATGTTTTTGACACATTTAAGAAATGGAAAGCTTTGGTTGAGAATGAAACAGGTTTGAGATTGAAGTGCCTTAGATCTGACAATAGTGGTGAGTATTGTAGTAATAAATTCAACAGTTACTGTTCTATGAGTGGAATACACAGGGAAAGGATGGTTCCAAGGACACCTCAGTAAAATAGAGTTACTGAAAGGATGAATAGAACAATAATGGAGCGTGTAAGGAGTATGAAGTTGTATGTTGGTTTGCCCTTATAGTTTTGGGCAGAAGCTATAGATATTGTGGTTTACCTGATTAACAGAGGACCTTCTACTGACCTAGATGGTGGAAATTCAAAAGAGGCTTGGACAGGTAAAAAGGTTGATCTTTCATTTCTCAGAGTTTTTGCTTTTGAAGCTTTTGTACACATTGATAAAGAAAATAGAAAGAAGCTAGATGTTAAATCTATGCGGTGCACTTTCATTGGTTATGGTTTTGGAGATTTCGGATTTCGATTGTAGAATTTAGAAACTAACAAAATTATTAGAAGCCATGATATAGTTTTCAATGAGAAGGTGATGTACAGTGATCAGCTCAAGAGGCTAAATAATTCTGAGCAGGGCAATCTTGATTTGGAAGAGGTTATGATCCAAAATGAGCTCATGGGTAAAAATCATCACTCACAGAAAAACATAGAGACCGACATCGGTCAGGTGGAGACTGACGTCAGTCAGGTGGAAATCGATGTTGATTAGGTGGAATCGATGTTGGTCGAGTGCAGACTGACATCGATCAGAGATGACTGGGATCGGTCACTGTCAAAAGAAAATTTGGGTGGACAATAAGCTGTAAATGAGTCTTAAATGCCCATAAGGAGGTCTAAAATGGTAAGTAAACCTTTAATTCGTTATTCCCCTTCTTTATAATACTTGTTGCTCACTGATGGTCGAGAACTAGAAAGTTTTGATAAGGCAATGTAGATAGAATCAAGGAAACAGTGGGAGCATGGCATGAATGAGGAAATTGATTCCTTGGAAGAGAACCATACGTGGGATTTGGTTGAGTTGCCAGCCGAAAAGAAAGCACTGAAAAACAAATGGGTATACAGGTTAAAGAAAGGAGAAAATGGACAAATGAGACATAAGGCCAGGTTGGTAGTAAAGGGATTTGCAAAGAAACCAGGTATTGGTTTTGGTGAAATTTTTTCTCTTGTAGTAAAGATGACTTCTATTCAGACTGTATTATCTTTAGTTGCTATTGAGGATTTGCATCTTGAGCAACTTGATGTTAAGATAGCATTTCTTCATGGAGATTTGGATGAAGAGACATATATGGATCAGTCGGAAGGTTTTAAGGTCAAAGGTAAGGAGAAACTTGTGTGCAGGTTGAAGAAAAGCTTATATGGTCTTAAGCAAGCTCCAAGACAATGGTATTTGAGGTTTGACAGGTTTATGACAGAGCATGGCTTTAGTAAATGTCAATCTAACCATTGTGTTTATTTTAACAGATTAGATAATGATAGTTATATTATCTTGTTATTGTATGTAGATGATATGCTTGTTGTAGGTTCACACATGCAGGAAATTACTGAGCTTAAGGTAAAATTAGCTCACACATTTGCCATGAAGGATTTAGGAGCAGTAAAGAAAATCCTTGGCATGAGTATTAAGAGAGAGAAGAAAAATCATAGTTTGATTTTGTCTCAAGAGGATGATGTGAATAAGGTGTTGGAGAGGTTCAATATGCAGGATGCAAAATTAGTAAGCACACCTATGGCTGGACACTTCAAGTTGAGCAAAGAACAGTGTCCTAAATCACATGATAAGGTTAAGTACATGAGTAGAGTTCCATATGCTTCAGTAGTTGGGAGCTTGATGTATGCAATGGTATATACTAGACCAGATATTGCCCAAGCAGTGGGAGTTGTCAACAAGTTTATGGACAATCTAGGAAAGGAACACTAGAAAGCAGTTCAGTGGATTCTCAGATATCTGAGAGAAACCAACAGTAGGCATTTATGCTATGGAGGGTCAAACACTTCTCTACATGGGTATGTAGATTCGGATATGGCAGGTGACTTGGATGGTAGGAAAAGCACCACAGGATATGTGTTCACTGTTGGTGGAATGGCGGTTAGCTAGATTTCAAAGTTGCAGAAGGTTGTTTCCTTATCTACTACAGAGGTAGAATACATTGCAGTCACAGAGGCTAGCAAGGAAATGATTTGGATGACTCAGTTCATGGAAGAGTTGGGAAAGGAGCAAGAGATTTATAGATTGTACAGTGATAGTTAAAGTGCAATTCATTTGGCAAAGAATTCAGCCTTTCATTCAAGAACCAAACATATACAGCTTAGATACCACTTCATTAGACAGGTATTGGAGGATGGACAGTTGAAGCTGGAAAAGATCCATACGGATGAGAACCCTACTGATATGTTAACAAAGTTGGTAACAAAGGAGAAGTTGAATCTTCATTCAACTTTTGTTGGTCTTCAAGATTGAACTTGAAGAGGGAGAAACAAGCCAGAGATGTTTAGAGGATGTTGTTGTATAGGTACAGGTGTAGTTGTTTATCTCTAAGTGGGAGATTGTTGAGTTGTGGAGCTAAAAGTTTCACTAATGAGTTAATGTGGAGGTTTTTGGGCTTTCACAATAACTGACATCAGTTAGGGGTCGACTGACATCAGTTAGGGGTCGACCGGCATCGGTCAAAATCAGTCAGAACCAATTGACATTGGTTAGGGGTCAGCTGGCATTGGTCATCTTCAGACTGACACCGACTTCTGTGCGTTTCCAAACGTTTCCAAATTTTCTATTTTTAGGAGAACAGTTAGTTTGCATGTAAAGACTAAAATTAGTCTTGAGTCTATTTTTCAAATTATTGTTTGCTTTCAATTTTATTTAAGAGACCCATGTGGTAGTATTGTAATTAAAGGGGGAACAATTCAGTAATTGAGTTGATTGTAATTGATAGAGAGAGAGAGAGAGAACTCTTGAGGGAGAATTACTGTACATCTGAGAGGTGTGAGGAGAGAGAGATTTCTTCATTGTATTTCCTTCTGGAAGAGTTTAATACACATTGGGTGTTTCTTGTATCTCCTATTATTTATTGTTTCTGATTTTTAATTACTTATTACTTCTGGTTTCAATTCTATGTTTAGTTGCTTATACAAAAGTAATCAATTGTACTCTAAGATCCTAACAGAAAGAAGAACATGATTGCAAGGTTTTATCTCAAACATTATGACAAAGTTTTAATTATCTTGAACATACATGAACCAAATTATGATATAAAATAGTGTAAACTCATATTGCACCATAAATCAGACAAGCATTAGAGGGAATATAAAATCATAAGTAAGAACCAGGTTTACTTTAAAAGTTTGCCACTGTTAACTTGAATAGCATTAGCACATCCAAATGTAGATAAAATAAAATAAAGCATACCTAAGATCCTTTTAGTTAGTCTAGCATTACCATAAATTAATAGCCCTATGACAAAAAAATGTAGTTCATAAATGCAAAGAACCATTCAAATTTAAGATATCAACATGCAATTGAGAGATCATCAAATAGTGAAATATGGTCATGAGGCCAACTTTAGGTCTTCATATATTTTGATGTATAGTAGAAGGTGAGTTGAAATTTTATTTATATGATCTTGGAATAAATGTGAAAAAACTTATTTGACCATTTCTCTTGCATCTGTAGCATGTGAGAGATATGGCTTTATGAAAATGCCTACCAGGGTCTTTTTGGACATAGAAAACAAACCAAAATGCTTTGAAGGCCAACTTTGCATGCTTGAAGCTTTTGATGTGCTACGTCACATGGGATAAAACTTATCAAAACTAGTCTTTGTATGAGGGTTAACAAACCCATTTGACCATTTCATTTGAAGTTACAATGCATGAAAGATAAAACCTCATAAAAATGCCTTCTAAATTCTGTTTGAGTTCTCTAAAAATGGCTATGGAAAAAATAGTGAAAATGCATTGGAGGGCAACTTTCCACATCCATAAATTTTGATGTATTATGTTGCATGATCTCAAATTTGACAAACATGTTCCTTGCATGAGAGTTAACAAACCAATTTGACCATTTCTCTTGAAGATGTAGTGCATGTCAAATATGACTTCTTTAAAAATCCTATTAGGTCAATTTACATTCCCATTTTGATGTCCTCGCAACCGTATTTGACATCCCGAAGATCATCAAATTTAAGCTTATATGTATTTTTATATGGGATTAAATTTGGCATCCTCACAACCGTCACATGACGTCCTTGCAACCGTCATTGACGTCTCAAAGACCATCAAATTTAAGATCATACGAATTTTTCCATGGGAGTAAATTTGATGTCTGTTAAACCATCATCTATTTTTGGCCAACTTTGTAATTTTTTATCTTGAAGCACAGAATCACCAAGGCACCAAATTTGGAGGGAATAGACATAATAATACAAAAAAGAATAAACCTACTAAACACGTTGGTCTCGAGAGCTTTCCAAATGCACCTATTACATGTTTAAGTGAGCCTCTTTTCATGATTTTGCATGACATTCATATACTTGTCAGTAAAACAATCTAAAATTACTTGGGAACAAATATTGAAGGCTAATAAATTTTGATACGATTATGTGGAGGACCTGAAACCTGGAGCATATAAATTTGGCACAAATGTGAACACATCCATATGACCAATTTTACTTGACCCATCCACATATGGAAATGGTGATGTCAGCAAAGTACCTACTCAGCTTTTTCTGCCACTTGACTAGAATGTCTAGATGAACACAAAGAAAGACTAGATAAAAACCAAACACTTCTATACTTATTTTAGGCACTCTTGACACCCCATAAAATATATATAACCTATCCATAGCCTTTTGATCAACATTTATCAGTGTTATCTCTATGAAACCTATACTTTTTATTCACAGGGTAAATCATTAGTAAGATTAGGCAAATTAAAGTTCAATAATGAAAAGAGAATAAGCTATTTTATAAAATAGGATGTTCTTAATATTCAAATAACATTCAAACATGTCAAATTTTCAATGTTAAGGTTCAAAGCATCTTAAGGGTCCCAATTTTCAAGAAAATGGGGGTATATTGGCCTCAACAAATGGTGACTCATAGGGGAAACATAGTAATATGTTATAACCTAGAGACTCTGTTTAGACAGATAAATAAGCCATCTATCCCACATGATTAATGTCATCATTGAGACCAGTTCATGGTTGAAATAAGTTTGGTGTATGCAAAATTAGGATCAAACATTTAAAATATAGCTATGTTGTGTGTGTGCTTAGATTCCACTAATGTTTACCATGAGATTTAGGAAGAAACTTTCAATTTTCATGTCTTTAATCATTAATATTTGACTGGGAGCATGTTTAGATATTCATTAAGAATCATGATTTTAGCTTAGGAGAGGCTTGGACATTGCTCTACTACTAGTCAGACATCCATATCCCCAATAAATATGTCTTTGGTTTCAATCATGGCCTTGATCCACTGCCAGTCAGGCATCCATAACCCTGATGGAGATTACTAGAATCACCTTTGCTTGGGAAGCTTTTGATTTTACAATAAGTTTTTTTTTTGGCTTCTAGCAAAGGTTAGGAACTAGGTTAGCTAGGTTTAGGGATTTGTTCAAGTGTTTAATTTTTAGACGATTGCCTTTGGTTGTGACCTTTGTCCTAGACAAGGATATTTTTTAAGTATAAGAATAGTTATGTTTCAATAGGTCAATCTTTCATTCCACACATGTAATTCTTTTTAAAATCAATTTTACGTCAAGATAATATATAAGTTCTTATGGAATATTTAACTTATTCATCAGTCTTTACCAGTTTCCCTAAATCATGACATCAAGCTTGTGCTTCAAACAATGGTCAACATGAGGGTGAGGTTCATACCTTCATTCTTGAATCTTTTGGAATTTCAAGCAAATGTTAACAACTTTGAGTTACGACTACCCAAAAGGACTTATTAAGAGCAAAGAACAAAGCAATAAAATTAAACACACAATAAAAGTAATAAAAAAGGAAGCAAAAAAAGAATCAAATAAATATATACATGCTTATGTACAAACAAGGGATAGGAAGGGAAAAAATGAAAAAGAAAGAATGAGAAAGAAACTAATCTATACCCTATACTAACTTCACAAAATACTTACCTCTAAGATTAAATGGAAAATTATTTAATCTACTACAGCACCTTATAACTTAAGTGTTTTCTGATGTCATCTTCCTATAAATAGGAGCATTTGTATGCTTGTGTCTTCTGGATGGTGTGACTTGATCTCCTATCAACCTCCTTAGATGCATGGATCAAGATATGACTCTAAGACCCAATTGTCTTCTTCCCAAATTCTCTTACTTTGTAGTAGGAGTGTCAATTCTACTTTGTTTATAGATAGGTATTGGTCTATATCTTCACTCAATAATGGTAGCTCGACTTGCATCTTTAGACTAATGTCTTCATTAAGTTCTTTATGAGATGGAAGTGGAATACCAATCTTTATATAAAAAACTTTCAATTCATCCTAAAAGGCATCTTCACCTTGATCAACTGAATGATGTTCATATAAAATCTCATCATGAGAAACATATTGATCCCATAATTTAAGAATCTTAATGAAGTCATTTGACAATTCCTAATTTGATTCACATGTCTCATATTCATCTTCAGTGAAGAAAGGCAACTCTACTACCCAATCAAGCTTTAGCTTGTCTTGGTTTGATTACCCCCAAATAATATCATCTTTTGGGAGTTCTAGATTATTAGTGAAATTATCTGATGAAACATCTATGTGTTATCCCATTCTATCATCTACTATCTCTAGTTATTTGATCCCATTCATAAAATCATAGTATGACTAATTCTAATGATCATCATCTTCAGGGGTATTCTTTATTTCACAAATAAACCTATGTGGGTTGCCTCCCTAGCTACCTTCTAAAGAAAGATAATATTATATTTGATCCATATCCACTTCTAAAAACTCTTCTTCTTCATCTACAAATGTACCAATGATGACTTCTAATTGATCTTCAATTGTAATTTCTTTAATTGGCTCATCTTTGTCTTCATCTGTATCTTCAAATAAAAAATTAATGACATGTATGAAACCTTGAGATGTTCTTGCAAAGGGAGATGTCCCTATAGCAAAGTCTTGATTAGGCATAATTTTAGAGGTTTCAGAAATATTGTAATGATCAAACAAAACAATATCATTGAAACTCACATGTACATCTTCAGACAATACATTATTACTACTATAAAACTCATGTGGAGGCTTATCCAACCTTTAAGAAGCATAATTTTTGACATAACTTTCCCTTGTAATTTCTACTTGTTTTTGCAATTATAGAAAATTAGTGTGCTTTTCCTAGATCATTTCTAATATCAAGTCATTTAAATTTTTTTCTTTCTCAAGCTCATGAATTGAAGCATTATTACTGGTTGTGGGAATTGGAGTTCTATGATTTTGTAGATGAAATCCACTTGTAGTGCTATTCAAGAACTCTAGTTTTTGGCCAGGATATGTATGACTTAAGGGAAAATGGTTTTGAACTAGTGTTAAAGTAGGCATATTAGGGATGACATTTTGTATGGGCCAATTTGAATTGACATTAGGCATAGAATACTTCATTTGACCTTAGGGCTGCATTTGTTTATTAATGACTATAGCTTAGGAATAGACCTAGGTCAATGTGTTTATGATTGGAACATATCTTTTTAGGATCATAGAGGTCAAGGGATATATAGAATCCTTATAAATCTCTAAGTTTAAAGCCTCTTCAGGTCTATAAGGAGCTATAGTCTTGTTAAACATCTTTTGGAACCTAACATTAAAGGATTTGATGGCTTCATTAACATCCTTTCTAATGGTGGTGAACTGCTGATACAAAATGCATGGAGTAACAATTTTGCCAAATTGATTAATGAAGATATTATTAAAATCATTCTAGCTAGTAATGCAATCCTCTGGAACGTTAAGAAATAATTCATAAGCAACATCTTTAAAAGTAAATGGAAATAATCTACACACTATGTCTTCATGAATTACATTTAGCAATATTATAGCAGCTTTGAGTGACTTAATATGTTCTTCAATAGTAACAACATTATTTGGGCTAACAGAAGGCAAATACCTTTCTAGATTTAGAAGAAGATCATGCACTATACCTGATACATTGATTGAAGATCCACCTAGCCAAGCCATACCTTGAACAGATGAGTACCTTGAGCTGGTGAAGAAGATTGGCAACCTAAAGATTTTTGTTCACCTTAGTCTTACTTTGGATAATTTCAGCTCAAAGATTGAATACCCTGTTTGAAATACGATGTGTCATGTAAATATTTATATAGAACAAGGATTAAACTTACACATTAAGCTAATTTTTTAAAGATATATATAAATAATAATTAAGGACATCAAATTTTAACTAAGCTATCCAAAAAAAATGTCCTCAATTATGTAAATATGGTTAATCTATACAATCTTAAGTTCAAATGAACCCATATTTTTAAAAGATATACCAATCTTTGATCAAAACAAGCTATTCTAACCTCAAATACTTTAAATTTTCAAATCTTGAGCTATCCTTACCAAAATTTACCATATATCTTCAAATAATAACAATATTTGTCTAAATAAGCACAAATACCGATCTAAAACCATGAAGATTAATGACCTTTACACAAATGAGCAAAGAATTATGAAAATATGTAAAGAATACACTGATCTTTGATGAAAACACACTAAAATATCAAAGATCCTACAAATTCACAAATGTTTATGCCCTCCTTCTAGCGCTAGTGGAGCTCTTATTGATGCTTCCATTTACCTCACTTGTGCTCTTAGTGTTGAAGAACACTTCTCATTTTAGGATTATGAGAATCCATGGCATGAGTTGCAGTTTGTGACAATTTTAATTGCCTGTGATGGAATATAAGTAGAGTAATGCAAGAGTTATCCACAATATTTATATGATTTGGTGGTTGGGAGCCACCTTGGTCCTGAATTTATATATCTTCATTGTTGATGATGGATTATGATCAGAATTCTAACTACAAACTATTCTAAATAAATATTTACAATTAAATCTAAGCTAAAGTGAATCATTAAAAAAGGGATAAAAGAAGAAAGGATTTGTTTAAAGAAGAACGTGATTGCAAGGTTCTATCTCAAACATTATGACAAAGTTTTAATTATCTTGAGCATACATGAACCAATTTATGATATAAAATAGTGTAAACTAATATTGCACTAGAAATCAGGCAAGCATCAAAGGGAATATGAAATCATAAGTAAGAACTAGGTTTACTTTAAAAGTCTACCACTATAAACTTGAATAGCATTAGCACACCAAATGTAGAGCAAATAAAATGAAGCATACCTAAGATCCTTTTAGTTAATCTAGCATTACCACAAATTAATAGCCCTGTGACAAAAAAATGTAGTTCATAAATGTAAAGAACCATTCAAATTTAAGATATCAACATGCAATTAAGAGATAGCATTGGCCTTCAACACATTGTTCAAACAATCTTTACAAAATTCTTTAGTTGTATTAAATGCTCTATTATATACAAATTGCTCAAATTATTCCTCTTTATAAAATGAAAATAATATATTTTATAGAAGGACAAGGCAACATCCCCATCAGCCATGTTGACAACAACTACATAAAAATAAAGACAACTGTTCTTTTTGCAAAGTTTATAAAATACATATATTAAAATCCAATTAAAAAGAATTGGTTTTCATTTAGCAATATGAATTAATGAGAATCTCATAGGTTGCATAGCCTTTCCATCAAATTTTTGGGACCCTCTATTTAAAAACCAATGGCTCTGCTTGACAAGTCACTGAGTATAGAAAAATAGTGAAATATGGTTAGGAGACCAACTTTAGGTCTTTGGATCTTTTCATGTGTAGTAGAAGGTGAGCTGAAATTTGATTTATATGATCTTGGCATAAATGTGAAAACAAATATTTGACCATTTCCCTTGTAGCTATATCACGTGAGAGATATAGCTTTATGAAAATGCCTACCAGGCTCTTTTTGGACCTAGAAAACTAGCCAAAATGCTTTGAAGGCCAACTTTGCATGCTTGGAACTTTTGATGTGCTATGTTGCATAGGCTAAAACTTAGCAAAATTAGTCTTTGTATGAGGGTTAATAAACCTATTTGACCATTTCATCTGAAGTTGTAGTGCATGAAAGATACAGCCTCATGATATTGCTTTCTAAGTTTTGTTTGAGTTCTCTGAAAATGGCTATGGCAAAAATAGTGAAAATGCATTGGAGGGCAACTTTCTACATCCATAAATTTTGATGTATTATGTCACATGATCTCAAACTTAGCAAACATGTTCCTTGCATGTGGGTTAATAAACACATTTGACCATTTTTCTTGAATATTTAGTGCATGTGAGATATGACCTCTTGGAAATACTTACTAGGTCAATTTATACTCCCATTTTGGCATCCTCACAACCATATTTGACGTCTTGAAGACCATTATATTTAAGCTTGTATGTATTTTTATTTGGGATTAAATTTGACATCCTCGTAACTGTCATGTGACATCCTGGTAACCATCATTGACATCTCAAAGAGCATCAAATTTAAGCTCGTATGTATTTTTACATGGGAGTAAATTTGACGTCCGTGAGACTGTCATCTATTTTTGGCCAACTTTGTAATTTTTTATCTTGAAGCACAGAACTCACCAAGGCACCAATTATTTAGGGAATGGAATTAATATAAAAAGTAACAAACCTAATTAACCCATTGGTCCCAAGATCTTTCCAAATGCACCTATTAAATGTTGAAATGAGCCCCTTTTCATGATTTTGCATGATGTTCATATACTTGTCAGGAAAATAGTCTAAAACTGCTTGGGAGATAACTTTGAAGGCTAATAAATTTTAATGTGATTATGTGGAGGACCTAAAACTTGGGACATATAAACTTGGCACAAATATGAACACATCCATATAACCAATTTTACTTGACCCATTCACATGTGAAATTGGTGATGTCAACAAAGTTCTTACCCAGCTTTTTCTGCCACTTGACCAAAATATCTTGATGAACACAATGAAAGACCAGACTAAAACCAAGCACTTCCATACTTATTCCAAGCACTCTTGACACCCCATAAAGTATCTATAACCTATCCATAGATTTTTTATCAATATTTATCAGTGTTATCTCCATGAAACCTATACTTTCCATTCACAAGGCAAATCATTAGTAAGATTAGGCAAATTAAAGTTCAATAATGAAAAAAGAATAAGTCATTTTATAAAATATGATGATCTTTAGATTCAAATAACATTCAAACATGTTAAATTTTCAATGTTAAGATTCAAATCATCTCAATGGTCCCAATTTTCAAGAAAATGGGGGTATGTTGGCCTAAACAACATATAAGTGCCTTTTTCTCCCTTTTCAGTTGGTTTCTACAATTTTAGTTAGACAACATATAATATTATAATGTAACTAACATCCCTAATAGTTATACTAACCTCTTGGATGTTTTAAATGAAATTAGGATACTTAGGCACCTTGGGAAATGTGCCATTTGCATTAATGACCCTTAAAAGCACATAAAATGACCCCAAATTGACAAAGTGACTAATATAGCTAATAACAAGGATAATATGACCCTAAATGACATAAATTAACATGTAATACACCCCATGAAAATAAATTAGACCACCCTAAAACATATATAAGTTATGTTTTTACCTAGGGGTTCCCCAAATTGACCTAAAAGTCAAATTCGGTCAACAACTCCTAAGAACATAAATTATCCTTTCAAATTGTTGGAAGGCATGGACCTCACTTGTGGCCTCATTCATCTCATTGTCCTCTTGAATAGGAAATTCCATAATTTTTAACACCATAGCTATGCTCAGGGATATGATATCACTAAGGGAATTTTATTGGTTTGGGACCACATTATATTCTTCCATTTCACTCTAAAAGATGTTGAAATCACTACATAACTCTATGTAATTTAGCTCCATGTGCTAGGCTATGTTATGATCTTGACACTAGTTTGGGAGGGATTTCTCAAAAATGTTGATCTCAGATATCTTGTTGATTGAGGGTTTTGGTTGTTTTGTAGTGAAATTTTAGGATCTATTATGTCTCTGGTAGGTAAAGTTCATGTAAGGGCTTTTGTGACTAGTGTTCCCCATTTTTTTTGAAGACCCAAGAATCCAATACTTAGCCTTTGCACCATATGTTAGATGGCATCCAACTCATTCTTGGTAAACTCTTGGGTTATGATTTGAACATTATTCATAGTAAGAAGCAATGTTTTATTATGATCTTGATGTGCTACTTAATTATTCATTAGGTTAATAAAACATATGTGTTGTTTGGGTACAACATGTTTAAGTAGGAGCTAATTTATCACTAGCATGGGTTGGAGCCTTAAGACATTTTTATTTGCATTGGGAACAAGATTAAAGGTAGGGATATTTGTCAAGGTGTTTGGTATGGGTGGTAATATTTGACCTTGGGGGTTAAGCTACTTGTCCACCTTAATTAGGCTTTAACATAAAATAGTGGTAGATATACTGTTAGAGGATATCTCCTTAGAAGCATGATAGTTCAGGGATATAAAGAGCTATTATACATTTCAAGCACTAGTTAAATACCTGACTGATAAATCATGATGACCCAGATATACATATTTTGGGACCTTACATTGAAATTTATGATAGGATCATTTGGTTCCTTTTTAATACATGTGAACTATTGATAAAGGACACCAGGGTCAATGACCTACCAAAACTAAGCCAAAAATGTGTTGCTAAATTATTCCCAACTAGTGATAAAGTCCTTAGGGAGGTTGAGTAACCAATTTCATGCTACACCTATAAAAGTGGATGGGAATAACCTAAAAGTGACATCTTCATGCTCTACATTCAAGAGTCTAAGGGTGGTCTTAAATGAAGTAACATGTTCCTCGATTGTCCATCCCACACTAGGTGTGAATCATGGGAGGAACCTTGTTGGGTTTCTTAGAAGGTCATGAATGACTCTATGTACATTAATAGAATGAATGACTAAAAAATCCATGGGATAAACCATTGGTACTAGAATATTCAGGGTAGATTAAGAGGAAAAACTAGTGGGAGTAAGTATGGGTTTTGGTTTACCTCTATTAAACTAGGCTTTTTATGAAATTATAATGGTGAGATAAACAAACTCCCATAGATAGATAGATATATATGTGTGTGTGTGTGTGTGTGGTGATATTTGAATTAGGATCTAAGTTATGTAATGGTATAGTAGTGGATTAAAACTTCTCCCATTAGGAAGGCTCTCTTTCTAGTGATAGTTATTGTCATTCCCAAAATCTAATCCTAGGGAGCACATATGAGAGTAGATACCTAAAAGAAATGTGGGTAAAAATAAGGGACTTTCTTCCTCCCATTTTAGGATTTATGTTAGATAAATCTAGGTAAAAATCTATATGTATTGGGATTCATGATATCGCCTACTTGAAATATATCTCTACGAGATGTAATGCTACCACTGTGGATTCAATACTTAGTTTGATAGAAGAGGTCTTAACTCAAAATTGAATCTCAGTTTTGGAGTGCTATTAGGTTTTAATTCATAATTTTTATAAAGGATAGGAGGGTAGTTCAATTTAAAAATAAACATAAAATAGAGGGTAAGATAAGGCAAAAAAGTGATTATTGGTTAGTAAAAGACACCAATGCTTCAAGAATGAGTGTTTGCCCAACCATAATTATACCACCATGCACCAAGTTTCATGAGAAGTTCAAACTTATCATTGAACATGGATTGAGACTAAATAATTAGCAATAATACTTGATCTATAAACTCTTTAATTAATATAAAAACATATTAGGGGATTGTAATAAATTACACACATGATCTTTAAAGTTATTTTGTATCATCAAGCACATAGGATAATAAGTGTTCATAAGGAAATGAAAAGATTTCATTAATGAATTAGACTAGATAGGTACATTTTAATTACTACATTCATCATATGCATCATATCACATTATCAATTCTTTAACACTAGCATGCATTCAAAAAACACATGAATAAGTGGACATCGTCTATGAAGATAGAAACACCATTGAGAAAATAGTAGTAATTATTACATTAATTTCAAAAGAGTTTTTTGTTACATGAAAATTTTGACCCATCTAAAAAAATGTAGACTCATATATAAATAAATATGGAATTCACATCCTAGTATCATGAGATTCCCGTACTTGGCCATGATGGCCCTAAGGTTTAGTTAAAATAATAGTCAATAAAATATTCATGTCATTCTCCCAAAAATATCTTCCCTGACCCACTAAGAAAAAGTGATAAAGGGATGGGGGAGCATTTCCCAATTACCTAAGGCATGTTTCTTCAACTTTTAGGGTAGTTACCACTAAATAGAATTCATGATCTAACTTGGCAAGATTCATAGGTAGATCCTAGAAGATTATCTCAGCCTGGGCTAGAAACTATTCATGGTCTTAGAGTAGGGCCTCCATGGAAACTTTTACCTCTAACACTTGAAGGATGCTAGCCTTGGATTGGGTTACCAGCTCAATAATCACTTTGTCCCTAACTCTGTTAGATTTTACCACCCTTTTTTGAATGACTTGGTCAAATTGGGCCAAATGGACCTCAAATTCCTATTTGTCTAGTAAGGTGCCATTTAGGTGAAATAAGATAGTGATGTTGACCTCTTTTAAATAGATCAACATTTTCCCCTTGCCCTTATCTAAATGCTCAATAACTATCTGCACTATAGCCAACCATTACTCAATTTAAGTCCTCATGTTCATGACATAATTTTGGTAGAGGTTTAATTATATTAAAGGTATGAACTTAATCTCTAGGAACATGCCTTTATGAATAAACACAATGATACTTCTACACTTATTATTCATGTGGGTCACTCTTTATAAATATACTTGAGTGAACTAGAGGTGATCTCTACTCAAAGATAGGGCCTTGGTCACATTTATAAGGTTAAAAACAACTGTGCCAAGGCCTCAAAGACTCTACCAATTAGGTCTACTGGTAAAGTGATCCTCACCTATGATCTAATCATGTGAACTTGATCTTACATATCTTCCATGCATTTCTTAGTGAGGTATTTTGTAGCTCAGATCAATGATAATAGGTCCTTAGTTACTTGTTCTTCTACACTAGGTGTCCTCAATTTGGGGAGGGAGAAGAGATATTTATCGGTCCTCTAGACCATAGGGGTACTTCCTGAGTGAAGATCTATGTCAGTAACCTCTTCATATTCCACTATACTTTATCGAATTACCATTAGACATTTGGGTCCCCATAATAGACCATCTCTAGTTAATATACTTTGGCTTCTTCTTGGGCCTCTTGCCTAGATTAGTCAGAACTATGACTGTAGTTAGAGTATTTGAGGTGACAAATGGAAATTGAGGATCCTAAGGAACAAGAGGAGTGACTACAGGGGTAATAAAGCTAGGGGTCACCTAAATTATGCATAGGGGTACAGTTGACACTAATTTGGCCATTGGAACTATTGAGGTTAGGATGCTCAAAAGTGTCCATATTGGAGGGGTAACCAATGGATCATAAAATTAGGAGCTACTAGAATATGAGTGCTCCCCAATAATATAAAAGTGATCTACACTAAACCTGATATTAGAGTGGATGAGAGCCATGTAATTAAGGTGCCTAAATACTAAAGGGGGGATGTGGGGACTCTAGTGGGTGAAATAGCCTGAGTGGGGGGAATTTAGGAAGTGAATATGTTGAATATGGTAGGGTTTAAGGGAAATTTAGGGAATCTAAGAGCGGGTGCAATAGGAACAAGGGGAGGCCCCATTGGGGTAGGCCTGGTGGGAATAGGGAATATTTAAGGTGGATCCATGGGATGTTAATGGATGGTAGTAGTGGGGGAATGTATATATAGTGGTTCCTACTATTAGTCCCTTTTCAATCTCACCTCAAGGATTCTATCAAAATCCAAGTTCAATACCTATGCCACATGTGGTTTAGTGACTGATGGTCATAGAGGCAACAACACCAAGGTAGAAACCAAGCTAGGTAGATCCCTTTGAGGTGAAGGTAGTGGGATACCATATATGATCCTCTTAGATATGTGGGTCATGGTTTCCTAAACATATACTCCCTCTTGAGACAAAAAAGGTCCCATGGTTGGCTATGACAAGTTGGTTGCATTTAAGGAGCATGTGGAGGTGACACAAGCCTCTCTTTAATGACTAAGCTAGATTGGACCTGCTTCCCTATAATTTTTTTATTCCCATATACCCATGCTATCACTTCATTATAATCAACCAATTTGATATTAATTTCATCAAAATTATAGGGCTCATGATGGTAAGTGATGTTGAGATAGGCCATGTGTTTCACCACATGGGCATGGATAACCCTACAAGGATCCCATTCTCTATGTCCTACCTTTCCCAATTTGTAGGAATTCTTATTGGTTTCCATATTCCATAGTGAGGTAATATTATTATAATCATGGTGAATGATGATTATAAATTCTAGGGATGTCTTTTACTGCTAATTAAATAATACCCCATGATGCCCTCAACCAACTGATGAGCAATTTATTGCTCAGTGAGGAAATTCGATCCATGATAGGGTAAGAGAAGAGGGCATTTATAGATTAAGTCCACCTAAATTATGATGTCATATATGTAATACCATTTAAGACCTTATGGGTAAGAGCATCCTCCTTATCTACTCATAAATTTATGGCATAGGCTTTTTGTTCATGGCCTAGTAGACCATATGGTAGAAATGGTCACAAATATCCCATATGTGATTCTAATAGTGTTAAGCATATAACTCATATAATATGATAGGTATTAGATATCCCATGGGGGACCATGTTGGAAAATGTCATGATTTTGAATAAGAGGGTAGTGCAAGTCACATCCAAAATATAGGACAACATGTATAAATTACCTTTGTACCAAGTCTCTAGAAATTTCTTGATGAGGTTGAAGTTGATTGAATTTCTTAGGTACAATATTTCCTTTCCCTTACGGATGATACTTAGTAGGGGCATCCATAATTATTTTTCATGCATGGTGTCATTAGCTTTGAATAAGTAGTTTAAGAGGAGCATCCTAATATTAACCCCTTCTTAGAAGATGTGGATGGGGTAAGCATTGTCTTCTTTGTTGGTCCATCAATCTTGGCCAATGACCCAATCCTTGAGAACCTCATATATATTATGCTTATTGGCCCATGTATTTATTATAATATGGTGTAGTTTAGGAGGTTTTAATATTACTTAAAATCATCCCCTAAGATATATATGATTATATTCAAAGTGTTGGATGAGCAGGCCAGGGCTTGAGCTCTTTGTTAAGTGTGCATCAAAGTCAAAAGTAAATTTATGATGATCTCCACAAAATGTAACACTTTAGAATTGGCCATGGCCTTATGTAGTCCTAATCTCCCTAAGGTTCAAATTTCATCAAGAAAATTAGTTTGATTTCATCATCATTAGATATGGGAACCTGCACAGCTTTAATTGCCTTTAATACCTTGTAGTTCTCAAATTGCACCAAATTTAGAAATAAATAATTTTATAGAATTTTAGGATCTAACTTGGGGTTAAAATATGATGTATCCAACTCTGAGAGGATTTGTATTACCTAACATGAAATTCTAGGTCGAAGAGGAACACTAAAAACTTGAGCAAGTAATGTGAATAAGAATTCTTGGGAATTGGGGGTGGTAACAATAAACCTGAATGATATGAATATTTATACAGATCCATGAAGATCTCATAAATTAATGGATTTTGGTATCCCACATTATATGAATTCAAATTTGATTTGATGGCACAATCTACTCAATCATTACTCAATTTGGAATTAACTTTGGGAATTTTAAAAGGGGATCTTAGTTTAGATTTTATAATGGTGATTAGAAATCTATCAGTTGTCCAATTAGAGCCTAGTTACCTAGATTAGTTAATATAGGGAGTGTGGTAGTCATGTACCTAATTTAACCCTCCATAGTACCTTTAGTACCCCATAGTTAGTACATATGACATTTTATGATTGGGTACTTTAGCTACAGATTATGCTAACTAAGTGTAACTAGTCTATCATCCCTTTATCTCTTCATCTACAAGAGTTGGATACCTATGCTTATCAAGGACACATGGTGATCTATGATTAGTTCCTAGTTTTGATTGTAGTTATTTTCTTTCTCAATAAAGACACTCTCAAAACTTTTTATTATATTATACATAAGTTACATGTGTACAACTATGGTTTGTCAGGCTCTCCTAGGGCTCTAGAAAATTTGACACCCATGAGAGACTCACAAGTCTGATAGGATCCATGTGGCACTTTCTAATTTTCTAGGCTCTCTTAGGGTTCTAAGAATTCTAACACCCCCAAGAAATTGGTAAGTCTGATAGGTTCCATGTTCCACTTTCTCATTTATTGGGATCTCTTAGTGTTTAAACAATTTTGATAGTCCTGAGAGACTATCAATTTTGATAGGTTTCACATGGCACTTTATCATTTACCAAGCTCTCTTAGGGATTTGACAATTTTTACACCCCTAATAGACTGGTAAGTTTGACATGTTCCACATGGAACTTTCTCATTCATCGAGCTCTCCTACAATATTTATGAAAAGTGACTGTCAAATGGAGGACCATGTAATAAATTTAAAACTTACATACCCATTAGCAAATCCTCATGAAATACCAACTAAGACTCCAAGATGATGTCATCCCAATAAATCTTGCATACTATTAACTATGTGAAATAATATAGTTAGCTCAAAAAATGATAATTATGAGGAAGCTTTCACTTTACTACATAGAATGGTTATATTATTAATAACACATGCAATAAAAGGATCTCAATGTCTACCACTCACATACAAAAAATGTTGTGAAATAATCAACATATTGAGGTGAAATAGGGGTTGAAGGATTCACATAATTTGAGACCAAGGGTAAGAAGATGGAGTTATGAGAGACTTCTGAGTTGAGAATTCTTAGATGGGTCCCCCTTTTCTTACAAAAAAAAGTGGTTCATGTTGACACAACACCTTATATTACCACTTTCCACATAAAATATGCCTTGGAAATATTTTTTTTCAAATGTAGTCCATTACTACATTAACCAATATTATTTCAAACCTTCTTAGATGATCTTATAGTCTTAAAAATGAGTTAGATCCTTGATGAAATAAATAATTAACATCACCCACAAGACTTAAATTAAACCACCTTGAGGTATATATGATCATTTTTTCCATCACTTCAGTAAAAAAAATGTTAGGATTTTCCTCGAGTATGTATGTATAATCAAATATTCATTACATATCTTATCAAAATTTTAGCACCAATAATTTTTCTATTATTTAATAATCTTGGTTTTAATTTTAATAATGCATGTCAAGAAGATTTTTAGGTTTTTAGGACACTCGTGTCAATACATATTATCTAAGGACCAAAATGGACAATTAATATATGTATCCTTACTTATGAATCGAAAACAACACTAGGGTTTTTCCTTAACCAAATGGATGTAAAACTGAAATATGTCATACATTACACTAGAAAAACCCTATCTAGAACAAAACTTAACTATAAACAGATTGTTAGTGAAGTCCCTATGGTTATTTATGCTATAAAACATTTTTTCCATTATATTAATATCTATCAATTTTTTATGCATACTAATCATCCAATCATATAGTATTTAATGCAAAAATTAAATATTAATGAAAATATCATTATATGGTTAGTAACACCTTAAGAATTCAATATTTCCATCATAGATAAGCCTAAAATGGATATAATAATAATTCACAACTAAAATGTAATGAACAAAGTCTATAGGTGGATGATGAATATCTCTAATTTGCTTATGATGCAATCTCCTAGGTTTTAGACAACTTGTTTTCAATAATTTCTTATTATAATTTATATTTTCATAGTGTACACCCACCAGTATGATAGATAATAGTATTTGGGGAAACTCATATGCTTTGATGAATTATGTTGCATAGCTTCACATCACCTAGAGGTCAATTAAAATTTGAGAATCATGTGACATGATGGGTTCACTAAATAAAGATATTTCAACTAGAATATTTGATATTTCTTCATTATTTCATGCACATCAAGCTAAACTATAGAAAATATGGCCTAAGATTGGATAAATGTTGGAAAATGAGCTTAATACTAAGAAGAATTTTAGGTGTAAAATCAAGACCCAAAATGATATGGAGGTTGTATAGGCTATGGTAAAACCTCTTCCTAATTTCATTATGTCATTATTTCTAAAAAAATAAAAAATAAAAATAAATAAATAATATATTGGACTTGCATCTATGTCTCCCTTGTACTACATAACATGTTAGTACCGATACATTTTTTTTTAGTTACCACAAGTTTTGTCCCACTTGAAACAAGATCTATTATACTTTCTACATTTTTATACCAATTGCAATAGGGTATTTCTTATTTGATATAGGCTTAATCTTATTATTTCTACAAGCTCAAACTTGTTTATACTATAGGTTCTTGCTTG
Source organism: Torreya grandis (assembly GCA_037957365.1). Classification (NCBI taxonomy): domain Eukaryota; kingdom Viridiplantae; phylum Streptophyta; class Pinopsida; order Cupressales; family Taxaceae; genus Torreya; species Torreya grandis. The sequence goes on from JARHVA010004787.1 coordinate 811,636, forward strand.
CAGTACTTTGGAGACAGCACTATTTATGCAGTGGTGAATGGATGCATACTTGTTAAGGCCATAAATCTTAGCCTTCCACTCTACAATGTTATGGATTTCAAAAACATTCACCTACATATTTTTTTGACTTATTAGATGTTATAGAATCAGGTGTTCTATTATGTTCTCTATGAATTGAGAACATGTTCTTAATAGAACTAAGAAAATGACCTTGAATATAAAACTAGATTTCTAGATTATCAAGGTTAAAAAATTAGGAGAGAGAGAGAGAGAAGTCTTTATTGGAAAAATATCTTGTTGTAAATATGGAACAAGAATAAAGAAATAAAAACCCTTGAGGATTAATTATAATCTTGGTTATAAAACCAACTTACTAGTTGACCAAGTATTGGATAAAGAGCTATGATTGGAAAAATAACGTGTTGGTTGAGCAAGGGAAAAATCATGTAATAAATCCATCTATCATATCATATTAATTTAAATTTAATTATAAAATATTATAGAAATATTTCCTATAATTATAGGCCTCTATTACTTTCACATCTTTTCTTCCAAAATATATAAGTTAGCCTACCATTACTAATCTTCCTACCTGCATCATGTGAATAAAAATCACCATCATTTCAAATAATAAATATTATTTTTTGCAAATATTTTAGGCTACATGTTTTTGAATTTTCATATTTTATATTATGATGAACCCTAATACATAATTCTCCCATCCATTCTAGGGCTATGAATTCATGTTCTCACTATTTCTATTTGGTTATGCAATCTCTCAACATAATAGTTGCAGGTCTCAAGTCTATACTTTCAACCACTAGTAACCAATTATCATGTCATGACCACTACTATAATTTTGGTCCTACATCCACTATGGCTAGCTTGTTATAAGTTATTGTTGCCTTAATATGTTCCTTTTGCCTAATTAGTGTTTTTTCTTTTTCAAATTCTAAGATATTCATCAAGCCTAATTTTTTTAATAATCATTAATAATTGGTTGATACATAATTAGGAGGTCCATTTCATGTCCTTTTAACATAACATTGCCACATGACTCATAAGGGTATCATAAAAATTTCCAAAATTCTTAATCTCATAGACCCTTACAACCCTCTCTTTATCTTTCAACCATCTTACATTATCACTCATCACTAGGGATGTTATATTTATAAATTCATCACTTTGTCCCATTTTTTTAGGGACTACATATTAGACTCTTATACAACATCAATTGAGAGTGGTACACCAATGTGTGAAGTCAAGCAATTATACTATTTATTTAGGATAATTATATTTTCCCTTTCTTAATAGGTATATATATTGTTTGTATTTTATGTGTTATTTACGAATACCTATTGTTATTAAGCAAACTTAATTCAACCATGGAATTTGTCATATTCATTTCATATGCCATTTTATGTCACCTAATGCCTAGTCCTCCCACTTAATATCACATCTTCCCAAAATCCATCATGATATGAGATAATTTTCTTATCCCTCACTTTATAAATTAATTATCACACACACACACATAAGTCCCATATCGTAACTACCTTGCTAAAATTTAACCATGCAATTCACTTGAGGAAAAATGTATACTTAAATTGGGGAGGGGATAAACATATAAATTGCATTTAACTCCTTTAAATTCATTTTTCCTTCAAATATTAAGTTTAAATGTATGATGAAAATTGGTCACATTTAGCAATGACAAATAAAGTGTATCAATCGTTACATGGGAAATTATGATAAGGATGTATTCATTCCACTCCAAAAACTTATCGCCTTCAATAATTGAGACATTTTTAACCCTAGATGTGGTTAAGGAAGAGTAATTAGATTTAATAATTAAAATTTTCAACAAATATTATACACTTATTTTTGGAGGTTAGGATCAAGATATATTAGTTACAATTGCTCCTCATAATGCTACACTAGGTATCAAGATGGATGGTGATTTTTTATGGTATAAAAATGCAAATATAAATCATATCTTCAAAGATAAAAAAGTTTTCATCATAAGAATAATGGGGAGGAAAAATGAAAATATAAATCATATCTTTAAAGATAAAATAGTTTGCATCATAAAAATAATGGGGAGGACTAGGAATTTGATTTTTTTTTAAAAACTTGGAGCTTTAAAATAAGGATGTGGTAAAAACTAGTTATCATTTTTTCACTCATAAGTGGTTATAACTTTTTTATTGTTCATGCACATATTATAATATATACCAATAACTATGGTCAATAAATTATAATGGAAAATTAATCCAATATTAGATAAGCATAATTATTCTAAGGCTACAAGGATAATGTAGGTTCTCTTACTTCTTTCTTTCAAAGCTTATGTTTTATGGAGATCAAATATTTAATATGGAAAAGTAATGAATGGAATGCTAATTTTATTTATGGTGATATTTTATTGAAATCTTGTGAATTGAGGAGCTAAAATGAGTTGATGGCTTATACCAAGGCATTTTAATCTAACAAAACTAGATCTCGGGGTATAATACCCATGGCCAAAAAGAATTATTGACCAATGGGAGAAATTAACCATGTTTCTAGATTTTGTTTAAATAGTTCATGAAACCAAATGGAAGTTCTAACCCATTTAATATTTCATTCTAATGCAACCTAAAGGAAGATAATTTGTGTGTATTGAGATGAATATACCTCACCACTAAATTATATCATATAGAACCTTACTTTGGATACAATTTAAAGGTTATAAAAGTTAAATTTGATTGATTAACATGAGGAGATGAATAAATGGGAGAAATTTTAGAAATATAAATGATCAAATCCTAGAGGGAATTTTGGATATGAATTACCTTGTAATTTGAGAAGTATTTATGCACATTTAATTTACCATTTTGACTTCAACAAAATTAATATATTTTTTTGTTTTGCATAGGGACATATAAATACTTAAATTGTGGGGTATGATGGCTTGCAGAAATGACCCTAATCTTATTACTTATTATTTATTAAACACCTTATTATTCTATCCAATCTCTTTTGGCCCATACTATGTTGATATATGCACATATTATATGAATGATGTATATTCTTATTATTTTGGTTGTAACATCCCCACTAGGATTTACTATAATAACATTATATATATATATATATATATATATATATATATATATATATATATATATATATATATATATATATATATATATATATATATATATATATATATATAATATGAATGATGTATATTCTTATTATTCTGGTTGTAACATCCCCACTAGGATTTACTATAATAACGTAATATATATATATATATATATATATATATATATATATATATATATATATTCCATGCATTATTTCATTAGATTACACCATGAGAATCTAAGTAGTGATCTAAGAATACTAAGTATGTTACATATAAAGTAAATATGTAGCATTTAATAGTTACTAATCACTAGTATCACATATAACAAAACATAAATATATAAGGAAATAATTACATAATCTAGCCATGACTAGAATAATAATATAACCACTAAAATAAATTTACAATAAGTAATCAATGACATTTATAACTGGCATTATGTCTCAATAAAATTACAATAATAGATACAATGCTCCACTAAGCATGAGTCACTCAAAATCTAGTATCTCTAATAATCTCAAGTGTAGACTCTAATAAGTAATGCAATGGGAAGGGAGAGCATCATCCAAGTGTTTTTCCACACTAACCACAGACCATCGATCCCCCACACAATTTCCCAAATAGGAAATTTATATCCCTTCATAGATGGTTAGATAGTGATGGTACATGAATCCAAAGAGACAAGCTAGTACCACATGTTGCACGATTTCTACTACATTATGTGTACCATAAATAAAATATATTCTAACATGATATCACACAAACATATAAATCATACATATGAAATGACAATTTCTATTTAAACATTACTTTGGCCAATGTTTTTAAATAGCTATTGATCTCAAGGATCATTCAAATTCATACACACCACTTGATTGGATTACCTTCATCTAGCATTGGTGATACTAACTAAGCTAGTGAATTCCATCTCACTACTTAATTAGTACCAATAATCCTATATTTGGTTAACATTAATATAACCAATAGATTCATGATAACTATTTCTACTATCAGGTACAAAACATGCTAAATACTAAAATAATACTAATAATACATACATACATACATTTATTCCATCAAATGTATGAAGTAATCTCTACTATATTATTCAACACAATAAAAATTGGCATAACAAACAAGTTTATTTCCCCAAATGGTTAAAATATAAACTTGGACTACATTCCCAAAATCTTTGAGTAATTTCAAACGTTTACAACTATCAATATCTTGGTATATTGTTCATATTACTTAGTACAAACTAGCAGTCAAATTAATTTAAATGATCAATTAATATCATAAACAAACACCTATTCTTTCATTTATAGAACTTAGGATTCATGCGTATAATTATAGTTTCCAATCCTTCGGGATTTTTATGACATACTTAGTTAGTCACATTCTATAATTATAAGCACACTTCATATTATTTAAATATAGGCTATATATGGATATGGAAACTTAAGTTCTCTTATAGGTGTATTTCATATATTTAAGTAATAATATAATATATATCCCATAATATATATAAAGTTAAAACACAAAATACTATTTTAACCCATAAACAGTGTTTTTCATTATTCTTTTTAAACTTTTATGTTTCAACAACTAACAACTTTTCATGAGAAAAGCTTCCAGAATCAAAAAGGGTCTCAACTATTCCATAGCCTTTATTTCAACATTTTATCATAAGAGATATCATTTAGTATTTTAGGCTCAGATTTATTACTAATCAATTTCCCAATTTTTTTTCCAATTTAAGTCCTTTGACTATGTATCAAGAAATCAACTTTATTTAATATAAAATCTACAAGCCTTAATACAATTGTGTATGTTTTCAAACAAAGCTCAATGCTAAAAAATTATCAATCCAATTTGGCTTATTTGGCTTCATGTGTTTACTATTTGGAAGTTGAATACACTATATATTTATTTCTCCCCACACAGTCCATATATCTCTATTCATACTCATATTTTATAACAAATATATATATGCTTGTAGTGTTTCTAGACATATGACTAAAGATGTATATTCATAAAACTCATGAACTTTTGTATTTGATATATATATAAACTGTCTATGTGTGTGTGTGTGTGTGTGTGTGTGTGTGTGTGTGTGTGTGTGTGTGTGTGTGTGTGTGTGTGTGTGTGTGTGTGTGTGTGTGAATCTTGTTTGATTAAAACTCACAGTTTTATATTTGTATACATACACAGTCCCTATAGCATACTATATTTATAATGACAAGTCACATCTGACACACACACACATATTCGTTGTTCATAATTAACTTAAATACACACAGTTGACATAGGTATATGTATACATTCATCATTTCCTATTAATTCAATACACACATAATTCATATGTGTATGCAAACTAATCATATATATATATATAGACACACACACACACAAAAATAATCGACAGAAAAATAGAATTCTCTTTAACCCATCCAAAATCCTTTTTATGCAATTTTATGTATATCAAAAACTCATGACCTGTATGTTGTTTCTCTACATAACTGAATATATATATATATATATATATATATATATATATATATATATATATATATATATATATATATATATATATATATATACATATATATATAATTATAAAATCATTAGTTTGATTCCCTTTATATGAGTATATAAATATATATGATTATATTTATTTTGAGTGTATAACTCACACACACACACACACACATCTGAAGCTCCAAACTCAAACTATATATGTATATGTTACTTTTATCTACCCAAGGTTTAATCTTAATCTAGGTCATTGTATTTTCAAATGACTAAACTCAATTTACCCTAATGGCTTAACACCAAATTGAATTAGTTTACAGTCTTAGGGTTTTTATAAGTTATATGGATTAGTTTTTTGGATGGTCGAACCATCCATAGGGAAAAGTTTGTATCCTCAATACAAGATTAACACATTTTCAAAACCCTAATAATACAAACCATAAATAAAAATTCTAATTACTTAAACAACCTCTTAATTCACTTCCAATCTGCAACAGAATGAACTAGTATATTCCTTCTCTTCCTTATGTCGTACTATCTTTCTCCTCTTTCATCATGTCCCCTTGATCTATACTATCTATCTCTTCTTATCCTATTCTACTCACCCAACTCTTATCATTCAAAATTTATATACTCTTATTCACTCCTAGCTTGCAGTCCATGAAAACTCTTCATTACATTTCGACCTCCACTAATCTCATAGTTAAATTTCATTAACCATACCAAGAAATCCCTAAATTTTTTCCTCAAATCTACCCTAATTCTTTAATTATTATTTTATTAATTTTAAAAACCTTTCATGCTCAATAATATATTACATGCTTGAGTAAACCATCTAAAAGTCCACTTTAAACATTATTAAATAATGATAACTATTACTTCTATTTCAATGTAGTCTATGCATGTTGATAAGATTAGGCTTAGATCTTAGGATAGTCTTAGGTTATAATGTAATATTTGAAAAATTCTTGTAAAGATAAACAATATCATGATTTTTAAAAAATATTATAACTAACAATAAAGTTGATGATATCCTGTTATCTAAAATATAAATTGGATAATTAGTATCCTATACATAATAGTATTATAGCACTATAATTGTCACTTTATTACTATTTTATATAAACTATCTACATCTTTTGTTATCTTATTACCTTAAGGCATATATTAATATTCTCGAATATCAATGATAACAAACTAATGTTTCAAAACATTACAAAGACATTTTTGTTAGTCTATATATAATAGTAACTAGATATTATCCACATAGATTTATGTTCCCATAATTATAAACAACAAGAGTATAGTAACATAATATAGTTATATTGTAACATCATGCACTAAATCTACGTAAAATATACAAAATGCAATCATACACATGATTTATTCTATTTATTAGTACTAAAATTGAACTAACACTTACTAACACACAAAATTTAATATCTAAATCAATTAACATTAAAAAACATACTAACTCTAATAATCCATAGAATTCATATAACATGTATTAACAAATGTGGTGTATGCATGGGTTTTTAGAAGTTCCTTTGCCATCCCTCAACATTTCCATCTATGTCACCCTATCAGATGATGTTCTCCCTCAATTATGCTCTATAAATAACAATAAAGTTGATGATATCCTTTTATCTAAAACATAAATTGGATAATTAATAACCTATCCATATTAGTATTATAGCACTATAATTGTCACTTTATTACTATTTTATATAAACTATCTACATCTTTTGTTATCATTCTACCTTAAGGTATATATTATATTCCCAAATTTTAATGATAAAAAAATAATGTTTCAAAACATTACAAAGACATTTTTTTTAATCTATATATAATATTAACTAGATATTATCCACATAGATTTATGTTCCTGTAATTATAAAAAATAAGAGTATAGTAACATAATATATTAATACTGTAACATCATGCACTAAGTCTACATAAAATATACAATATGCAATTATACACATGATTTATTCTATATATTAGTATTAAAACTGAACTAAAACTTACTAACACACAAAATCTAAAATCTAAAGCAATTAACATTAAAAAACATACTAAATCTAATAATCAACACAATGCATATAACTTGTATTAAAAAATGTGGTGTGTGTATGGATTTTTATAAGTCCCTCTATCCTCCCTCAACATCTCCATCTATGTCACTATCTTTGATGGTGATCTCCCTCCATCATGCTCTGAGGGATGAACTATCCTACATCCAACTCATGATAATAAGGTAGTTAGCCTGGCACATCATAATATATCTCATAAAATATGTTGTAACAATAATTAACATAATTATAATGTACAAAATTCATAATATATCCAACTCATAGAAATGAAATCATGAAATCTAGGTAACATACAACTATCTCATAAAAATATATGACTTACAATTTAGTTTAAAAGTAACAAATCAATTTAACAACCATAATAATCTATGGATAATTAGGTAAATTAGTTTAATGAAAAATCAAGATGTAACATCCTTCTCTCTAAATCTACTCATCATCCTGATGACACTTATTCAATTAATAATTATAAACAACAAATAGAGTTTAACAAAAAACATAACATAGTATGAAGCATCAAATCAAGCAAACAAATATGGAAATAGCTTGTAGAACTCATCATAGTCTTCTCAAGTAGCACTATCCTCAGAGTATTGGTCCCAAGGGACCTTATACTATGATACTTCTCTATTATGAAAAAAATTCAAGTTTCAATTACTCTGATTGGTTTTACCATGACCACCCCAGGATCCAATATCTATAAGCATTCCAATCCAACACATGTGAAGGATTAACTATATACTTTTTAAGATAAGACACATGGAAGACATTATGTAATAGATATAAGGATGGTGGTAATGAAATCCTATACACTACAAAATTGACCACTTCTAAAACCTCTAAGGGCCCCACATATATTGGTGAATGTTTTGTTGACTTCTTGAATTTAATCAAGCTCTTTTGTGGCTTAACCTGCAAGAATCATTTATCACCTATTGAAAAATGACTAGCTATTATTTTTATATTAGTATAGCTCTTCTACCTATCATTGGCCTTGGTGAACCTTTGCCTAATTATTATGACTTGATCTTCCATTTTTGAAAGCATCTTAGGTCTAAATACTACCCTATCTTCCAACTTGTCCCAACTAATTGGTGTCTTGCACCTTCTTCCATAAAGTGCTTCAAATGGTACCATATTCAAATTAGATTGGTATGAGTTATTGTATGTAAAATCAACCAATAGAAGGTATTCTTTCCACTTGTATTTCTGATCCATGCAATACATATGAAGAAGATCATCTAACACTTGATTAACTTGCTCAATTTAATCATCAGTTTGTGGGTGATATGCGGTTCTATAATTTAGTTACATACCTAACTAATACCTAAAAGTCATTCTCAAATCACAGTCTGATATGAAATTCTCTATAAATCCATGAAATAAATATACGTCCTTTACAAATCTCTTCGTAAGATTTGGTGCATCATCTGTCAAATTTCCTAGTATAAAATGTGTTAACTTGGTTAGTTTATCAACTACAACCAAGATCATGTCCTTCTTATTCCATGATAATGATAATACTTAGACAATGACCATACTGATCACCTACCATTTCCACTTTGGTATGTCATGAGGATTTAATAATCTATCCAGATGCATATGTTCAACTTTCACTCACTAACATTATAGACAACATGACACAAAGTTCATTGCATTTTTCTTGATTCCCTTCTAGAAATAAAGTGGTTTACACTTTTCCATGAGATTGGATACTCTTGGATATCCTGAATATGGGGCATTATGTAATTATTTTAGCATTTTGCTCCTCATATTCTCTCGATCTAGCTCATACATTCTTGTGTTATATCATAAAAGACCATCATTTTATAAGTTGTATCCTTTATACCTAAGATTCTAAGCACTCTCAAATAAAACTTTCCTAACTTGATCATAGAATTCATCTCTTGGTGAGAATTTGATCAAATGATCCTTGAAAATACTCTTAGTATTAGCCACAAATGTTATGTACCTTATACGACTAAGGCATCAACTACTATGTTTTCTTTTCCCTTGATGTAATTGATATCAAAGTCATAGTTAGACAAAAAATCTAACTAGCATCTTTGAAGAGCATTTAAATTTGGTTTGGTGAAGATATATTTGAGTCCCAAGTTATTAATCTTGAGCTCAAATAGTTTTCCCAACAAATAATGTCTCCAAATTTACAAATCAAGAATAATTACTACAAGTTCAATGTCATTTCATCCTTATGAGTCAAGGAGAATACGCTACCATTTTTTGAGAAAATCAAAATAAATTTGTTGTAATAGCCTGCCAATTCAATGAAACTCCTTACCTTGTGGACATTTCTTGGTTTGGGCCACTCCATAATGGCTCTTATCTCAGTTGTATAAAATAAAATTCCATTCATTGAGATAATATGTCCTAGATATTACACTTTTTTTGGAAAAACACAAACTTGGACAATTTTCCATACAAACTGTACTTTTGTAGATGTTACAAAACTAGCTCCAGATATTGAAGATGCTCTTCTTCATCCTCAGAATATATTATAATGTCATATAAAAAGACCCAAAAAAATGATCTAGATAATCTCTAAACACATTATTCATGAGATTCATGAATGTTGTAAGTGCATTCATCAACCCAAATGATAACACTATAAAATCATAATTCCCATAGCAAGTTTTAAATGCCATATTTAGAATATACACATCTTTAATCCTTAAATGATGATATCTATCTCTAAGATCAATCTTAGAAAAGAATTTTTCTCCTCGCATTTGATTGCAAATATCATATATTCAAGGTAGTGGATACTTATTTTTGATAGTTGATTTATTCAACATTTTATAATCAAGACAAAATCAAAGAGTGTCATCATTGTTGATGAAGACAACTAGTGCACCCCATGGTGACACACTTAGTTTTATCAACCCTTTGGATAATAATTCCTAGAGTTGTGCATTCAATTCAACCAATTCAATGGTTTTAATTATATATGATGCCTTAAACTGAGGTTTTGATCCTATTTTTATATCAATAGAGAAACCAAACTCCCATTTATGAGGCAATCCTGAAAATTCTTATAGAAAAACATCATGAAAATTCCTAAGGAAAGGATAATATTCAATTGATTATTTCTTAGTTTCCTCCATTTCATTTATCTTAATGCTAAATTCTTAATATCCTTTTCCTTGGGCCTTATTGAGTTGCATTTCAAAAATATGCCTAAGCCTTAACTCCCTTTTCTCACCTTGAATTATTGTCTGATTACTAAAATCATCTAGACACTCAACTTTTTTAGATAATAGTCAACCTTGGCCTTATGTTTTACAAGCTATTTGACTCCTAGGATCACATCATATGACCCTAGTGGTGTACAAAAATGTCTACTGTAAGTGTTAATTCATGTAACCTAAATTCTTATTCAACTAAACACTTGTCAACTTGGACTTTAGAATCATTCCCATATTGTACCGACCATGCATTTTCCATTACACTAGCTTTTCTAAATAACTTAGTTATTATTCTAGGAGCTATAAAACATTTGATAACCCTTGTATCTATCAAAATGGATACATGATGTTCAAATAAAATAACTAATAGTTATATGGGTGAATCTTGGAATTTAGCTTGCTAATTATCAATTGCTACATTAATATGTTGCTAAAAGTTCCTTAATGAGGGGCAGAACATTTATTCCTCAACTTCTATTGGGTACATTCATGTGCAAAATGGTCACCTCCATAGATGCAACAACCTCATGGTGGTCCCTTCCTATTTGACTATTGGTTTCCCTTCAAACTATTTTTAGAACCATTACCTAATTTTTTATTACCTGAACTATTATTAAATCTTATATTTTAGATCTTGAACTGACTTTTAGAGTTTCCACTCTATTTCTATTTTTTTTCTTGAAAGTTGGATTAGAACTTCTAATTTTTTAATTAAACTTGTCCCTAACTTGAGTAAGAGATTTTAATTTTTTCTCCTATTTGACTACTTTTTCAAAGACTTGGTCCATGGTAGATGGTCCATGAATGTCCAGATCTCCACCAATATGGGGTTTTAATTCCATGATGAACTTCCTAATCTTAAACCTCTCATCTGCTTGATACTAAGGACCATATTTTAGAGGTTTAGGGAATAATTCCCAGTACTCATTCACCAACAAGTCTCCTTGCTTTAGATTCTAAAAATTTATAAGCTTTTGGTCAAAATATAATTTTGGAAGCCATCATGATCTAAATAGTGTCATAAAATGCTCTCAAGTAGTGGTGGTCAATTTCAAATTCATTTCCAACTTCTTGTTAGAACACCATGTACCTGCTTCTCTAACCAACTGATATGCTCCCCAAATGACTTTAGTGACCTTAGATTAGTGTTTAATATCAAAATACTTCTCTATTTTAGATAATCATACTTCAGCTCTATCTCCCATAATAGTTTCATCAAACTTAGGTGTATTTACCTTTTTTATGTCCTTGGTTAATTCTATGGCTACATATGCTCTTGCATCATGAGGAACTCCTTCATGTCTCTGCTCTTAAAAAAATTCCTACTTAGTAGGATGCTCTTTAGGCTCATCCTGATGTGATTCATCCTCATGTCGATGAATTTCCTATTCCAAGGCTATAAATTTGTCCCTATTCTCATTCATGGCTACAAGAATTTGATCCAAATTTACTATTTGTTTAATAGCAAATTGGTTAGGATCAAATGGAGAGTTATTGTCATTGACATTTGAAGGATTCTTTCCAAATGCTCTTGCTCACACCATTCTTATTTTTGATAATATAAGAATACAAAAATGTTAGCAGACTCATTATGTCCTAGACTTCGAACTAAAACTCTGATACCACAATGTAACATCCCCACTAGGATTTATTAAAATAATAATAATTTTTTCAAATTTTATATTCCATGCATTATTTCATTATATTACACCATGATAATCTAATTAGTGATATAATGAAACTAAATAATTTTTTTATACATAAAGTAAACATGTAACATTTAACAATTACTGATCACTAGCATCACATGTCACAAAACATAACTGTATAAGGAAATTATTACATAAAATGTAGCCATGGCTAGTACAATAATACATCCATATATGTCAATGTATAATAAGTAATCAATTACATTTTCAACTGACATTATGTCTCAAAAAAATTATAATAATAGATACAATGCTCCACTGAGCATGAGTCACTCAAAATCTAATATCTCTAATAATCTCAAATGTAGTCTCCAATAAGTACTGCAGTGGAGGGGAGAGCATTATTTGAGTTCTTTTCCATACTAACCATATACCATCGATCCCATACACAATCCCCTAAATAGGGAATGGCCCTCCCTTCACAGATGAGTAGATAGTGATGGTTCAGAAATTTAGAGAGAAATGCTAGTACCTGTGTGCTGTAATATTTATACTACATGATGTGTACCATAGATAAAATATGTTATAAAATGATATCACACAAACATGTAAATCATACATATGAAATGACAATGTCTATCTAAAGATTACTTTGTCCAAATTTTTTTAAATAGCAATTAATCTCAAAGATTAATTAAATTCATACACACCACTTGATCAGATTACCTCCATCTAACATTGATAATGCTAATTAATCTATCAAAGTTTATCTTACTGCTTAGTTATTACTAGCAATGCTAGATTCAATTAACATTAATATAGCTAATAGATTCATTCTAATTATTTATACTAGCAAGAAACATGCTAAAAACTAAATTAATCACAATACACACATTTAGTCTATCAAATGTATGAATTAATCCCTACTATATTATTCAGTAAAATAACTAATAGCATAACAAACAAGTTTATTTCCCCAAATGGTTATACTATAAACTTGGACTGCATTCCCAAAATCTTCAAGTAATTTCATTATTTACAACTATAAATATATTGGTATATAGTTCATATTACTTAGTATAGACTAGAAGTCAAATTAATTTAAAGGGTCAATTAATCTCATAAACAAACACCTACTATTTTCATTTATGGAACTTAAGCTTCATGCATATTATTAAAGTTCCCAATCCTTTGATATTTTGATGACCTACTTGACTAGTCATTTTCTATAGTTATAGGAACACTTCCTATTATCTAAATATAGGCTATATATGTATATGAGAACTCAAGTTATCTTATAGGTATATGTCATATATACTAGTATGCTAACTTATGTAGGTCATGTTTAGTGTTTGATGTCATTTAACTAAGTTAAATTTGGATAAAATTAACTGGTTAGTGCCTTGAATAATGCATATTCCATCATTTCCCTCATGCTTAGATCACTTGAGGAAACCTCTATATGAAATACTGATGCATAGGAGTCATTTAGAGTTATTGATTCAGTTATTTGATTATCTTATCAGTGTTTTAGGAGCTCAAATGGAGTCAAAAAATTAGCAATATAGGTGTATCACTAACAATAGAATAAGATTCACCTTTCAATTTCCTTCTAACCCTTTTCATCCCAAAAATTAGTAGTTTAGTAAGTAGAGCATAAGTGATACATCAGAGGAGCTAGACTCATCAAAACTAGAGGTCTGGTCTGAGTTCAGGTGTCCCACACCTCAAATCATTCCAATGTTAGTCTAGGTGTGAAGGATTTTTAGAGCAATCTATCAGCCTTCAAGTAGGGTGTTATTTAGGTTTCTAATAGTAGTTACTAGTTCCTATCTTTCCCTCACCTCAAAGTGGGGACGTATTAGTGGGGGCATGTCATAAAGGCATGGCTTCCACATGCTTGGCATAATTTTTAGACTCAGTGGGGTCAGCTCATATGGGCATGGCTTCCACACATTCACAGTTCTTAGATTCAATGGGGGCATGCTTTAGAAGCATGTTTTCCACACCTGATTAGTATTTAGCATCTCTAGATTATAGTGGGGGCATGTTTTGGAAACACATTCTCCACATTGGTACTTATATCAATTTTCATCTCTCTCTCTCTCTCTCTCTCTCTCTCTCTCTCTCTCTCTCTCTCTCTCTCTCTCTCTCTCTCTCTCTCTCTCTCTCTCTCTCTCTCTCTCTCTCTCTCTCTCTCTCTCTCTCTCTCTCTCTCCAATATATACACTTTAAATATTTATCTATGTTTGTCCTAATCTTAATTTCAAAGCCTTATAATGATACATATTTTTCAAATCAACTTAACACACATGTGTACTCCTAAACATTTCAATTTTAATTTCAATATATTTCAAGTACTTTCAACCCAAATTATATGGACTGATTTTATGCTATAACATGCTCTTGGTTGTAGTTCAATCACTAGAAAAGCACTCAAGTTGGGCACATGAAAACACAAGGTATGCATACACACTCAGGTACACATTCATTTCCTTTAAACTAGTAATTTCATTATTAGATTAAAGGTGAGAAAATGTAGATGATATTTTATGATTATATAACACCTCAGTCTTGTACAAAAGGCAAACTCAAACCTTGGTTGTTCTTCTTAGTTATATATATTTTCTTGCTTTCACAAGTCATGCATCTACTCTATATTTGTACCCCTTAGTGTATATCTCTTAGTCCAACCAGTCTTATGTTGATAACCTAGGTCTTCTATCTTACCCAAAATGCTTAAAATGTACTTCTATCTTTGAAATTTCTAAAACTGAACCTGTGCTTGCTTTCTTGCTCCCTAGACACTAACATTCAAGACAAACACTAGCATCAATGTTAGTATCTTGACCTGATGTAAGTGTCTAGTGCTCTAAATTCATCTAAATTACAAATGAAATCTATAATAATAGTCAACCTAAGTGCTTTAATGCGAGTTATTACTTCAAAGGGATTGATATAAATATGAGATCAACCTTCCTTCATTCCCCACCTAGCAACCTAGTAAAAAGACCAAAGAGACCAAGTCAACTTATCAAAAACACTATATCAAGCATTCAATTAAATAAAGCATCCTTATTTCTACACCAATCATAGGTACAACACATTTATAGGTCTAAAGTAGAAAAAGAGTAGCCCAAGAGCCTGATTTACCAAGTTACAAGCTAGGTCACTACTGTACTTGCTTTTCACATATTGCATGAATCACACACAAGCCAACATGTAGGGGATAACTACATGAGTTTGAGGCCCTATTTTACATTATTATCTATGTAGGCAGTGCCTTCTAATAGTAAGGTCTTTGGGGCAATCTCAACATTGTGTGCCCATTAACCTATTTTTTCCCTAAGGTCATAATAAAGATGGAGAACTAGGGTTTTACCATTTCACAAGGAGTGACAGCCCATGACCTAGATTAGAATGCACCAACTGATGGCAAATTCAAACCTAGAAATATCTAGGTGGTTGCATCAATTTTTAGTAGGTATTTCATACATGACACTTACGTCAAACCCAGAAAGTATTGTCAATGCAATCATCCGAAGATGACATTAGTGTCCAAAGTACTAGAAACATCAAATCTAGAATTTGATGATTGTTTTAAAATCTTCTTCTAGACTTCTTCTTACCTATTTCATATCCAACATTATGTCAACATCAGAACAAGCTAAGTAAATTACTTCTTTTTTATTTTTATACTTAGCATAGTTGTACTTTTTATATTTAGACTATCTCAATTTTATAAATCCAATATATGCTTATATATGAGTTTAGCATCTAATTGGCTTGTTATAGATCTGATTATCACCCTTGTGTTATTTCATTTATATATACCCTTTTAAACAAATCTAGGGTTAATGATAAGATCACCTTAGACTACATTTTAGGGTTAAACATTTGGTGAACCTGATCCATGTGAATACAAAAATTACATGATCTAGGGCTTTCAAGCCTCCCTAGGGTTGCATCTTATGATGGATTTTCAAATCTAAAACTTTACCCTAGGGTTTTACCCTCTTCTGGTCATAAGGGATTCATGTGCATATGTTTTCAAGTGGCTTCTTCATTGATTGACACATTACGGCCTCAAAATAGGTTCATTTTAAAATTTCTCAGAGGTATTTTATAATGTAGTCATATAAAATGTCACTTGAGTACAATGAGTGTCACTTGAGACCACCTTATCCCTAACTTAGCTCTAGACTTATCTTAGGACCTATTTTGATCCTTATCTAGCTTTTATATAGGTCTAACCCATCCCCAAATGTACCAATAGTAGTCTTATACTATATCCTAGGAATTCAAGCCTATAGTTTACCAGATTCTACAACCTAGACACTAGTGCAGCCCTTTAGGCACTAACACACTATGTTAGTGACCAAGGGATCGTGTTATTGTCTTTTAGCTCTTTTCTCCTCCAATAGACATATTTCCACTTCTCAAAACACCTAAGGGTTGGCCTATACCTATTTCATAACTCAACAAGCACCAAATCAG